>CM065919.1:3812377-4353777 GCA_033439105.1 Magallana nippona | reverse complement strand
GTATTATAATATGTCACATACTAAGACCAGTACATCATATGTACATGTATATGTATAAATCATTAATTTTGCAATTGCCACATGCTGAAAATAGTACGTCACTGGTAATTGGTGGTATTGTTTGTTATAGAATTGATAGTTTAAAAGTCATGTATACAATTAAATATTTAAACATAACTTAATCAGTTATTCTACATCTGTTGTAAATGTATAATTATCAATATTATTAAAATTATTACATGCTGGAACTACGCCGTGATAATTAAAACCGGTAAATTGCGTAGAACTATTACCCTAACAGTTTCAATGCATTTAAAAAAAACGTATATCTAACAGATTTAAATTTATTAAACTAAGTACTAAGTCTAGCAAGCCGAAGAGTTTCCAATCAGGTACATATATAATATATATTTTGTTCATTGAAGACCATACAAGTACCGTGATTCATTGTAAATACATGCATTAATGTAATTAGGTATAATTGATTGTTACAAACTTAATGGAAGTAAAAATCTTTTCAAGTAAAAAATACAAACACATTACCCGGTACATTCAATAACCAATGATTTATAGTATATAAAGACTCTAGAATATATGATGTTCCTGTGGCGCAATGGAAGTGATCTGGTGCTAGTAAACGAAGGGTCCCGGGATCAAAACCCGTCTTGGGCGTCTTTTAATTTTTTTCCCCACTTTGTTATTTTTATAGCAAAAACCGTTTTTAACACTTTTTCTATCCTTTCTATCTTGGATTCATTGAAACTTGCGACAAAATATACATTATTTACTTAACTACCGTACATGATCATGTAGAATCAATTTCTTTTATTAAAATCGCTGCGTTGTGTGTCTAGACATGCTTTCATTTCTTTGTGTATATCTAATTAAAATCTATTGGCTGTTAAACCTCAGAAAAACGCTGGAACTATCACAAAATATACAGGATATACACAACAGGTGTGTTTTTTGTCTTTCCTGGGGAAAAGTTTGTTATTAATCTTGAACGCATTAAAAATTGATTTTTCCAGAAATTTTGATTCCGCGTTCTTGGTTAAGAAAGTAGTATTAAGTTCAAAGTTAGATTAACTCGTACCTTAATTGCTAAGTCGTACTTGAACACATTGGCATTTCTTTGTTTATTCGTTCTTGAAATCGTTAAAATTTTGTTAATTCGTACTTAAAATCATTCGGATTTTGTTAAGTTGTACCAAGAATTATTCGATTTGCTTTATCTTTTCGTTTTAGTTTCTCTTGTTATTGGTTTAAGAACTCTGCTTCTTACAGGAACTTCTATCTCTACTCTCGACAATAACAGAAGACCCACTTGTTGCTTTGCAACTAGCTTTCCTCTAGTTCTTTTTTTTTCTGACTCCTTTTCGGCTTTATAACTCAAAAAGTTTTCAACCGATTTAGATGAAATTTTCTGAGATTATGTGCAAATATTATGCCTCAAAGATGTGAAAGGTCATTTCCGTTTTTACGTTACGTCGTTTTTTAAATTTTAAAAAAAGTCATTTTGTCCGCGACATTTCTTTAAAACGCTTTAAGATGAAGGCATGAAATTTTCCGTGGTTATAAATTTGTCAATTTACCTGTGCAATAAGGCTGAAAATGAAAATTCGTCACTTCCGGTCGACACCGGAAGTGAATCAAATTTTTGAAAAATTTGAATATTTTGATGAAATCAAAAACGGATACGTGTTTTGTAGAGCACATTCAGTTGAATCTTACACTGCAATCTGTTTTAGAATCGGATCACGCATTTCAGAGATATTGGGGTTCAAAAATTGATTTTTCCGGAAATTTTGATTCCGTTGTCAGGATTAAGAAAATAGTCTTAAGTTCAAAGTCAAATTAACTCGTAACAAAGCTATTTCGATAATTACATGCTGGTCATCAAACCGAACTCTGTTAAATAGTTAATCAGCACGTGCATTGAAACGATATCGTTAATTTGATGGATTCTTACGTTGAATATGTGATACTGGTTTAGAAAATTGTGACTTTTTTTTACCGGAATCATAAAAAAAAACGCAGCAGGTGGAACACATAGTTCCCAATTTTAACAGAAAAAAGCTATTGAAAGTCACTAGTTAGGAAAGACTTTGCTGAGATTTGATAAAAGCGTATGTTGCAATATAAGCCGTGCCTAATCGCACAGACAGTTGTTGAATAATCGAACAACTCCTACCCTGATACTGGATCATTGAATGAAGAGTTTGTATTTCAATATACATAGACCTATTTATTATAATTATTCACTTGCAAAATAAATACATATAAGCAAATCATACATGGTAATTTGTACTCTGCATATCAAACACAAACATGTTTGTTTTAATCAAAATAAGTATCGTACGATTCGCCACGTCAACGCGCTTTGTTTTGTTTTCGAACAGCTGACAGCGATGTGTCGACATTTTTATCTGATGCATGGCTTGCAAAACTTCGATATTGGAAAATGCAACTCAACTATCGTTTGAGAGAATATAAAGGTATGTTTTAATATAGGATATGTCCTGCTGACTTTTTCTTTTCAAAATATTTGCACTTTACAGTCTAACCCGAGATTCCTCTTACTCTAACCTCCTAACCTCCGCTTTTATATTGTGACTTAAAACGGGCCTGCTGATAGTCCTGTTTTATCAACTTGTTTGTCAGTAGCTTGCCTCGCCTTAGAAACTGTTAAAATCGCGTGACGCGAGATTCTGATAATTGTTAATATGTCCCTGGTTGTAAATAAATGCATATAAAGTACATGTATCGTATTACAGAAAGTAAACCGAAAATAAAATTCAAAGATAACGCGGGTAGGTTAAGGCAACTCCGAGTTTAATGACCGTTGATATTATGATCAATCTAAAAATTGTTTATTTTTATGAAAACAGTGCTGAATAAAAATATCAAGTGAATGTGTTCACCAAGATATTTTTTTCTACTTCGGAATCGAGTCGATCTTCGAAGCTGCCGTGGCATGGTATCACGTGACTGTTAAAAGTAGATCATTTTTTTACCTTAACAAAAAATCAAAAATTGAAACACTACCCCAAAGTTCTTTGTATGTATGATAATTCGATCGGCAATTAGTTTATGTTTATTAGTATTACTGCTAGAATACTATTGTTAATCGCATAAAATAAATATGGCCATTATTTATCGGAAACCCTCTCAACTTCTTCAATTTCATTGAAAATAGTACGTATTTTTTTTATTTACAACAACGAAGCACAGGATTCTAGCATCACTTTTCAAGTATTTTAGGTCATATGCTTTTGATATTGCCAAATTCAACTTTCATGATAGTCGGGGAAGTGTTACACTTGCCTTTTTTGTACAAACTGACAGAGTTAATTATATGTAATACAGAGAAATCGAAGATATATCGAGTTAGAAGAGTTTCCAGTGACATTTTATGCCTATAGTTTTTATAATTTTAACCAGAGATAAAGTTAAAATTGACATGTTTCTGATTAAAATATGACATCATGCTGCTTATTGTGAAGTCATATCGATCAGAGGAATGTTTACTCAATCGATCGCTGAGAGTTGCCTTATCATACCCGCGAATAAAGTAAAAAATCGTCCATTACTCACACTGCCCGGACAACGACCATGAAACTTTTTTTCAATCACTATACATGATGAGAACTACAACCCAAGAGTTAACTGTGTATGGCCTAAAACCAAGAAGTGGCACGGAAATCGATATGCTGTTTGTAAAGACAGAAACCAATATCGGCCCTATAGGTCAATTCAATTGTAATATACAATTGATCCTTTAAACTGATCACCATTGTATATTCTATAAATGACGCAGTATTCTGCATATTCTGCATATATCTTGATTTGTACTTGTTTTTTTTTTTTTTATCAAATTCTGCTGTTATCAAGTTCATCGTGAAGATCGTTTAACGCGATTATACGTTTATCATGAACATCGTTAATCCTTTACTATCGTGTATCAATCCTATTGTATCGTGTGTGTATACTGTTTTATCCTGCGTTAATCTTATCCTATCGTGCGCGAATCCTATTATATCGTTTATCTTGTCAACAATACCGTTGCGGGTACTGTATTAGCATTCAGCAAATTTTAGCAAATCTCCTGACTCGTCTCGATCACCTATGTAATGAGCTAGATTCTATGAAACGAGCTGTACATGGTCAACACGGAATTGAAATCGTTTGCAAGTGGTACAAGAGCAGGCAAACGACGTCAGGTACGACGTAACTGAATTATCAGATAATTAAAACAAAGTGCAACGAGATATGGAACGAATGGAACTAAATAATCAGATTAGAACAGAAAATAATTTCCCAAAATGAAAAAATAAATAAACTCTTAATCAAATCAATGGATTGCATTATAATTGTATCCGATGTTGAAGATAGGAGAGGTGAAAATTTAGCATTAACACTAAACTCTGTGTTAAGAAAAGAGCTAGCGTTAACAGAAACACACATGAACGGTATAAGATTATCAAATTACTATCGAATGGGCCAATTCCAAGATAAACAGAAGTCACCAGGACCAATATTTGTCCAATGTCGGACCCATCACATAAAGAAGCTATAATGAAGGCCGTATATATACATTTTTAACGGTACAACATACCGAGACAAAACAGGCGGACGACCACAAGCAGACAAAATACTGGTTGCTGACAAAAACGTAAATGATTACGCCTGCGGTGATATCATTGAACTAAATCATGATTTTTTGAAAGATATAGTTTCATAACTGCAGCGGTGTGTGCATACAAAGTTTTATAACGCGCCAACGCGCGTTACTAAATTTGTATGTAAACTCCACTGCAGTTATGAGACTATATCTTTCAAAAAATAATGATTTAATGCTTAAGTGTAGAAAGTCACTTGTCTGTACTTCATACGACAACACGTCATAATAAACTTTGACGTCATGATCTGCATTCCATTCGATAGTTCTCAAGGAATGTGTCGTCATTGTGAATTATATTGAAACCGTAAAAAACTGCTTGTTTTCTAAACATAGATGCTACCGTTAATGCTAGACGTACATAGTTCATTCATATCAATAATTAGTATTACATAATCGACAGATTTAAAGCTTTGTTTAAAGTATTAGACTATTTATAAATTAGAGGTTTGGAGACTCTCCCTGCTACTTGTAAACAACTGGATAAACACATTTTAATTATGTAAAAACAGCTTGGCGCAGGTGAAAGATCAATACAATTTTAGAATATTTTACGTAAAATTGGTAGAGAATTTAAGTACCAATATGTATCATGCTTGGGAAACCATGACATTTACCCCAATTTTATGTAGATCGCTTTTAATTAGTAAAAGTGTGCCTTGAATCAACCGCTCATGATAAAACGCCGCTTAATGATACAAATATCATTAAGCGTTGCAATTGCAACGCCTAATACTTTAAATTCTTGCATTAATGGTTGACAACATCACCCGCTAATGATAACCGCCGTTTGATGATATACTTTTATCATTAAGCGTGGCAAATGCAAAGCAGACCTAACGCTTAATGAAACAAGCAAAAAGGTACATGGTCAACCCCTAATGATACAAACATTTCTATCATTAAGCGTTGCAATTGCACTCTTAATGATACAATAACATACCAGAATGTAGAACTCTGGCCATGTTTTAAAATATCAAGGAAAGAAAGACACGGATGGATAGCGGGAAAAATAGACATACAGAAAGAAGAAGGTACAGTTCTTTTCAATAGTCGTCCTAAAATTCAAAAGTTGTTTTAATTTCTTGAAAATACACATATACTTTTTTTGAATATGTGTGTATTTAACCTACCCTACCAAGTTATACACTTTTATCTTCTTTCAAACAACAATTATGACTTCAACATTTTGGCATATTTTTAAGATTAAATCAAAAGTGATGAAAAATGGCGCATTTTCGCGCAGTTTTGTGAAGAGGTAAATGTGTCCGCAGCCGTCGCCCACAACGAAATCAATATGTTTCAATATGATATCACATGATAAAGTTATAATGTGAGTTTCGTCGTGGGCGACAGCTGTGAACAGTTTCTGTTAAAACAAACACCGAATAATTTGTATTTTCTGCTGATTTGAATGAAAAATACGGGAAATGCACTCTCTATGACGTCACAATTACCCCTGTGAAAGTTTAATTCGGTAACTCTGTATAGATTCATAGTTTATGGGTGTTTTTGTGTAAATATATGTTACATTTGAATTTCTTGTGAAATTTAAAAATCGCTTTAAAACGAGGCAAAATATAACTGAAACTGTACCTCGTTCTTTATGAATACTTTAAACCTTTGTTTTTTTTTACGGTTATCTGTGTTTATTATTTGTTTATTTTTTATTAAAACATCTAATTTTTTTTGCAAGTGTAATTGTAAAATACAAAATTGTATTAAACGATGCATTTTATCATAACATATTATGCAATACATTGTCGTATCATTTGAAACAATATCATAATGTAGCATATTACACAATACAATATCAAATCATGATACAATATCATATTATATGATATATATATATATATATATATATATATATATATATATATATATATGTATATATATATATATATATATATATATATATATATATATATATATATATATATATATATATATATATAGAATATCTTTATTGTGTGATTTTATATTTGCTTTATCCAACGAGTTGAAATGGTGTATATATTCGCGAGGCTTGCCGAGCGAATATAACCATTTCAACGAGTTGGATAAAGCAAATATAAAATAGATGTTCTATTTATCTCATACAATTTGATTTACATTATGAAGCTATTGAGACAGCCCATAATATGACCCGAATTGATTTTGTTTTTAAAGATTAAACGATGATGCAACGTTGTGTTATGCGGTTGTTGTGACCTTGCGCAATACAATCTAGTGCGTCATTTCGGAGAAAAATGTAACTGTTTTAATGTAAAGTTTCACTGAAATAAACCTTGATATAATTTTTTATCTCTAAATAACTTTTCTTAGAGCTTAATCACTTAATTAAATGGAAATAGATCAGAAGACTTGAATAATCAAGTTTGTTGACATAGACAAAGTTGTGAATGCTCGTTAGTTTGAATTTATTATAGGTTTTAGGACTTTATTTGGTACAATTTAAAAATAAAAAGTTGAGACATTGTGACAATGACTACTTTTGAGCCGTAAAGTAAGGGAAAAGGATCTATCAAATCGTAATTGACGTCAAAAATAAAAAAAACATCTATGCAACATAAAATGAAATCAATTAAGAGTAAGAACATCAAAGCAGCAAAGCAGTCATAGTCACTTGATCAGTGTCCTGTATCTCCTTACATTTGTTTGAAATCATCATTATGAATAGGATTATATAAATTGTTTAGATTAAAGACCAATTTCTTTTCAAAAGTGAAATAACTGCAAAACTAATACAAACGGGGACCAATCATCCAAATTCAATTAAATTTTGTTTAAATCATCCTTATTTGTACATGAATATAGCAAATACTGATTTTTAAAAATCCTCTGGGTAGGTTTTCAAAGTTAAACTAGATGCTGTCATTAGACAGTAATACCCGCACCAAGATTTTGCCTCTAAATAACACTCCGCGGGTATGATAAGGCAACTCTCAGCGATCGATTAAGTAAAAATTCCTCTGATCGATATGACGTCACAATAAGCAGCATGATGTCATATTTTAATCAGAAACATGTCAATTTTAACTTTATCTCTGGTTAAATTATAAAAACCACAGGCGTAAAATGTCACTAAAAACTCTTCTAACTGAATATATCTTCGATTTCTATGTATTACGTATAATTATCATTGATGACGTCACAGGCATGTTAAATAGAGAAGATCAATGTCGGGAGACAAATCATCGGAATGCAGTGTAAACAATGACGAAATAAGAATTATTTAATACAGATACCCTAGATTTAGATAAACATCAGTTAGGATATAGTCAGGATAATACAAGCATGGTTATTTTGTTTTATCAGCGAGTGTTATAAGGTAAGCAGATAGACATTTATATGGCTTGACCGGCCTTTCCTCTGTCAGTATGTACAAAAAAGCCAAAGGTGTAACACTACCCCGAATATTATGAAAGTTGAATTTGGCAAATATCAAAAGCAAATGACCTAAGATACCTGAAAAGTGCTGCTAATTAGTATCACTGCTACAATTCTGTGCTTTGTTGTTGTAAATATGAAATACGTAGTATGTTCAATGAAATAGAAGAAGTTGAGGGGGTTTCCGATAAATAATGACAATATTTATTTTATGCGATTAACGATAGGATTGTAGCAGTGATACTAATAAACATGACTTAATTGCCGATCGAATTATTGTATCATACAAACAAATAATCTTCGGGGTAGTGTTAAACTTTTTGATTTTTTGTTAAGGTAAAAACATGATCTATTTTAACTGTCACGTGATACCTTGGCACGGCAACTTCAAATATCGACTCGATTCCGAAGTAGAAAAATAATATATTGGCGAACACATTAACTTGATGTTAATATTCAGCACTGTTTTCATAAAAATAAACAATTTTTAAATTGATCATAATATCGATGGTCATTAAGCTCGGAGTTGCCTTAACCTACCCGCGTCTCTTGTACTAGTTTTAGTCAAAAAGAAGGCCACATGCAATATGTTACAATTAAATGATCTTTGTCTGAAGTTACGTACACAACACAGGTGTACAGCTTGCATCGGGTACTAGTTTTACCCAGCTCTTTGGTTAGATGGGTTTCACGTGGTGTACATGCATATGTTTCTTGATATGCAGAATAGGATTAATTAACATGAATAAACGTTTCTTTTGTGGTGATCAGCTAAAGGAATTCGTATTGTGCTAATTCGATTATCATTATGGTGTTGACCAATATAGGTAAGTATAATACATGTAGTAGCGCAATATTATGAGACACCGGTATACAAAACAGTTAAGTTTTAGTTTCACTTTCTAAAATGTGATCTCCCTTTGCCAGCATACTGTATCATCATCTTTATTTAAATAAGCTTATCTACAGTTTCTGTCATTATACCCGCACTTTCTAAAGAAAGTTCGGGTATATTGTTGTTACCCTGTTCCGTCTGCCTGTCCGTCCGTCCGTCTGTCACGTTTTACTTTCTCAAACTGCTCTTACATCTTATAAACCAGCAAATTGAACTCTTGGAGTATGATTTGGGGTGTCATGTTGTTTTGTAAAAAGATTTCAAAAATTCTCTGGTAATCCTAGGGGTCAAATAATTGGTAAAAAAAACTTTTTGACATAAAACCTTCTTCCTCGAACTCCTTTTACGTTTTCAACAGTAGACAAATCATCTCTTGAAATATGTTTTGGGGTGTCTTATAGATGCGCAATAAGGTTTCGGAAATTTCAATTTTGTCCTGGGAGTCATTAAATGGCTGAAAAATGACGTTTTTTTTTTTTTTACAAAAAGCCTGGTTTCAAAAAACGTCAATTTCTTTTTGCAGTAGCCAAATGATCTTCTAGAATATGATTCGGGGTGTCATGTTCATATGTAATCATGTTTCAGAATTTTTGTTTTGATCACGAGGGTCTGTGGGAATCAAAAAATGAGGTTTTTTGCAAAAAAAAACATGGTTCCAAGAACTCCTCTTACAATTTATACAGTAGCTATGTCATCTCTTGAGATATGATAGGGGCTGTCCTACAGTTGTGCAATAAGTTTTTAAAAATTTAAATTTCATCCAGGGACTCAAATAGTAGCTGAAAATTGACGTTTATCACTCCAAAATAAACCTACTTCCCAGAACTCCTCTCATGATTTAATGAATAGCCACATTTTATCTTGGGGTATGATAGGGGCTCTCGTATAGTTGTGCAATAAGGTTTTAAAAATTTAAATTTGATTCTGAGGGTCAATACTGCAAAATGATGTTCCGTCCCATAAAAAACCTAATTCCTGGACCTCCTCTTATCTCTTGTGATTGAAATAACATGCCATAAGGTGCATAAGGAGGAAGAATATATACTTAAGGGGTGGGGAACACAAGCATTTTTTCCAGTTATTTGATAATTTCTGATTTTGGGAGGGTGGGTTGGGGTTAGGGTGACCCCCAGAGGCCATGACCTTTTAATACCACAAAAAGATTTGCCTTGACATGGTCATGGTTCAAGAAACAAAAATATATATGGTTTAGGAGTGGAGATATCGATGATTTCAAGGATATTTTAAAAATATTTGACAATTCATGTTTTCGGGGGGCAGGTGGGTGGGGAGATTCAGAGTCTTTTCTCACATTTTTACAGTAGCAAAATCATTTCTCGATTGTTTTTTTTTTTTTTTTGTATGATGTCAGATGTACATGTACATAAAGAGATTTTGGAAATTGCTTTTTAATCTTAAAGATAAACAAAATGTTATATATAATTGTGGAAATTATAAAGTAAGTCAACAAAAACCTTGCTATAAAAAACAAAGCAGGGTCATCATTGGGCTAGGGATAGGAATTACACTACATATGAATAAGATAGATTACTTGATTAGTTCTAACTCTGAAAAGTCACTGGGCGTCTCAAAGGGGGCATAACCTATATACATGTACCAATTGATGTGCAATGACACAAGGAGCAAGAATGAATATGGTGTAGGGGTGGGGATCTCAACAATTATTAAAATGTATTATCATTCCCTATTTCAGAGAAGAGGGGGGTGGTGGTGGTTTAAAAGCAACTCTTGGGGGAGAGGGGGAATGACCCAAGGGGCAGGGGCCAATTTGTCTTAAATGCATCTTGACATGATCAGCGGAATTGAACAGAATTATCACTATAGGGCATCTGCAGAGTGGGGCCCTAAATAAGTTGTTAATAGTTACAACTAATCAATCTTCAAAAAATATTGATGATATGTGATATGTGTATTTAGAAATGTCTATATTTTCAAAATGATTAACAAATTAATCAGTCAAAATGAGTTATAAAGAATCGATTGGCAATTCTGCAAATGATTGCCATCCCTAGTATAATATCACATGTATTTTTTTATATATATAATTATACATGTATATCTGTTAACAATCAGGATTGAAATGCACAAATTTTCATGAGTCATAAATATTGACATACCACATATCTTTGACAAAAAAAGAATAAGCAAAATAAAAGTAAATTACAGTCATTAACTCTTTTTTTATTACTGGTGTATGATGATGGGGTAGGGGGTATACAATGTAATGGGAAAAAAACCCTGCAGCTTGCCTTCATTCTCACTAGAAATGTATATCTAATCCACACACCCTGGGGATGGGGAACGGTTAAGGCCCCTTCCCCTTCCTCCCTATTATAACTCATATACACATGACATTTAATACCCAAATTTAATACAAAATGTTAAAGTATGATACAGTATGCTGGCAAAGGGAGATCACATTTTAGAAAGTGAAACTAAAACTTAACTGTTTTGTATACCGGTGTCTCATCATATTGCGCTACTACATGTATTATACTTACCTATATTGGTCAACATCATAATGATAATCCAATTAGCACAATATGAATTCCTTTAGCTGATCACCACAAAAGAAACGTTTATTCATGATAATTAATCCTATTCTGCATATCAAAAACACATATGCATATATACACCACGTGAAACCCATCTAACCAAAGAGCTTGGTAAAACTAGTACCTGTTAATTCAACCTGTAGACCTGTATTGTGTACGTAACTTCGGACAAAGATCATTTACTTGTAACATATTGCATGTATTTTCATAACTTTATTCTTTAAAACCCCTTGCACAATTTTATTAGGTAATTAACCATGTAAAGCACAATTTTCAGCTTTAAGGTGGTATGGGACACCTACATATTGTGATGTACTCCTTATTGAAAGAAAAAAATAAAGTATAAAATATAATATTTTCCCCCAAAATAATGTTACCTAACAGCATAGTGCAATGGGTTAGAGCGTTAACAATGTGTCTGTTAGTAGAGAGTTTGAATCCTGTGGGGCATATCTTATTTTTACCTTAAGTTTCCAAAAATTTAAAAAACATATTTTTGCCCAAATATTCATTTGAAAAAGTTTAAATTCTAAAACGGTGAAAGTTATTTATTAAATTATAATATAACTACATATAATATAAAATAACGCACTTTTATCCACATAAATATCGACATGTTTCTCATACCACCTTTTAAAATCGTTAAAGCAGTCCTACAGTGAAAGTCATTGCGCAATATGACATTTATTTTGCACTGTTTACAATATTCTTTATCGCAATTACTTGTACAGGCTTTCATTGTTATAAAAATATTTTGATTTTGATTTTTTTTTTTTATTTATCTATGGGTGGGTGGGGGGTCAGAGTAATAATTGTGTTTGGAGGGGGGGATTGTAGCATGTGATGTTGGCACACAAAAGCATAAATAAAGCAGGCAACTGCCGAAGGGGGGGGGGGGGGGTGGGCATGATTAAATTATGTTTGTAATAATTATATAGACCATACTTTCTATGACATGAAATGTTTAGATTTTTGATTAATTTAAAATTCACATTCAAACAGTTCAAACCCAAATTGTACATAAAAGTAATATGTGTATTATGGGATGTGACCTCATCATTTATGAAAACTATAATTTTTTAAAAGTACCGGAAATTGCATGTGGCCTTCTTTTTGACTAAAACTGGTACAAGAGAGTGTTATTTAGAGGCAAACACTTCGTGCGGGTATTACTGTCTAATGACAGTTTTAATTTTTAGTTTTAATTGCAGATTTTTTTTTGATTTTTTCATTTGTCAGACTTACACTATTGAGTTGACTCCATATTGACACTATTTTGTATTAAATTTGGGTCTTAAATATCATGTTTATATGAGTTATAATAGGGAGGAAGAGGAAGGGGCCTTAACCGTTCCCAATCCTCAGGATGTGTGGATTAGATATACATTTTTAGTGAGAATTGGGGCATGCTGCAGCTTTTTTTTCCCCATTATACCCCCTACCCCATCATCATACACCAGTAATAGAAAAAGAGTTAATGACTAATTTTCTTTTATTTTAAATTGCTTATTCTTTTTTTGTCAAGAGATATGTGGTATGTCAAGATTTATGACACATGAAAATTTGTGCATTTTAATCCTGATTGTTAACATACATGTATAATTATATATAAAAAAAAAATACATGTGATATCATACTAGGGATCTTGCAATCAATTGCAGAATTGCCAATCGGTTATTTATAACTCATTTTGACTGATTAATTTGTTAATTATTTTGAAAAAAAGACATTTCTAAATACATGTATAACATATTATCAAAAAGTTTGAAGATTGATTTTGTAACTATTTAGGGCCCCACTCTGCAGATGCCCTATATTGATCATTCTGTCCATTTCTGCTGATCATGTCAAGATGCATATAAGACAAATTGGCCCCTGGCCCTTGGGTCATTCTCCCACCCCCGGAGTTGTTTTTAAACAACCACCCCCTACTCTGAAATAGGAAATGATAATACATTTTAATAACTGTTGAGATCCCCACCCCTAGACCATATTTATTCTTTTTCCTTGTGTCATTACACATCAATTGGTACATGTATATAGGTTATGCCCCCTTTGAGATGCCCAGTGACTTTCCAGAGTTGGAACTAATCAAGTAACCTATCTTATTCATATGTAGTGTAATTCTTAGCTCTAGCCCAATGTTGATCCTGGTTTGTTTTTTTTACAGTTAGCTCTAGGTTTTGTTGGCTGACTTTAAAATTTCTACAATTACATATAACATTTTGTTTATCTTAAGATTAAAAAGCAATTTCCAAAATCTCTTTATGTACATCTGACATCATACAGAAAAATACCAATCAAGAAATGATTTTGCTACTGTAAGAGACTCTGAATCTCCCCACCCCCCCCCCTCCGAAAACATGAATAGTTGAATATTTTTAAAATATCCTCAAAATCATCCAATTCCCCACTCCTAAACCATACATATTTTTTTTCTTGAACCATGACCATGTCAAGGCAAATCATTTTGTGGTATTAGTAGGTCATGGCCTCTTGGGGTCACCTTAACCCCACCCCACCCTTCCAAAATCAGAAATGATCAAATAACTTGAAAAAAAATGCTTGTGATCCCCACCCCTAAAGCATAATTTTATATATATATTCCTCCTTATGCACCTTATGGTATGTTATTTCAATCACAAGATATAAGAGGAGGTCCAGGAATGAGGTTTTTTTCATGGGACGGAACATCATTTTGCAGATAGTATTGATCCTCAGAATCAAATTTATATTTCTAAAACCTTATTGCATATCTATGACTCAGCCCCTGCTATATCCCTATAGATGATGTGGCTATTCATTAAATCATGAGAGGAGTTCTGGAAAGTAGGGTTTTTTTAGGAGTGATAAACGTCAGTTTTCTGCTACTATTTGACTCCCTGGATGAAATTCAAATTTTTAAAACCTTATTGCACACCTATAGGACAGCCCCTATCATATCTCAAGAGATGACAAAGCTACTGCATAAATTGTAAGAAGAGTTCTGGGAACCATATTTTTGGGGGCAAAAAAACGTCAATTTTTTTACCACAGACCCATGTGTTAAAAACAAAAATTCTGAAACATGATTACACCTCAACATGACACCCCAAATCATATTGTAGAAGGTCATTTGGCTACTGCAAAAAGAAAGTGACGTTTTTTGAAACCAGACTTTTTGTTAAAAAACGTCATTTTTTCAGCCATTTAATGACCCCCAGGTTAAAATTGAAATTTCCGAAACCTTATTGCGCATCTATAAGACACCCCAACACATATTCCAAGAGATGATTTGTCTACTGTTGAAAATGTAAAAGGAGTTCGAGGAAGAAGGTATTTTGTCAAAAAACGTCATTTTTTACCAATTATTTGATCCCCAGGACTACAAGAGAATTTTTGAAACCTTTTTACAAAACAACATGATAGCCCAAATCATACTCCAAGAGTTCAGTTTGCTGGTTTATAAGATGTAAGGGCAGTTTGAGAACGTAAAACGTGACAGACGGACGGACGGACGGACGGACGGACATGCAGACGGAACAGGGTAACAACAATATTCCCGAACTTTCTTTAGAAAGTGCAGGTATAACAAATGTTATGTGTTAAAATAGAATGAGATACAAAAGTATATAATTCGTTTATTTAGCAGTGCATATTTGTGTTTTGCTAGTGCTTTATGAACTTTTGTAAGCGATGTGGTCCATGTGTCTCTTGTTTTGATTTTCCTTGTAAGGGGGTTTGATGCACTTTCAGAATGAATTTATAAAGATATAGTCTTCTATATTGTAATCTCCAAAATTGAAATTTTAGTTTTTTTGTTTTTTTTTTTTATTTCATTGGCCAACTAACAAACAGATTTTTCCTGCACTAAATTGATTTTTCAAAGACATTTTATATTAGAAACTAAAATCCTTTCAACAGCTTTTAATAGTTTTTAAGCACCAAAAGATCATGAAATAAGAGGTCCAGGGGTCACATCACTCACCTGAGCAACAAAGGCTAACACTTTACAAATATGTAAAATTTTGATCCCCCGTTGTGGCTTTATCCTGCCCCTGGGTCGTGGTTTGAACAAACTTGAATCTAAACTACACAGAGATGTTTTCACATAAGTTTCAATTGGTTCTTGGTAAGTTTTATTTTTTAAAGATTTCCACGATATACTTAGGCTTGAGCTTTTTCTTGATTTGTAAAATATGTATTTCTTTGTTAACAAAATCAATAAATCAAAAATTTGTTTTTTCTTTTGTATAACCAAACATGATTTCACACAATGAAAAATGGACATTTAAGTGAAAATAGACTAATATTAAGTATTCCAACTGCATCCACAGTATAAGTTGTTAACTCTTATTACAGTAAACAAACAAATGTTCAATTGACTCAGACTCAGTGGTGCATAAATTATATTTGTTGTTGTTAGTTATTTTACAATTGAATAAATACATATTTATTCCTAAAATTCGGTGAAGTATTCTATATTCCAGCCAAAGCAGCTTACTATCTTTTGTGCATTTAAAAAGTACATTATATATTGCTTTCCAACAGAATGAATCATCAAGGTTTAATAGACTTTTCCATTTTTCTTCGTGTTTGACACTAGTACATGTACCATAGTTACCTATAAACACATTATATACATCTTTGTTGCTTTTAATAAGATTAGATTCCTCATTATGATTAGAAATGTGTCTTGGTAAAATAGGCAACGTTTTATACCATTCATTTACATTGTTCACAAATAAACAAAGGACTCTTTTAAGCCCAAATATAATGGTAAATGGTAAATTTACATTGAAATCATTGAGCTGGATGAACTCTCTATCTTCATTGAAAAAGGCAGTTATATATATAAACCCCTTTGTATAGAATATTTCAAAACATATTGATTTTCTATCGATTTTTATCTGGGGGTTAAACCACACTAAGGTGTGTTGTATAGTTAATGATATTTGCACTATGTCAATGTATTCACTAAATGCCAGTAATGATTCTTTCCAAATAATAGTTATGAATATTTTTTAAAATATTTCTTGGGTAATCAGATCCCATCTGCAAAAATTTTGAGACTGTACTTTTTGTAATTACACCAAAAAGAGTATTCAGTAGATCATCTGTAGACTGTGACATTCTTCTGAACCATGATAATTTGAGTGATTTAATATATGATTTTAAATTTACCATTTGGAGTCCCCCATCAGTATATTTCTGAATTTATAATGTTCTTGACACGTTAGACAATTTCTTAAGATAATATTTAGCCAAACATTGACGTTATCTAATACCAACTGATTTTGTCAGACCTATTCTTTAACCATTTCGTACAAAGTAAGTATGTTGATATGATTTATTTCAAAGGGCTTGGGGACAATATTTTACTTCTGAATATGACACTTAATTCTACTGTTTCTTTTTAATCAAAGCAAAAGTCATACTGTTAGATAGATGGCTATTTAGTAACTTGTCCCAGCATGTTACGATTAAGAGGTTCAAAACATACAGTTTTGGTTTAAATGTATCAATGGTGCTATCGTTTAACGGGTATAAAATAAGTACATCTCTAATCATTCTCTTAGGGACATGAAGAATGCTATTTTGAAAACTAGGGTGCATTTAATTTAAAAATCTGCTTTATCCTATTTTTGATTAAAGATGTTCTACCATTTAAATTATTGTTTTAAGGAATAAGTGTGCAAATTTTTTACAATATTAGTATTTCAATTTTTATAGTTATAGTTATAGGCATACGCATTTTAATGACATATATTTACCATTGTAATTGTTTTAAAAGAATGTTATGTTTAATGTCTTTTTACTAAAGATTTTAGTTACAGTCCAAGGACGAATACACACATATAGACTACCAGAGTACCACCATAACGATTATCATTAAGTGGGAGATGACTTCTATAAATAATTTAAAAACGCTATTTTTAATTGAGTTTTATAGATGTTATGACGTTTACTTATATTGTATGATAACCACTAAAGACATTAAAGACATTCACGACAAGTCGTACGGTCATTGCATACCAGTGTTCTACATATATATTATTATATCATTAGAAGTGCAAAATGCCAAATGCAACGCTCAATGATATAAATGTTTGTATCATAAGGGGTTGACCACTTACCTTTTTCCTTGTTTTATAAAGCGTAAGGTCTGCTGTGCATTTGCAACGCTTAATGATAAAATTCTATCATTAAGCGGTGATTTATCATTAGCGGTTGATGTTGTCAACTATTAATGCAAGAATTTATAGCATTAGGCGTTGCAATTGCAACGCTTAATGATATTTGTATCATTAAGCGGCGTTTTATCATTAGAGGATGATACAAAGGTATATTTAGCATTTAAAAAATCCTGTAACACAGGCAAGGTTAGACTACTTCTTGACTTCCAATTCTTTATCACCTTTTTATCCATAACATTTAATTTGAAAATAGTTTTAGATCAGATCACTCCAAAGTTGTTCTTTAATGCAGACTTACTGAACTTAAAAAGGGAAGAGGTTTCTGAAAATTCCATAACTCCTTGCTAATATGTATTGATTATATAAAATTAATTAAACAGAAAATAACCGCCATTAAAAGAAATATGCACCTTTGGCTTATAATATTGAACATATTGAAGAGTTTATTAATGCAATCATATGTTTCAGTATAAAAGACCACATATTTTTAGAAACCTTTCTTATGGAAAAAAGAGGGGAAAAACATCATTTGCAACATTTAAAAACAGATTCTAAAGTGACCTAAAAAAAATAGAATATGAAATAAAACTATTAGAACAAAATGCAGACAATAAATCAATAAAACTAATTTAAGAAAAACGAACTAAACTTTAAAACTTAAAGGAAATTAGGTCAAGAGTAAAATGGATAGAAGAGGGAGAAAAACCATCTAAATATTTTTGTAATTTAGAAACAAAAACTTTATCAGTAAACAAATAACTAAACTTGAAAAGAAAATTGGCCTAATTTTGCACCATGAAGAAAATATTTTAAATGAAACAAAAATATTTTATGAGAACTGGTATAAGAAGAAAAGACAACTAGAAAACAATAATATATGTTTTAAATTAACTAATTTGGACATAAGAAAACTTACGGAGGAAGAAAAGGAAAGTACAGAAGGACCTATAATGGAAAATGAAGCCCTGGTGCTGATGTTTTTTACAGCCGAGTTTTCCTATTTTTCCTGGTCTGATTTGAATTACTGTTTTACTAGAGCAATTAATAAATCGTATGAAAATAGGCAATATGTCCTCTACTAATAAGTTTGGAATAATCACTTGTATTCAAAAGCTGTTAGCAATATATTTACATCTATCGAATATGATTCCCTCTATTTCTTACGGAAACTTACAGTTAATTCATTGCTTTATAGAATCAGCCAGAATGAAATCTACACGCCCCGTTTATCTATTGGTCGAAACCTACAGCGACCTAAGAAAAAAATCACGGACTGCACGAAATTATCATGATGATGTCAGACTCAAATTCCCATAAGAGACGATTTGGCTGTTTCTTTTATCTAACATACTGGTGTACATTAACAGTAATTTAGTGAATTTTACTTACTTTTTTACAATCAATTTATTGATTCGTTAAACGAAAGATGTAAATATAAACAATAAAATGCTTTCTTTGATGATTTATGCGAGTTATGAAGGTAGCAATCATTCCACCTTCATATCCCGTATAAATCACCAAAAAAGCATTTTATTATTTAAATAAACCTAAACAGTTTTTGAAAAATTGGCGTACAATAACTTTATTAACATTTGTATATAAAATAGCAACAGGCTGTAGAGCAGAACGAATTAAAATTTCTTAGATAAATTAGTAATGATTAGTAATGATCGGGTAGGTTTATAGGGGAAAATATGATATTATGAACTACACTGAAAGTAAACAAATACCAGTTCTAATTAATTAAGCTTATCAATTTTAAAAAAGCATTTGATTCAGTGTCTTAGAAATTTATTCTATGGAACGTTTTAGTATTTAATTCTGGTAAATTAATTTAAAAAATGAATAATTTTTTTTTAAAACAATATAGCTTCACGTATTATCGTGCCGTCACGTGTTTCCGATAGTCATGTGTTTCTGATAGTTACGTGTTTCCGATAGTCACATGTTTCCAACAGTCACGTGTTTCCGACAGTCACGTGTATCCGACAGTCACGTGTTTCTGATAGTCACATGTTTCTGATAGTTTTCTCGAAAATGACATCATTTTCTTAATTACGAACGACACTGGACCTACGGAGTCTTCTTTCGATTTTATAAATCTACACTACCCTAGTTATGCTGCTTGCAAAGATTTAAATCACACAATTACTGAAGAGACTACCAAAATACTAATTTTTACTATTACTTTAATAAATGTCATTTAAATTGCTTAAAATCTTAATTAGAATATAACAATATTTAAACTTGCTTAACGTTTGGTAAAATATACTTCTGATGCCGTATTTTCATGCTAAAATTATTACGAGACTTTGTCAAGTTTTTCTTAGAATCGAAGCAGAAGAGCGTTTTAAATTAAGCTTCGTCGGGAATTAAAACGTAACGTATAATCATACAAATAATGGTATTGTAGAACGTTTAAGTGATGAAATGTAGTTATGGGATTAATTAAATAACAATGATTTAAGTTGAAATAAAAACTCTAAAGACAATTGAAAACATTAATAGATATATTTATAAGGTTAAAATTTCATGTTTATTTTAACTATTATTAAAGAAAAAAAATGCTGATGAATCATACCATCGGGAACACATGACGCTGATTTTTAATGGTCAAATGCGGCATCAAGTTTATTTTTATCTAAGAACTGCACATACGGACGATTTTTCATTGATTAGTATCGGCGATTTTCGATGCTAAGTCTGAGGTTAAAAATGATATAGTTTTAAAATTGTTGACTAAAGAGACAGTCACTAGAGACATCGTTTAGTGTTAGACTATCGGAAACCCATGACGCCAGGATAAACAAAATGGCATAGTATTTGAATATTTCCAACCAGAGAGGAGATGTAGACATGGAGATCCCGTTTCTCCATATTTATTTATACTTTGTGCTGAAATTCTTGACATTTTAATTTGAAATAATAAGGATTCTAAGGGAATAAATATAGATGGGAAAGAATATATGATATTGCAGTATGTAGATGACACGTCATTAATCAAAGACGGCTCCCCAGAATCTATTGACAGAACTCTCCGAACACTAGATCTAAATGCAAACCTGTCCGTATTAAAGATAAAATTTAGTAAAAACAAAAATGATATGGAAAGGATGTAAAAAATTCTCAAAAGAAGTTTATCTCACTATAGATGGAAATTTATTAAATTTTAAATCGGGTTTAATCTTTTGGATAAAGATTTGTCATTAAATCTTGAAGATATGATAGATAAATTACAAACCAGTAACGGAAAATTGATTAACCAGATAAAAAAAACTCTTACACCGATAGAAGAAATGACAGATATTAAAACACTTATAGTCCTAAAAATTATTATTTATTCTTAACTCTACCAAACCAAACACTAGAATTTATTAAAAATTTTGAACTCAAAAACTCAATTAAGACAAAAGCAATAAAGGAAAATTTATAGTTTGCCCTTTAAGCGCACAAATGATTCAATATTACTGTGGCTTCAATGCCAAATATTACATAGAATCTTACCAACTAATCATTATTTACATAGAGTAGGGATAGTAAATTTTTCATTATGTTACTTCAGTCAACAGACCCCGAACATATTTTTGTTGACTGTTATTAAGTGAAAGAAATTTGGATTGAATTAGAAAAATTTATTATAGATATCTATGGTTTACAATCAAATTTTGATAAATATTCAATCCTTTTGGTAAGTAAGATAATAGGGATATTCAATTATTCATAGGCTAGAAAAGTTGATTATTTGCCACTTGCAATATTAAATCCATGTTTCTTAAATACAATTTACATAAGGAGCCTTTAAAACAAACACAGTGGTGTTTCCTGCTTTGTTAGCAGGGACTAGTACAAACTGATCGTGTAATCTATAGCTCTTTTTTCACACCTAAATTATTAAATACAGAAGAATATATATCATAAACAACAAAGTTATTTTCATCAATCCTTTTGCGTTTAATATCTATAATTCAAGGCGTATCAACACATATTATTCAATTTGTCCATTAATATGAAATTTCAGAGCTTCAGTGACGTAAACAAATAAGAATTTTAGTTTATTTTAAGACAACAAAATATAACACAATTTATCTCACTGTTAGGACTGCAGTTGATGGATACATCCTTCCCGTGATAACAGTTATGGACTCCCCACGGTCTGTGCTGACATTCATCTATACTTATCTCAGATCCCTCACAGTTAACATCGTCCAGCCATATACGACCTGATCCTTCACCATAAACAGTATACACTTCTGATGCATTCCTGAATGGGTGATATCCATAACAATATCATTACTGTTTAAATTCTTAGAGTATTTTCCTCTTGGAAAAAAAAAGTATTCAAAATAGTGATTTCAACTTAGAGTTTTTAAACTTTGCTTAGCCAATGTGTTGTGAAATTGCTAAAAAGATCTAGAATGGAAAGACTTACGAACCTCTTATGCTTATATTTGGTTCATTAGATAAAGTTTTACGATAAAATATTTCTCTCTGAAACATTACCAAGGAAGCCCTAATGATCGACACACAACAACAGCCAGAGCATCGTTGGGTGGAGAAAAACACACTGTTCCCCATTTTCCGAGTTTGTATACTTCTAAACGACCATCATATTCAGTATAACCACCCACAAGTCGAACAGCATGCGCAGTATCTGAAAATACAATGACATTTCTAGATTTACAGAAAAATCATGGCAAAAGCCCTTCGTGAATAAGGTATAATAACAGCGATTTTCGTATTATTATTTAGAAAAAAAGACGAAGAAAGAAGATCGTTTGTGCATTTGTTTGCAAAATTGTGGAAATTTCCGTTTTAGTGGTGTCATTGAAAACAGTTATTGGGCAATGATGATAAATAAGAACATTTTCATTATAGATTATGTTTTTTAACAACGTTTTGTTTATTTTCGAGAAATATCGGATATGATATGATAAAATAATGGTAAGTAGTTGTGTCAACTATATGAATATTTTAGATATAGCTGGTAGCGTTACTAATTTCAACTGAGCAACTAAAATTACATATTGCATGCTAGTAAGGATGGGGAATTATGCATTAGAACAGTAACTCACTTTACAGGTGTATTGTGAATTACATCATACACATCAGGTAGCACTCATTAACAACTCTTTGATATCTAGATATAGCTTTTTAAGTGTAATAACAAAATAACCATCAGCGTTTTAATCGCAGCTCGTGACTTTAATGAATTCCGATATATGAAATGGTTACCATATACTAAGATAGCGTGTTCTTAATTCTTTCATAATTATACTTTTATTTTGCTCAGATGAACGCATGTGCCAAGCATATATATATATATCATAAACATCAAAGTTATTTCCATAAATTCGTTTGAGTTTGATATCTATATTTCAAGACGTATCAACACATATTATTCAATATGTCCATTCATATGACATTTTAGAGCTTCAGTGACGTAACTTAGTAACCAATGTAGTTTATTTTAAGACAAAAAATAACAACACAATTTATCTCACCATTAGGATTGCAGTTGATGGATACATCCTCCTTGTGATTACAGTTATGGGATCCCCACGGTTTGTGCTGACATTGATCTAAACTTTTCTCAGATCCGTTACAGTAAACATAGTCCAGCCATATACGACCTGATCCTCGGCCATAAACAGCATTTCCATACACTTCTGATGTGTTCCTGAATGCGGAATATCCATAAAAATATCATTACTGTGTAAGTTCTTGAAGTTTATTTCCACTTCGAAAACAAATGGCATTCTAATTAATGATGAAATCTTAGAATCATTAAATTTTGCTTTGTTCATAAAAACAAAACAAACTTGTTATGCTAAAATTTTGAATGATAAAATAAATGTCTTGCGATAACAAATTTCTATTAGATGACATTACCAAGGAAACCCTAATGATCTACACACAACAGCAGCCAGTTCGTCAGTCACAAGGTCATCACACACTGTTCCCCATTCTCCAAATTTGTACACTTCTAAACGACCTTCATATTCAGTATCTCCATCCACAAGTCTGATTAAAGTGTCTGAAAATACAATGTCATTTCAAGATTTACTGGAAAAGATTATGGCAAGTCACATGTATTGTTTTATATAATTATAAAAGTGTTATGAGAAGGGTCACATTTTAGATACAATGTACGACATCTAAACCGGTTTATATTTCTCAAGAATGAATTATAATGCAGTCCATTAGCTTTTTGTCTTTTATTTTAAGTGGCTCACTACACCTTGAAATACTTTCTCAAATCAGCAGAAAATCACTTCACTATGATAAATAGCATAATGGATAAGAAGTATTTAGTTCAAATAGGCGAAAAAATGTGCAATCTTTTATGAAAAATTATATTTAAAAAATATTAAATCAGAAACATGAACAAAACCTCCAGGCGGATTCGAACTCCTGATCTGCGATTCACAAGACCGATACTTTAACCACTGAGCTATGACGATAAACCACCAATTCAATTGATACAAACAGTTTAACAAAACATTTAAATCTCCATCTTTTGCCGTACTGTCTAAAAAGTATAAGTCTCGGTGTAGTGAGGTATCTTAACGAGCCCTTCGCACCTACAACAAATTCATTACACATCAATTTACTATATTCAATGTGAAATAAAAAAAAATGTGAGGCTACATCATTCATCCCTGTGGATATCATCATTTACAAGAAGAAAGACCTTTTCTCAAATCGTTTTAGAGCTGATTCAAGCAATCGGTCATCCATGTATGAAAACTCTCTGTGCTGTAGACAACCAAAGATGCAACGATGATGAATGTACACTACGGTCAACGCGGTTTGCGTATTTACCGCAAGTCTTCGTGGTGTGAAATTTATTGCGGTTTAGCACTGGTAACTCAGGTAAAACCGCGCATCCTCGCGGTACAGCTTCTCATCTTGTCCACACCGTCGCGGTACTGTGGAACCAGTCTCAGGTGAAAACTGTTCTTGTTTTTAACGCGAGTTACCTCCCCCAATTTCCTATCACACGGGAAATATGATTGAAGGAATTAATGAATATTAATTCATATTCATTTGTTTTATGAATGGAGTTGATTGTTAGATTTATTATTTTAAAAAATTGGGAAAATAAAAGGAACGTGTAATTATGCAAATACAGAATTTTGTATACTTAATATTTGTTCTTTGCATATTCATCTTTGACAATTTTTGGTTATCAAAAAAGTATTTTAATTAAAAATTTCATCATAGCACCTTATTTAGCCTCGGAAAAGGGATTCATTTACATTTTTTTCATAATTAATTCTTAGCTTCAAAGTTTTCTAAAAAATAGTCATTTCTCTTAAGTAGGTTTAAGGGAATTCGTTTAATGAACAACAAAAGTACATGCAGATATATACTGTTAATGATAAAATCGTGTGTATTTTAAAACTAACTTTCCTATATGTTTTGGCAAAAGTATGATGTTCAGCGGATCGCCCAAACTTTATGTTGATCATAAATATATTCTTGGGAATCCATCACATGTTAAAATTTTGCAAAGTGTCAGTTGACCAACTGAGGGCGGGGAATTGCATAACATTATGTATACAGTGTGTATACAGAATTTGGTTGACTGCCGTCGGGATATGTGACCTTTAGCAATTAGACTGTGACTTTGGGTCCGCTAAATAGAATTGTTATATTCAGCAGAATATTCTCACTATATAAGTCCAAATAGACGAATAGTCAATAATTGTAATATTAGCTCGTCCGAAAAACATTGACCGGCTAGGAATAATATTTGGAGAATCTTCCCTCTATTTCAATTGGTCGCTGCTGATTCGTTGATTTGTTAACGATAACGTAAATTAATCCTCGCGACCCCCCCGCGACTCCAAAACAAGGTGACGTCATAATAGGCTGTCAGTCAAGGCAAGTAAACAACGGACGCGCAATGCGACGGTTTGCTGTCATAATGGATATAAGGATTTTCGAATTATTGAGAAGTAAATTCAGGTAGAACTTCTGTAGCTTAATTCCTACATGTGGCGAAATAAGTCGTCCCTGGTTATACGCGTGTGAATAACATGTTAATCAGATTGCCGTTACGGCTACATTTATTACATTACCATTTCAAATAAAATATCATTTGAAATGAGAGAGAGAGAGAGAGAGAGAGAGAGAGAGAGAGAGAGAGAGAGAGAGAGAGAGAGAGAGAGAGAGAGAGAGAGAGAGAGAGGGGGGGAGTATGAGATGTGTCTCAACATTTTATAAAATTCCTGTCACAGACAGGAAGTTTTATATAATAGTTATTCACATGCGTATAACCAGGGACGACTTATTTTCAATGTACCTGTCTGAATTATGCATTGCTTTGTGTTCGAATATAGACGGTCCATCTTTCGTTAAGTTCGAAAGCGTGTACAATATTTTTGTTGCCTTTATATGTTAACGCGTTTTTGCAGATATAATACTTATTTTTGTCTGAAAAGGGCAGCATGTATTAATACTTTCCATAGAATCAAGATAGAGATAGAGAGAGAAAAGAGAGAGAGAGAGAGAGAGAGAGAGAGAGAGAGAGAGAGAGAGAGAGAGAGAGAGAGAGAGAGAGAGAGAGAGAGAGAGAGAGAGAGATTGGAAAGTGGTTAATTAATTAAATAAGAGTTAAGAGTCAGATTGAGTGGGAAAACATACAAGTTGAATTGATGTCTACGGTAGCGATCTCATAATAGTACATCGCGTAAAATTTGTCTTTTTTAAATCTGTGGCATATTTTTTTGACTCATCATAAGAGAAAAATACTTGACAATATTACTTATTTTCATGCATATACGTATATGCATGCATTGTGAAATATATTGCAATTAATGTTTGGGTCTCTTGTACAATTTTGACCAAAAAACATGTAGCAATAGTTTTGTGGAAGATTTTGTTAAAGAGCGTCACCAATAAATTCCAAGAAAGGTATGAATTTTTCTTTTATATCTATATTTTAATTTTTACAAAAATCAAAACAGAAAACAAATAGCGTTATTTTTCTGTTTCTAGATTTACTCCTTAAGACCGAACACACACCTGTTACGGTGTCTTACACTATCGAGGTAAACTCGTAAACATGGGATTCGCGTTGGCCGTAGTGTATGTGATCATTTTTATTCATTGTGCGCACTACATATCTAGCTTAATATGTGATCTCTTCAAATCAAATATTTTGAAAACCAAGTAATATTCTTCTGAACGTTATCAGTTCAATTTAAATAGCATTGTATTACCATCATATTTTGAAAATACATATAACGTTGCCATTAATTAAGGTCTTCCGTACTGATTCTGTTGGAAATTCTTCATTATTAGGGTCTTCCGTTTCCAACGGAAGACCCTCGTGTTTTTCTTCGGTTTCGTTTTACATATTATTATAAGTTGAAACGTTGGAAACGGAAGACCCTCTTGTTATTCTTCGGTTTCTTTCTATTATTATTATTTTTCTTTTTCTTTTTTTCTGAATCCTTTTCGGCTTCATAATTCAAAAAGTTTTCAACCGCATTAGATGAAACTTTTAGAGATTATGTGCAACTATTATGCCTCACATATTTTAAAGTTTCCATGACAACGTCATTATCGTTTTTACGTTACGTCGTTTTTAAAATTTTTAAAAAGTCCACGGCATTTCTAAAAAACGCTTTACGATTGAGGCATGGAATTTTCCGTGGTTATAAATTTGTTAATTTACCTTTGCAATAAGGCTGGAAATGAAATCTGTCACTTCCGGTCGAAACCGAAAGTGATTCAAATTTATCGAAAATGTGATATATTTTTTTTATCAAATTAACCTATACGTGTTTTGTAGAGCACATTCAGGTGAGTCTAACACTGAATCTGTTTTAAAATCGGACTACGCATTTCAGAGATATCGGGGCTCAAAAAATTATTTTTCCGGAAATTTTGAATCCGTTTTCAATATTAAGAAAATAGTTTTAAGTTCAAAGTCAAATTAACTCGTACCAAAACTATTTCGATAATTGCATGCTGGTCTGTTGTTAAATAGTTAATCAGTGTGTGCATTGAAACTATATCGTTAATTTGATGGATTCTTACGTTGAATATGTGATACTGGTTTGGAAAATAGTGACTTTTTTTTACCGGAATCATAATAAAAACGAAGCAGGTGGAACACAATGTTCCCGATTTTAACAGTGTGAAGCTATTGAAAGTCACTATAGTATAGTTAAGAAAGACTTTGCTGAGATTTGATAAAAGCGTAAGTTGCAATATAAACTGTGCCTGATTGTCACAGACAGTTGTTGAATAATCGAACAACACGATATTGGATCACTGAATGAAGAGTTTGTAAATATTTCAATATACCTAGGCTTATTTATTATAATTATTCTCTTGCAAAATAAATGCATAGATGCAAGTTATACATGCTAATTTGTACTCTGCATATCAAACACAAACATGTTTGTCTTAAACGAAATAAGTATCGTACGATTCGCCACGTCAACGCGCCTTGTTTTGATTGCGAACAGCTGACACTGAGCTAACAGCGATGTGTCGACATTTTCATATGATGCATGGCTTGTAAAACTTCGATAGAAGAAAATGCATCTCAAATATTGAGAGAATATAAAGGTATGTTTTAATACAGGATATGTCTTGTTGACTTTTTCTTTTCAAAATATTTGCGCTTTTCAGTCTAACCCGAGATTCCTCTGACTCGAACGTCCTAGCCTCCGCTTTTATATTGTGATGTGCGTCACGATATAAAAGCGGGGTTTAGAGTAAGAGAAATCTTGGATTATTTTCAGCCCAGTGTATTTACACGTGTATGTTTTGCACATCGCTGTTTGAAATTTTTATTTGTTATTTTGCTATATATGTATGTCTTATTTTGTACTGAACTACACAGCATACACTGTAAAACAGTGTTTTTGAATAGGGGTGGGGGTCCCAAGGTACACAAGTGTGGAAAACTGTAATTATTGTGTTTATCTTTTATACATATTGTTTCATTTTTAGGTAAACTTTGCGTGTATATCACATCTGCATTGTATGTAAACAATTTTAAATTAAGACAAATATATGTGGATTTTAATAATTGATACTGTGCTCAGATGTCTCTCTCTCTCTCTCTCTCTCTCTCTCTCTCTCTCTCTCTCTCTCTCTCTCTCTCTCTCTCTCTCTCTCTCATGCTTTCAATCTTGTCAAAGCGTCAGAGAGCAAAAAATAAACAGTGCATTGAATTTTGAAAGAAGCGTATAATATCAATCCCTGATTTTTTTCAATGTGCAGCCGAATAACAAAGCTTTGTAAAATAGCATGAAGTTACTAATTGATTCTTAGAGTTTTCTTCCTTAGCTTATTTTGATATTCATTAGGACCAGTTTTAGATAAGAACTAGTTTAGAGGTCAGTGACATTCTATTGGTCATAACAAGTATTCTTGATTTCTATTGGTAATTCTAGGGTCAAATTCCTAGAGAGTTCAGTCTGTACTTTTATATAATTAAATTCAACTCTAGCATTCAAAGAGTGAAGGTTTTGGTTTGATATATTTGAATTTATTTCATTGGAGACTATGATGACCTTGGAAAGTAAGTTCTTTTATTAATATTTCCATTAATATTTGCTTGTGAGAAAATGAAAGGTTGTGTGCAAGTGATTGATTTATCATTTATGAAGTATATATATTTAAAAGTATGTGAGAAGTAGATAAGCAAATGATGATATAAAGAATATCAAGTTGTTTTAATTAATTACACTGAGCTATAGCAATTAATAATTAAGTGTTATATAGATTAAATATAAATCTGACCGATATATATTTATATGTATCATTGTACACATAGATTGAACAAGTGCCTTATTGTATATACAGGTCAGAGCCAATGCTATATAGATTGCTGATTATCTAATTGATAGTAATCGACACTTGAATCCACAATTCAGTAACTATTGTATATTTTGTGTTTATAGAGAATTTGATATATATCCAACTATTTATAATTTGGGTAATAAGAGTTATTTCCCTTTTAAGAGTACAATTCATGTATGTTGGCTATCGGTGTAATATTTTAGATTTAATGCTTGATAATAAATACGTCCGTATATATTAATTGCAAATGTGATAAAGTATGTCTTATTGTTATTTAATATTGATTATGTTGTATATATATTGCAGGGTGATAAATAAATAAATATATAATATCACAAACTGAACCCACAACGACTGTGTTTTGTTTATTGGAACAAACAAACCCACGGTTACATTGATAATAACACCAAAAATAATCCTCGCTCAATTTATTTCCAAAAAGAAAAACAGTAGAATTGACAAAACATGGTATAGCAGAAGCTTATAATTTGATGCTGTTTGGATGGGTGATATCCATTTGAAGTTTTTGAATTGAAATATTGACTGTCGCACTAGTGCTGAAACAATACGCCCCTCTCCCGATACAACACATATTGCAATACTTTTACCACGATTCAATATTTTCAATACGATACATTTTGAAGAAGAAACAATTCAAACAATTGAAGAAAGGAAGCGTTTTAGGCAGGTCACACTTGCAAATTTAATTTAATGCAAAAATGTAAACGGATAATAAACTATGCACTAAATAATGATGAATACAATGAAAAGAACAGAGCTAACTCTTATTGATTAGTCATTTATTAAAAGACTTTAGTCGAACTGCTTTTATGTAAATAATTGTTTGAAAGGTCACACATTCTTTTAAGTTTCAATATTTCAAAAAGGAATGGCTCTTATCAGACACGTACTTCAGATCAATTGACTGCACACTTATTTAGTGCTTCTGCGATGCTATGTTAACAAGGTTAATTATTAGATTTATAGCTGCAAGTCTACCTTTATCGGGAGTTTATTTGCAAATCTTAAATACAAATCATTTTATTAGAAAGAAAGTACGCATATTGACCAGATTTCACTAACGATAGAAGGCAGGTGGATTCTTCAGTTTGACAGGTTTTTACGAGTTATTATTGTTTGTATCTGTAACAACAGATACATCGCGATCGCCCCCTTCATTTGTATCCGTCGAAATTTGTCGCCATGTTTTCCCCACTAATTAAGTAGACCGAACCCGATGTAATAAACCAAACCCAAGTATGGAACAGTATCGATATTTCGGTGAATTCAGCCCTATGTCGCACTATGAGTAAAGCAAACTCTCTCTCCGTGTCTCTGTCTGTCTATCTCTTCTCTCTCTCTCTTTCCCCTATCTCTCTCTTTCTCTTTCAATTTGATATGTGTCTATACACAAAAACTTTTTTAATGATTAAATGACAATAATAAACCGTCAACCATCTCAAAAATCCATAAAACGAAATACAAATACAAAGCAGAGCAACACAGACCTCCAAAAAGATAGAGGTAGGATCAGGTTATGATGTTATGATATTATGACTTGATATAAAAAAAATTGTACTGCCAAAATATTAAAGTCATGTATTGGGATATGTCATACTTATTACACTGCATGGTCAGTGTATTTTTTCCAGAAATACTATGCATATGTTAATGTAAACACAGCTATTATTAGTATATTTAACACAGCTAATTGATTTTTTTTTCAGCCCAAAACGGACTCTTGTTACCACATGGCGGCCACATGGCGTTTACCTGTTGATTCTTGTGGTTTCAGCTCTTGAGGTTAACCTGTCACCTCTACCCACATGCCAATTCCTTGTATTCTACATGCTTTTTACGGGTAATTTAAATTAAATCGGATATTGCATGAACAATAATGGAACTTTAAAAAAGCATCATGCCTTGTTGTGGTTTGTGTTGATATGAAATTATGACAAACAAAATTATGGTTGTTTAAAGAAACTTACAATTGTTAGTTGTGAAAATTAGTTTTTCATTGAAAGTATGCAATTATGTTTCCTTTATTTTGTATTTTAAAATGATATTTAGATGTGTTTACATAATTAAAAAATCATAGCCCCCTTCCCCTTCTTTTCCATTAAGATTACAAGTAGGATATGTAAATGTACATTTGGCATTGAAATAACATCTGCTATTATAATTACTTCTGAAATGAACAAGGAACAACATATTTTTACCTTTTTAATGTATATATGCATAAAAATGTAGAAAAAGATGTCAAATTTGAACATTTTTCATGGAATTCTCATCCGTCTCCAGCTTCCCGGGTGTGTTTGAATTTGATTTTAATTTAAGGCTGATGTCTAACTTGTAGGTCGTACTGTTTTAGCATGGCTAAAAGGAGACTAGAAACCAGAATAGATTAGATATTCACTAAATATGATCGAAAGTTTATTTTTTTTTCTTAGAAATAAGAAGTCACATACAGGACAGCATGTCTATTTGTTAATAAAAATGCTACAAATCATCCAATAAACAATAAAATATCAATTTTAGTATCATTGATGATTGTTTTCAAATATATGTGAGAAATGTCTCAAAGAAATTGCAACATGTTTCATAAAATTAGATAAAAGATTTCAAACCATGACTTTATATGAAAATCAAAAGATAGGGGGATGGTATACATGTAAGGGCATTTCTAAGTGATGTGATGCTTTTATCATGATAATATCATGTAGATGTATGTAGTATAGAATAAGGTTTCTTATTAATGGAGGTTGAACAACAATTGGCCTCTAAAAGGTCAGGTAAAGAGGATTTACTATGGAGAACCCCATGAATCTGTGTTGAATAGAGGAAAGTGGAAATGGTGGGTTCACTTAAATGGCCATATTTTTCTTAAACCTCAATGGAATTGGCAATATGTGGTATACTTTTTCTCAGAGTTGCATTAGCTATTTAACTCTAAGACAAAATTACTTTTCATAAAATGTTAGTGTACTAAGTTGAAAGGTAGTAAGGGACAGTTTCGGATAATGTACCCGTTAATATTTTTGTAAAATTGAGATTTGCTGTACTTGAAGGCTTATGAGTGTTGCTAAGATTCATGAAATGAATTTTAATGATTATCATTTAGGTAAGAATGATATCTCTCATTGGAATTAGTATGCAATATGAAGGCCCCTAATGTTAAGTACATGATAAGCAGCAGTAAATTGTGAAACTTGCGGCTATACTGTGAAATCATTAGAATTCGTGGTGACTCAATTTTCATGGTATTCGTGGGTAGCCCTCCTCAACCAATTTGCATCACAGGGTGAAGCTCTGCCTTTCAGTGAACTGAATGATAACTGAATGGTCTGGAAAGGTGACTGAATGGCATAGCTATGCAATTCAGTCAGCTTTCAGTTACCTTTCAGTCATATTTTAGTTGCCTGAATGGCACAGATTCATCCTGTTCATCTTCGACAAAAACAAATTTTAAAAGAGTGAGTTTTTTTTACTGAAACTGAAAACCGATGGATCCACAAAATTAAATCCCCACGAATAAGCAAAAAACCCACAATCCACGAAAGTTGACCCCGCGAATTTAAACGATTATACAGTAACTGTTGTGTTGATTTACACAGTGAAATTGCAGGTTATAAACTTGAGGTAAAATATCACAAAATGTAGGTGGGTGGGACATAGTAAGCTATACATCGGTAAGTTTCTAACGTGATAGTGCAACAAACACACAGCATGAAAGGTTAACCCTTTGAAAAGCAGTGTAGAGGAAAATTTGCTTAGAATGATGTCTTGAACCAAAATGCTACCTAAAAGGTTTTTGTTGGTGAGGGGTTTAAAGGTTCGCCCCTAAAACACAGTTTTTCAGATATGTCTAAAACGGTCAACATTTCTTTATTATTTGTTGAAAAAATGTTTATATTTATGAGACCTTTAATTTGATATCAACAAAAGGGGGCTGGCTCCCCAAATTAGGGGCCAGGAGCGCTCTAAAGTCTTTTTATTATAACTATTTCCTGAGCAATAGTTTGTTATAAATCTCAAACGCAAAAAGACCTTATTAAACTTCATGTAAAACTGAAATCCATTTTAAATCGGACCATGCATTACAGAGATATTGGGGTTTAAAAATTAAAAATATTGGGGTTTAATTATTCAAGTTTTTTCTGGAAATTTTGATTCCGCGTTCTTGGTTAAGAAAGTAGTGTTAAGTTCTAGGTTAAATTAACTCGTACCTAAAAATTAATTCTTAAGTCGCACTTGAACACATTCGCATTTTTTTGTAAATTCCTTCTTGAAATCGTTAAGAATTTGTTAACTCGTACTTTAAATTATTCTGATTTTGTCAAGTCGTACCAAGAATTATTCGATTTTTTATCTTTTTGTTTAGTTAATCTTGTTATTGGGTTAAGAACTCTGCTTCTTAAAGAGCTTCAAGCTTTACTTTCGACATTAACGGAAGACCCTCTCGTTGCTTTGCACCGAGCATCGCTCTAGTTATTATTTTTTTCCTGATTTTTTGGACGTTATAACTCGTGAACTACTGGACCAATTTGTATAAAATTTGCAGGACTGATAGAACATTATATGTACTTGAGGTTATTTAATTTTGGTCTGATGACGTCATTTCCAGTTTGAGATATTAAGGATCTAGTGAATTTTTAAAGACCATTTTGTCCACCTAACTCCTCCAAAACTAATGAAGATATAAACGTGAAACTTTCAGGGATAGTAGATGAATTTCTGTAGATGATTCTCTGGGTTTGACATTGTTGAAAATGCACAAGACGCCGAAGCCCATCCGAGCTCGAAAATTGGCAGCAAATTTTTTCACGAAATATTTGCACATTTTTTAATGAATGAATGGGTAAATATTTTGTTAAAACATGTAACGCAAAAGTTTTTCAAATTTACACGCTCTTTCATTTGATATCAGCTGGTCCTTCAAATTAGGGGCCAAGAGGACTTTAAGTATTTTTATAATAACTACTGAAGAATAATTTGTTAATTTTTATGGAAGCAAAAATGTTCATTGTACAGCTGTTTATGTATACAGTACCATACCTAAGTCATATGTTACGTAATTAGGGGTTTTAAGGGGCCAGAAATCCAAAACTTTGTTCATTTATATCTGAAAAAGGAGAAATATTTTGAAAAGCAGTTTAGAAGAAAAGTTGCTCAGAATAATGTTGTTAACAATATACTACCTTTAAATTGTTTGTTTGTGGCCCCAGTAAGGAGTAATTATAACTCTTTACTGAAAAATAATTTGTTATTAATTATAGAAGCAAAAATGTTCATTGTACAGCTGTTTATGTATACAGTACCATACCTAAGTCATATGTTACGTAATTAGGGGTTTTAAGGGGCCAGAAATACAAAACTCTGATCATTAATATCTAAAAAAGGAGAAATATTTTGAAAAGCATTGTAGAAGAAAAGTTGCTCAGAATAACGTTCTTAACAATATGATACCTAAAGATTTTTTGTTGGTGGCCCCGGTAAGGAGTTGAAGGGTCGGCTCCTGAAACACAGTTGTTCGGATATCTCTAAAACGGTTATCAATTCATGAACACTTGTTGAACACAATATGTTTATATTTGCGAGACCTTTCATTTGATATCAAGAAAAAAGGGGCTGACACCTCAAAGTAAGGGCCGGGAGGGCTTCAAAATCATTTAATAATAACTTTTTTTGAACGATAAGTTGTTATTATTTATTTAATTGTCATTAAAGCAAATATAAGAGCTTCTTAAGCTAAATTTAAAACTGAAATTAGCTCTGTTTAAGGTATCGGATGTACAATTGAGCATGAGAGCTCGGGATTTTCCGGGATGAGCTCGTTAGATTACGGAGATTGAAATAAATTTTCAAAATGTCGAACCATTTTTGATTAAATATAATAAACATTTGATAATAAACAATTGATGCACAAAGTGAAGCAAAATTTTTTTTTCTTAATTTTAAAACAAAATATTTCAACTTTTTTTACTCTTACGCTGATTATGACGTTGTAGCAGATTTACGTCATTTGCCATTGTATGACGTTGTTTCTTTTTCCCGCGGCGCTCTTGCGATAACGTAGAGAAAAAAACCCTCTAATTTATAGAGTGAAGTTTGCAGTGCGTAAGTCACGTATTCCGTCGAAAAATAGGTCGGTTTAATAGTTGATTTCACAGCGTCAGTTATAGTTGATTTGGAATTTTGTTCTATAAAATTCATATTAATTTCGTTATAACTGTATAAAGCATTTTGATGATTGTATTGTGTATTTCACTGTTGTACCGGTACGGAAACATCATAGTCAGACTTTATCGGCAGTCTCTATTTAAAACTGACTTATTCCTTTGTTTGTTGAAAACGAATACAATTTTGATTAAAAGATAATACTATGTATATTGTTTTATACGAGTTAAAGGTTTGAAATAAATTCTGATGAGGTATTTCCCACGGTTCTCGAACGCTTTGCTCGTAACGCTATACACGCCTGATGTTACCCGCAATTCACGACTTAGTTGTAATGGTAACAATATTTTCTTGTGCAAACATTTTGCAGAATGAAAAAAATCAACAACTTAGATTTTTAATTCTAAAATTACAAGTTCTCAATCGTAAAGGAAAACATTAAAATTACCAGATTACGGGAATATGCGTTATATTATGATAGCGACGGCCGACAAGGGGGTTAAAAACGCGTGACGTCGTCATGGTCATTGGAAAAACAATTCTCAAAAATAAAAAAGAGATATTGAAAAAGGGAATAAATTTATTTTACAACTTTATTGTTATTAAAATATGTTGGCAATTTTTATTTCATAAATATAAATTATGATTACACATGTTTTCGTCAAAGAAGAATAGTTTTTTAGCGTGCATGTTTTGCAGCGCTAGAGTTACTTCCCCATAGTCATTTTGCGGGGAAAAATTTTTAGAAACTACATACCCATACCTATCAAATGAGTATATATAATATATAATACCTTACCAGGCATCATTTTTTTGTCAATTTTATATCTGATACCTTAAAATCAGACAATGCATTACAGACATATAGTGGTTTAAAATAGTGCCTAAAATAATTCGATAATTGTTAAATCGTACTTAAACACATTCGATTTTGGTATTTGCGTAGTCGTTCTTGAAATCGATAAGGGTTTTGTTAATTCGTACTAAGAATCATTCGGATTTTGTTAACTCGCACCAAGAATAATTCGATTTTTTTCTTTTTGTTTTAGTTACATATGTTTATTGGTTTAAGAACTCTGCTTCTTACGGGAACTTCTAGCTTTACTTTCGTCATTAACGGAAGACCAATCTCTAGTTATTTTTCTGCTATTTTTCTTCTTCTTTTTCTTCTAGACATTTCTTTTAACCTTCATAATTAACTTGCTTGTTTGTCATCAGATTTTATTCGAATTTGCAGGGTCTACTGGAAATGTCAATAGCTCACTATAGCACAAAACATTGTGAAATTGATACCTCCGGTTTTGAATTATTCCCCTTTGAATATTTTTTAGTGGGTTTCGTGTACCCGCAAAGGTTCCGAGTTGATCCGTAGTAAGTAGTTTTAATCTACAAATCTTTAATGTAGACATCTTGAACGTTGTCCTCTCAGTTTTATATGTTTGATTAACCCACGTATACAACTTAAAAAAACACATCAAAATTTATGTTTCAAAAAATGCTAAATTTCGCTTATATCTTTGCTCCGTAACTTTTTAGTTGTTAATATTTTCTAAACGCAAAAGTTATGCACGATATTAAGAACTTTCATTGAATACCATAAAAAAAGGGGGCTAGCCCCTTAATTAGGGGTCTAGATTCCTTAAAAGTCTTTGCTTTATAACTCTAAAACGGTAAATTTTTCGATATGGGCGTCGCTGCAAAAAATGTTGTTTGTTATCTTATTAATCTCATAAAACTATTTGTGTGTTCGGGTAGTGAATGATAAAAACAACAAGTCAGTCAATGCATGTATCTTTTAAAGGTCAACATATTATAACTAAAATATGTATATGTAATATGATAGAAATTATTGTAAATCATAGGACTTTCTTCGTGCCGCACTAAAGTGGCGAAAAGGATTTTCCCAGTGGGAGCTCTTCCCCCCCCCCCTTTCCTACCCCACCGACTTTTCTTACAACCAAAATTGCCCTGAAATTTACATTTTATAGAAAATTTGGGGATTCGGGCATTGACACACCCCAACTCCACACTCACTTTTTAGATAAAGGCAAAAAATTATTGGAATATTTAAAACGAAATCCTATTTTAAAAAATAGAAGTTAGAGCTGCTTCACAAACCCTACCTCCCCCACGGATTACGATTTTGAAGATATGAGAACTTATCCTTTTATTTGCTTTTCAAGATTTCCGATAAATATGCTCATCCTTTCAAAAATGATGCTGAGTGCCTGCATGGCCAAACATTATACGGATAGTTATCCCTCCTACTATGAGCACCTCTCGTATAGCGTGCCCACAGGTGGGAGAAGGCGTCCTCGTTTATTTACAGTTTATGTTCGTTTCAATCTTTTAATTTTAATACTGCACTTTACATAAACTATTCCATGTGTTAACGGTAAAGGTGCAAGTATGAGTACAGGGAATCGAAATGTTTATGAAACATAACACTGTTTTCCATGCATCAACGCAGTGGATTTTGTGTTGATTACAATATGATATAGGCTTAGTTTGTATCCTGTCATCGGTTATACATAAACGTATTTATCATTTTGATTTTCTGGTCGGAATAATCAAATACACGTACATTTCTGATGTGTGTTTTTAAGTTATCATAAATTGATATGACCGTGAAGCACGTTAAACGGAGAATTCACCTGGTATGAAAATAATACTATGAAAGTGAGCCTCGTTTTCGATTTTCTGAACTTACTATCATCATATTGACAATTCAGTCTGATGAAAACCACCCCCTTCTCCTTACACTCGTCAGGGTCTGATTTCGATAAGAGGTCATCTTCACATTTGCATACAATCTAAATATACCCCCAACTTATTACATACATTCCTTTATTTGTTTATGAGAGGTGTAACTCTTCAATACTCTGCAGTTGGAGGTTACATAGAAAACAGGCATGAATTAATTTGTCTGTCAACTTTTCAAGAGTTCCAATTGGTTTTCTAAAGCCCTGCTTGGTCAGAAGTTATAGTCATGTAAAGATGACCTCCTATCCCTCCTATCAATACCTGTCAGATCCTGATAAGTGTAAGGCGAAAGGGGGGTGTATTAAGACTGATTGACAATCCTATCTTACGGAAGACCTCCTAGTTGCTTGCAACGAGCTCGGCTCTAGTTTAACGTATAATAAAATACGGTTAAAGTTATTGAACCATCAATAAACTTCTATGTATTTGTTATTCGAGACATTCATGTTAGCTAAGTTAATATGCATATATAAAATTTCTTTCCAAAGACTAGATTGTTATAGATACGTTTAGACATCTTCGATTTTAAACTTTTAATGTAACAGGTTATAGATTAAAAATTTACTAGCTGCTATGAGAACACAAGTTTGAGTTTCTCAGTTAAATTAATTCACGTAATAGTTTGTACAGAAAAAAAACCGAGATTCTTTCATGTGACAAAAATGTTAATCCCATCGACACTAGTCTTTGATATCTACTTATCTTAATCTCCCGGCAAATGAAATAATTGGTGGACAATAGAAGTTTGAAATTTCCATAACAGCTATATGTGTGAATGTTTATTTTTCTGGCATGTCATTGCCATCTTTTTGTCATAGAAAAAAACCCTAATGCCTGTCAAACAAAAAAATGTAACAGAGAATGGTTTAAGATCTGGTAGAGTACGGTTGGGCTAACTGTGCTGGAACCCCGCACGTTAGCATAGAGTGTTATATTGGGCTAACTGTGCTGGAACCCTGCACGTTAGTGGAATGTGTATGAAATCGGGCTGTGCTGGGTTTCCGCACGTTAGTTTCGATTTTGTGTCCAGAATTATATCGGACTGTCTGTGCTGGAATCTCCGCACGTTATCAAGTTGTTATCTCGGAACTCCGAGAATCGGTTTTCATTGGAATACCATGTACCTTATTTCACCAACTTAAATACAACTTATTGAACCTTTGTTTCGTTTTGGAGTTTTTATTCAGCGTATACTTGAGCGAGTGTAACGAATTGAGCTTTCCCCTGAATTCACCATATGGATTTTAATACCTTTAACATTACAATTTACAGTTACAATACAAATTAAATACAATATACGTTCGTGAAAGTTGGGTAGTATTTTAATAGAAAGCCGAGTGGCATCCCACCGAGCCAACCACAACTTCAAGTAAAACTTCACGGATAAAAACGTTTTGCTTAAAAATGTTTTGGTGAAAATTGTATGAAAATAGATAATTTTGAAAAATGAAGTCTGATAAACAGTGTTAGGTTTTAAGACTATGAAACAATTTGATATGTGTCAGAGACGGATATTTTGTTATTCTTAAACTCAATTCGCTAAAACCGAAGATATTGTATCCAAGTTCGTAATAACCTAATAATTTTACAAGAATCCTTAGGATATTTGCCCGGGAAACCACTAAACTTAGTATTAACCGTAGTAATAGAACTACATTTCTATATCCATGTTTGTGCTCATCGAGATTTACTTTTCACAACCAATGTCTTGATTGCGGCATTGTTCACCCCCCCCCCCCCCCAAACCAACCAAGTTTCAAAACAATGCCATATAAAGATATTTAAAATTATAGAAAGTTTTAATACTAGGAATATTTATTATAAAAAAAACAAAGTATCAGTGACATGATAACATGATAATGGAGATAAGAGGTTATTAGGAACATTTAAAAAAATATGTTTAGAAAAAAACATGATGAATTTTTCACTAAGAAATTTCGAGCGCAAACCATCTATTACTTAGATAGGTATGCTAGTAATCACACGGAAGAAGCACTTCGTGAATAAGGTACCTTAGCAGCGGTGTTCACTGTATTCCTGTTAGACAAATATTAAGAAAAAAAAAGACCATCTTAACATTTGTTTGCAAAAATGCATATTTCTTTTTTTTCTTTTTTGTGACGTCTTGAAAATTGTTGGCACAGGATGAAGCTGTGCCATTCAGTCAACTGAATGTTCACTGAAATGTCTGGAAAGGTGACTGAATGGCATAGCTATGCCATTCAGTCACCTTTCAGTTACCTTTAACTCACATTTCAGTTGACTGAATGGCGCAGCTTCATCCTGTGTGGGCAATAATGACTAAAAAACAATTTGCATTATAGACAGTTTTGCTTTGTTTATCATAAAAGACTGATTGGATATGATATTTTTTAATAAGAGCAAATAGTTGGGTTATATATTCTAACATTAAAGATATAGCTCGCAGACATTGATTTCAATTGAGCAACTTAAATTACATATTGCGTGCTATTAAGGATGACGAATTATTATAAAACAATAGTATAGAAATATTACTAAATATATAACCGTAATATTTCTAAAATATCATTGTTTGTACTCATCGAGATTTACTTTGGTCATTCCGTTTCTTTATAATATTAAATATTAAAGAGGCCTATATGCGGCATTACACACCCCTCCTACCTAAACAATGCTATATAAAGAGATCATATTGATCACAATAAGTTATTGGAAAAAATGGAAAATAACAGTGTTAACCCAGTTATTAGTTCTTGGTTAAAAGCTTTTTATCCAATCAACGAGTAAAACTGAATTATGTTAAATCTAAATCAATGAACGATGTGCGGCTCAGAACTTTTTAATCATATGGTGGCCAACGTTCAAACTATCGTTCTAAATGTCAAGTATGTTGATGACACCACTTTCATTGAAACAAGTGCAAAAGGAGAACAGTCAGAGTTACAACAAATAGCTGACAAGATTAAAAAGTGATCTAAGAAAAACCACCTTTATATCAATATTTTTTTGAAACAAAAGAATGCATGATCTGATTTTTGATGAGGTAGGAAATCCGTTGTCTGATCCTAGAAGGTAAAGAAATTAAACGTGTAAACGAAAAAAAAAATACTGGGCGTATTCATAACCGATAACCTAAAATTTGATGCACATGTAAAATATCTCGTAGAAAAAATATCCAAACAACTTTTTTTTTTACCTTTGTCAATTAATAAATGCAGGTCTAATTGAAAAATGACTCATTCGTATTTATAATAATAGTGAGACCAATTTATGAGTATGCATGCCCGGTGTGGTCAACGCACCTGCTAAATCATCTAATTCACTATATTGAATCAAAAAGGCTATGAAGATTATGCAACATTTGCGTTCATATGAATTTCTTTTTGATTAATTGGTGGATCTACAAACTTTGAAGGATGTATATTTATCAAAATGATTTGCATTTTTAAATGGGAAAAAATCACATCACAGCTATGAAAAAATAGCAATTTATAGAGTGGGTGTAAATGAATTTATGAGATTATTTTTAAAAAAGCCATGAAAATGTTTCTCAATTTGGTAGTTGTGAAGTCAACTCGACATATTATGAAATTTATTTTGTGTTACTGAGCGTGAAATGTTTATAGAACTGATATAATTTTATTGAATTGACAAATAAAATGGAACGATTGTAGGCATTAATTATTTTGGGAAAACAATGTCATGATATAAAGTTACTTAGAAAAATATAAGATATTCATTTCACATATCTTAATGAAAATGTATTGATTGAAAAACAATATCAAAAATTCTTTTGCCGACTGTCGGTGTATTCTTCGAAAAGTTTCGCTTTGCCTTCTTATAGTTTAAAAACGAGTGACATTGTCAAAATTTAACAGCAGTTATATTGATAGATAATAATAATAAAAGTTATGGATTAAGAATGAAGTACTCACCAGAAAAAATACATTCTCTGAACAAAGTTGCTACGAATATACATACACAGACATTCATTTTGCCTGGCACATTCATATTCTGAGAACTGGGAAGTAAAAGACAAGACTATTTATTCAAATAATATCCGGGATATTGTGTTTTTTGTGGGGGTTTTTGTGGGGGTTTTTTGTGTTGTGTTTGTTTTGTTGATTGTTTGTTTTGCAGTTTAAGTGGTTTTGGTCAAGACTTATTCTATTCTTTTATTTGAATCCCGCTGACATACTTTCTGACTCAATACGATTAAAAATTTAGCAATATCATAAATATCAGTTGAAGTAGACGTTAACTTATCCATACACAGGTTTGTCAAGTTAGATGAACAGAATTTGAAGAAAAGAAATTATTAAAGCATTCCCGACCCATGCCGTTTGCACGTGAATTTCTACGAAATATTTTTACAATATTCATTAATAGGCGAATATCATAGAAGAAAGTCCCCCTCATCTGGGTTGATTGATCTTCATTATCCCTGCCCCGGAAATTCTTTTCAAACGGTTTAAATTAGTTAGTGCATATGTGGGATGTTGTCTCATTTTAGGTCACTTTTTGTCACAGATCAAGACACAATTTTTCAAACTGTGATGCGATCCAAACACCTTATTGTTTGACTACGCCAATGCAAATAGTATTTTAGAAAAAGAATGCGATGTGAAAATACTGATTTAGTTTTGTTTATAATTTATATTTCATATATTTTTTTTATTGACAAAAACATTCGTTCCATTTTAATTAATTCAAACATATTTGTAACAAAAAATACGACGTAGTAAAGCATATAATTCAAATAGTCGTATAATAGCATTGGAATATTTTACCATAGCATAAAAATCTAGCTCGCAGGATACCATTTGATTCTCATTCATTATAGCACATCATAGCATGCAACATAGTAAACCATACAGCATGATTTTAACTTGGTTTTCAGTGTGTTCGTTTTTTTCCTTTTATGAGATAATTTTGATTAAGGTACAAATATTTTCAATCAGTTCCCTACTTTTTTTTTTTATAAAATACTTCTAGGCATTCATCAAAGTTATATTTCATTTAGAAGAATTCATACTAGGAAACTTGTTAGAAATTATTTGCATGAGGCAATCTATCTTACATTATTCACAGTTGCTTATAATAAGCTCTATATTTATTGTTTGTACACTCAAAACAAATGTTTGAATTGCAAATAAGTGATAAACATTGAGTTATATCAATGTTTTACTCTGAAATATTAGAACTCTTCTGTAAACGGAGGTGCTTTTATTCAAATCTCATAGCATAACATAACATACTATATCATAAAATACAGAATTCATAGCTTTGCATGAAAATCCCATAGCATATCATTAAAATGGCATACAATAGCATAGCAAAATGTTGTAAGAAATATGCATAAAGACTGATTTACTCTAGCTGCCTCCCCCCCCCCCCCCCCCGGTGAATCCAAAATGAATGCATGAACTTAAACTGCTGGTAGGCAGTCCTTCCCATATTTCTTATCTTCATCTGTTCAATAAAAAAAACTTTTTTTTAATAAATGGACAGCAAAGATTCTATGCAGATCTTGTACACTCAATTCTCTAAAAATGATTTATGTTGATACCATCCATTTACAATTTTTTTTAAGCGAAACCTCAGGTCTTTGCAATTGAAATGTTTAAATTTATTCCAATTCAAAGTCCGATTTTTTTGGACTAATTTTTGCAGACAATTATGTCATTAATTATCAGCAAAAAAATCATATATTGATTCATTTTTTTATTAATAAAAAAAATAATAAGTCCCGGTTGACAAATTTAAATAATGTACAGTGTTTGTAATATCTAAAGCAAATATCAATTCTTGCACCCGATTAAAATGATTTTTTTGAATTTATATTGAAAATTAATCTTCTTTATTTCACTAGCAAACTTTATACAAAATAATGAAAATGTGTATTTATTTTTGTATGGCGTCTTGGATACAAAAGGGCAAACATGTTATCAGCCCACAAAAAGTACAAAATCGATTTGTTATAAATAACAAAGGATATTGCTTACAATTATTTAGTAAACTATATTCACACTATGAAACCAAATAATGTATTTTAAAGGAAACAAAAAAACATAACTTGAGACTTTCTTTGTAAATAATGACGTTTTTCCTGCTGATCCTGATATAGATAAGGAAGTTTGTATCGTGTTGAAGCTGTACCGGAAACCTATGAATGCAATGTTGAAAACTTGTTTTTGGTCTCGGGACTGGGAGTACCAGTGGTATGAGGAAGTTGATTGTTTTTCCTTATTTTATTCTTGAACAAAAAGTGCAGAAAAAAATGTAGAAAGGGGTTGTTTTAAACTCATCTCTATATTTAGAATTAATTAATACAAAATGAATATTATTTTGATTTTTGATTTTCGTCTATCGGATAAGTCTTGTGAAATGTAGATAATGTATATGAACTTACTTTTCTCTTAAATTATCGAAAAATAATTTCGTCTTACTAGGAACTGATACTTTTATGTCTATAAAAAACATCACTCGGCCCAAACCTACTTTATAAAAATGAAATTTGATAGAACTCTCACCGATGGGGCTTTGATATTAACATAGGGATTACACTAAGGTTTCAAATAACATTTTTTAAACTTCATACAAAAGTATATAGTTTCTGTATGTGATTTGTTCTATATATTTTTATCTAATATAACCCACTTCATATAGCCGCGAATAGAACATCCCAAAGTTTCATCCCATTCCAACCTTGGTTTTCTCATTTGTCTAAGTGATCATAATGATGCCAAAATCAAAAGAGAAAACATCTAAATTTGCTACATTATTTAAGTTACAATGACTCGATTCCTTAGTTGTTTTTAATTATTTTCATCATTGTGTGGATTTTTTTTTTTGCATTTTGTTCATATGCTTAAATACTAAATTTATTAGTTTTCAACATATTCAAATCTATATTATACAATGTCTGAATTAAATTTCCTAAGAACAATGTATACGCCTTGCTTTTCTGTGATATTATATAATCCCGGCTGTCAAACCATATCTGTTATCTGTCAAACCATAGGACGGATTATATATTTAAAAAAAAAAAACATTTAAATGCATCATAAGTGTTAAAAAGGCGTTTGTCTCAATTTAAAGAACTCTCAAACTAACATTTCACATCTTAGTTTTTTAATCAGAGATACTGAAATTAAACGTATTATGAGGTAACCCGATGTGTAATCTATCCTTTAAAGATAATCTCTAACAAAGAAATTTTAGTCAATTTATGCTACGAAAGTTTTCAAAGCCCGATGTTTAAAATCTCTAAAATAGTGTACCATTAGTTAGGTCTTGAATCTCAAAAACCTTATCATTTTTTTCATAGTGGTGGTTATTTATATGAACCACTAGAAATGGCTTTTAATTTTTCCATCCCAATGGCAGGGGCCTTCGATGTTTTCGAGCCCAATGTTTAAAATCTCCTTAATTGTGAATTTTAGTAAGGCCCCTTATAATGAATAATGTATATTCTATATTCAATTCAGCTCTAAATTTCATAAACTTGAAATAGCAGCGCGTACATTATTATTTTCGCAGTGACAGTAGTTGCGAGTCAAAAAGAAATTAGGGACATATATATAAGCTGTAAAGGTAGGCAACTGTTTTCAGTTATTGTTCTAAATCATTAAACCGTCCCCTCTAAAAGGTACAAGTACATTATTATTTATTACATGTGTAGAGGAAAATGGAGGTAATTGTTACGTTGTATGTAATTTACTATAGTACTGCCGTGAAATAAAAGAATTTTGATAATTCTATTCCATAGTGTTTTGAAGTTTGGATATTCAGAAATACATGTACATCGTGCATTAGCATCAATCTCACTAATGATAGCTTAGATCACAATTTTTTTTTAAATACACTGTATTAGATAATACATTTAAATTCAGATAATACTTTACAACTTTTATCATAACTCCCTTGAAGTTGGCTATTACAAGAGGCCTCTTCCTCAGCACAGGAGAGGAGGGTTTACCAAATCCATTTATAAATTGATCCCTCTTTTAATTATTGAAATAAATATCAGGCACCGATACCTTCTATTTGTAGGGGTGTGAGCTAAATTTTTGTAAGATATACATATAGTTACAGGGTTTTAGACACTTTTGACTTTGGGACACTGTTCGTTAAAACGTTATCACCACATGTCATGTAGAACCTGATTAATTAATAAAGAGGTATGATGTAGAATTAAGAAATTAAAGGAATTTAAGAAATTATATATTTCCAGGAGGACCTACATGACCCCCCCCCCCCCCTCCCGGCATGCCAAACTGAATTACTGAATGTCGTTAAAAAGAGGAAAGCCTCTTCACACCTCACAGCCTTATTTGCATAATCGGAACCTTTCTGATTTTTATATTTAACCAAAAACTGAAAAAAACTGAGAACGCATAAACTACGTCACTCACGGGATTTTAACGAGACCAGTTCGAGACACTTGCAAATCGAGGAGTTAAGATCGAAAAAGTAATTAAAAGTTTATGTTTCTTTTAACGACAAGCTTTTTAAATTATTTAAAGTTGCAGAACAATTGTTTATTAATGTGAATTCGAAGTTTTGGGCGATTAGCCTTATCTCGTTAAATATTGTTCAGCATGAAACTGTCTGAACAGCAGTCCTCGATTTTGTCAACAATCTAAAACGTGCTAGGGGGTAGTCATGTGTCGGTAAGAACATACTTACTTACATTGTTAAACTAGATAAATACCTTTTTAAAAAACCTGCTATGCATTAATTCTACTAACCGTGTCACCAAAATGTTAATAATCCCTTATCCCTTTTAAATTTATGTCTTAATTATCTAATAACGATGAGAGTGTTTATGACTGTTCATGAATATGATTTTTTTTTCAATTATACCACAGAGCATTAACAATATTGCTGAAAAAAATGTGAGAGAGAGAGAGAGAGAGAGAGAGAGAGAGAGAGAGAGAGGAGAGAGAGAGAGAGAGAGAGAGAGAGAAGAGAGAGAGAGAGACTATCTATCTAGAGAGAGAGATAGAGAGAGAGAGACTATCGAGAGAGAGAGAGAGAGAGAGAGAGAGAGAGAGAGAGAGAGAGACTATCGAGAGAGAGAGAGAGAGAGAGAGAGAGAGAGAGAGAGAGAGAGAGAGAGAGAGAGAGAGAGATCATTAAAAGCCGTTACAAATTTTATAGTTATATGTCATATCTCACTCAATGATTTGTGATGGCTGTAACCATGGTAATGTTTTGACCCATGTCTCAGATATTGCTTATGCACATAAAATGTGTAATCCGGGACACACCCTTTTTGTTTTGATGTAATGACAGCGTTAAACTTTGTAATTATAGTATATCTTTTTTTCTTTTAATCAACAGGTATACCTGGTGCTTCCAGATGATCTGGCAATCAGGAAAATAGAGAATTGTCAATTTGATATTGCCAATGACCCAGTCAAGTCCGCTGAAGGTACTTCTTTGTCATGTGATAAACTTACAACTTTACCTCATATTTAGATATGTTTGGTTATAGCTTAATGAAAGCCAAGCAAAGTCATCTAAATAGCTACAATGTCTTCTGCAAACGTTTTAAAATTGTATAAGGGAAAGGTATATATGGGCATCTTGTTACAACACTGATTATTTGAAGTGGTGGGAACCTCCGAAACGAATGCCAGGAGTTCAAAAATATTATAAACCTAACAAAGTGTCTTTTCTCCTCTCTGAGAGAATGGGATTTGCAGAAATATCATGATTTTTTTTCTGCTGGAAATAGGTTTTTCAGATTAGTTTATATTATTGATTCATTCTTATTATGGTGTACATAGAATGCTGATAGTTTAGTTGCAACTCATACAGACATTCATTTGTTAGATATGTGTTTCTGACTTTGATCTTTGTTCAATATATTTGATATCTTTCTGTCCACTGGAAAACTAAATGTCTCTCAAGTAACACCAGTTGGTAACAAAGGCAGTTGGTTTCTGTTGATTCTGTTTGAACAACATGTATTTTGATGCATTACATGTTTAACACGTGTGCAGACTTGATTGACTTGGGTTTTCTGATTTTTTGTATACATGTAAGTTATACTCAGTATTGATTTAAAAAGTATATTACATGTGACCTACCAATATAATAGTACATACATGTATTTCATTTGTAAATTATAATCATTTTACAAATTTGCAACGTTTTGTAAGACTAAAATTCGTTTTATGGCTTTTAAAGTAACTGAAAGTACATGTACATGCAACTGTCTTTTGACATTGTATATATAATGGAAAGATAAAGAAACTGTAAGCTGGGTTTAGAATAAGTAGCCAAATATTGATATATGTACAATATTAGATACGATTACATTTTCAGTATCACTTTAAAGCACATTGAATATATGTTTAATGAATGCAAATTGTTGCAAAAATTGATTTTCTGAACACTTTATGTTTATTCTATTTTAACATAACATTAATGGATGTTTCTTGAATGGATTACATCAGGATTAGGATGGAACCTTATTTTGCCTTTAAACCAACTCACACCATCTTTTGAAGATTTATGCACCCAACCACAGAAGAATTTGTTCTAAACACATCATTTATAACATTCTAATTAATATGTTACATAAAGATGGTTTGGGCTCTTTAAATGTTACTGGATGTCAGTGGATGAATTGTTTTAACAGTAAGTGTTTACATAATGAATACAGCAAACATTTTATCGAGTGCACTTGTTTTGTAATTTTCGTACCAATCTAATTATATATTTATATAACATATTCATATAACATTTTTAGAAACAATTACCTTAATGTAATTGAAAAGTTTTTTAAATTATACTGTTTTGGATACATGTACAAATAAAAATACTCAGTAACAATGGACAATGGACAAAATATATATAGATTTATATCAAAAGCAGTATATAACAAATTTATAGGTCTTGTTCATGTACATAAAAAATGACTAAAACATATTCATTTTTTTTATTTCTTAAATACAATTATTAATATTTTTAGAATATTAATCCAAGTTGAAAAAGGACTTAAAATATATAAGTTTTTTTCCATTTATTTAAATGTTTGAAAACTAGACCATTGAATGTTTTACCTTTTTCATCTAATATTGCTGTACAGTATATTCTATCCCTGTAATATATCATTTTAGTTTTGTTGAACAGCATGTCTATTAGTTTTTTTTATTTTTCGCAGAATGACATATGCAGGGTCATTAATTTCTTTTCATTATATGAAACTTGAGACAAGTATCGGTAGGCCTTCTGCAACATGTTTATTGTTTAAATGGCATGGAGTTTGTAAAACGAGTCTAGTGATTATTTATTACCTATCATATGACAAATGACATTGTCACAATTCTGTATATATATGTTGAATTAAAGTGTTAGTTTTTGTTTATTTTTGTGAGTAACGGTGCTCCATAGAGTGCTACGGTCAGCTAGTCATTGAGTGTTAGACCGGTTTTCGTGCACAAGTTAATTCTGGCCAGGTCGTTGACGAGAGAAGGTGTGTCCTTCAGTAAGAACCCTCGTGGTGTTTGACAAAATGTCTTACATGTAGGACCTATGTGGCCTATGTCTATGTCTATGTGAGATGAAATCCTGTGTGGAGTGTTTGAAAAGAATTCCTGTGTGGTAAAAGTACGATAAACCGTGTTGAGAAAGAACAGCAGTAAGTGAGAAGTATTTTTCATCATCATTTCAATTAAGAATAGGCATACGTAAGAATATACATATTTTTTGTCTTTTTAATAAGTGTTTATGATATTTTTGTTTGTTTGCATAAGAATATAAAGTATGGTAGCCCAACCGTTGAATATAATGTATTATTTGAACAGTGAAGTGTTGTAATTTTCACTGAGGACCCGACAATGAATTTTAGGTGACTAGCTGAGTGGGTGTGGTCCGACGATTCTTATGGTTGTGTTATCCGTGGGTGCAGAACAACTACAGACGACCCATTGTCTACGCGAGAAAAGCGACGCACGTGGACGCGCAGGCACATGGTGACGCTGGTGATTTAATTGAGTAACATCCATGGTAACAGGTTCATACTACATTGCAGTGTATCCACGCAAGTGTACCTGTATATGCTTTATACATGTACATGTACGACGTATCCTTATCACTGTGATTAACATAAATGGTGGTTCCAAATATGCATGTACCTGTTGCGTGTGCAATTCTTCATAAAACTTAGAACACAGCGTACCAGAACCAAAACATTGTCGGGACTAAGAATTAACAAGTGTCATCAGCCAAAGTCGGGTTATTTATTCTGTTTATTTATATGTTGGGGAGTATTTAGGGGGTTAGTATATTTTTTGTTAATATTGTGTGTGTGTGTGTGTGTGTGTGTCTGTGTGTGTGCGTGCGTGCGTGTGTGCGTGCGTGTGTGTGTGTGTGTGTGTGAGGGAGGGTGTGTGTGTGTGTGTGTTATGTGATTTTTCAGTTATTTGCGTGTGTGAATTGCGTGTATTGAGTGTTTGAGAGTGTGTATGTAGAGAGTGTTGTATGCCGTAGCTATATTCTTTTCTTTACACTGTAAATAAAGTTATTTTCACAGTTCTGCCTCTTTGATTATTCAAAGTTCAGTTTATAAACGAGGGAATTTCCAGGCCTTTTAACACAAATTGTGACAGACATCTATATCTTAAATTGTTGTACAGTTAGTCATATCCCTTTAATATATCACTTTTTATGGTGAAATGCATGTCCATTAGTTTTATGATTTTTTTTTTTCAGAATGATATATGCAAGGTCATTATAAGAAAATTGTTTTTAAAAAAGAGATCTCATACAACCTGTCTTTTTTTTTCAATTTACACAATACAGTAAATTAACTGTATGTAGTTTTCTCTTAAAGATTATAAAAATGCTAGTGTAATAATTGTATGTAGTTGAGTAGATTTATGACAAGCAATTTTTCTTTATTTATATGATATATTACAAATGTATTTCAATCTAATGAAAATCAGAACTTCCATCCGTTCCATCGTTTTTGATACGTTGCGTGAAACGTGTACTAATTGAAAACCGGGATGGGGAGGGTAGTTTTAATTTTGAATAGTCTGTTATTATTTGTATTTAATTTTAGATAAATCTAATTATAACAATAGATTTAAAGAACTTTTTGACTTAAATCCGAAATATTTTTGTTAATTCAGCGATCTGTGATAATTATTTTTACAATCATCTTTCTATTTCTTTATTCATAATTTTCATGATCATTCTTTATTGCGTACTATTGCCGATCAAATTCCCCTGGTGACTAGACAATGTAAAAATACACGCAATTTAATGGTGATAAACAATGAATTTCAGTTTAGAAATCTTTAATCAACTGTTATAAAGTTTTTCGACACGGATTTTTATTCATTTAAATATTGATTCTATGATTTTCTGCACTTGATCGTATACACAGATCACACCTACATGTGACCCGTCATCGCTTCTCTTACCTGAAATAACATCGTGTGTATAGTCAAAATATGACTATTAGTTTTTGTTATTCAGTTTAACTATACATGTACCATATTTCTTACGATAAATTATTATGTACACAACTGGATACACACAATAAGTCAATAGCTTTAATGGCGATATTTATCATTTTGTTGGACAAGTGTCCGCTCTTCACTGTATGCATTCAATTTAGCTGTCAGTGACGTTTTACAAATGCTGGCTAGCCTGTTTATATTTCATTTACCTTTTTACTCAAATACTTTTTGTAAATAGGACACGGAAAAATATCCGGCAATCAACAAATGAATGTTAAAAGTGATAAATATATTAAGAATTTATCTAGTAGCAAAAAAAAAATACGACAGCGATGGAAAGAGACTCTGATCGCCAGTACATGAGTTATAATCATGAAGTCGGAAGGAAATTATTGTTAATTTCAAATAGGAATACTCTTTTAAATAAGGATTTAAGAAAACATAAAACTAAAACGTTTTCATTCGATCATTTTCTTCTAGTTATGTATTTGTAGGAGGAGCCAAGTAGCACGCGGCGCATGGCGTGATCAGTACTGTTATACTTAAACTGATCGACAGGCGAAGCAAGAGGAGTACTGAAATAAAATCCCGCTCAAAAAACCGAGTATAAAAACCTAAAGCGGAACAATAGTTTAGTGATAAAACTTTAATTTAAGTATTATAATTAACACACAAGCTCTCTCTCTCTCTCTCTCTCTCTCTCTCTCTCTCTCTCTCTCTCTCTCTGAGAATCACTAATGCTATGTAAAGTCCAGTGTGTACACAATGTTTAAAACATTTCATAAAGATAATCAAAATAGTATTACCACGAACTGTGTGAACATTAATATTTTACAATGTTTGAGAAATCGGCGATGCAAGTTTAGTCGAAAACCAAAGAAATGATTAAGGTCTAAGAAAGGAAATTAGATTAAAACATTTTTGTAACGGTTTTAATAAAAAATAACAGCGTTTAATTTTCATCCCGTATAAATAAAATCTAGCAAAATCTTAAACTTATCTGGTCAGAGATAATCTCCGTCCGTATTCATCGAAAGACATTAGTCCATAAGCCGTATATGGAAGTTGCACGCTTATTGCACGGTACGTTACGCTTTTTTGGACGTTTTGGGGTGGGGCTTGCATAAATTATATTGCACGCTTTTTTGCACGGTACGGTTCGTTTTGTGAATGGTACAGTTCGTTTCTTGCACGGAACGGTACGGTTCGTTTTAGAGGTGTAGTAGCACGTTTCAGGGTCTATCTATCTCTCTCTCTCTCTCTCTCTCTCTATATATATATATATATATATAGATAGATAGATAGATAGATAGATAGATAGATAGATAGATAGATAGATAGATAGATATTACTATTGCTTTTATTAAGAAAACCTTATTTTAGGTTCAATTTAGATATGTTTGTACAGATTAATATTTTCTACAAATTCTTAGTAAACAAATTTTGAAAAATAGCAATAAATCACATCTGTAAAATCTTAAACACACATTTTGACGACGATAAAAAAAAACAATATAAAGATAATATCATCTCTTTTAAGGTATTGGTACACTATTGGGTATTTGTTTTTCAATAAGGTAAACGTTCGACGTCCTTATTATACAATAAAATCAAACATAAATAATGTGTACTGTTGTCATACATGTAATACAATACGTGTATACAAAAGGAAATGCATTTGTAGGAAAATAGTTAAAATTTAACAAAATTAAAAGATAAAGTTAATAGAGAGGTTTAGCAGACCAACGGGTACGCGTATTTGTACGTGTAGGTTACAAGTTAGTACTACGCGTACCAGATCACATTACTTTTCTTGTTTAGCAGGTGTAACGTGTACCTGTCCGTGTAAATGTTTCAATGTAATTCTAGATATCCTCTCCTACTAAGCTGTGAATTTTAGTCACAGTCGAAAATTGAGAATTCTGCAAGTGTACTATATTGATTTTACATATGTATATTTTTATTTATCACAGACGAATAAATTAACAGAGCCATTGGCATGTTTTGGAGGAAGAGATATGTGTATTAAAACTCCAGTAATATATTAAATTTTAATGAAAATTTATGTTTGTTGACAGTATTCGCATTTAATATTCAGGCTTAAGAAAAATAAACATATTTGTTTAAATAAATAGCCAACAGGGAAACAGAAGCTACAAGTTCGACCTTACGGGTACTTTGCAATTTACACGTATGTTCATTCGGGTACATACGCGTAGAAATTCGGCATCACACAAACTAATGACGTAATGCACATATTTTCTCTTCTACACGTACACGTACGTGTACACGTTGGTTTGCTAAACCTCTCTAATGTTACGAGTTTACACCTTTGAAATACTTCAGAATAGAACTGAGAACGGAAAACAAGTCGGGTAAAACAATAAACGCTACCAACACCCCGATCATTGCAGCACCCACTGCACCAATCGCAGTCGACGTTGGTCGTGAGTCCGGGGCACTAGAGATCTTCCGAAGTGTCGACGACAGAGCCTCGGTATCAATAGTCAGCTCGCTTTTCCTCTGCTGCATAATTTCATCGACCGTCTGATTGGTGTCTCTGCACACACAAACACAATCTATGGTCCCGTTACTGACTATAACCTCCGGGACATCTGTGGGAGGTTCTGTAAAATAGGAATAGCCTATGGTTTCATCTACAAGTAGTACGTTGATTTAGGCTTTTTATATTTAAACTTATGTATTTTTTTTCTAGAAACAAATACCACCCCCCCCCCCCCTCCCCGAGAAGGCATAATTAAACATACAAACCCATGATTTTCATAACTATGATAAGAAGACCTTTTGAAAAATTCCAGCGTTGAAAAGTAAATGAATCAAAATTTGAAAACACTATATAATTTTTCGGTTAGCCAAAACATAAATATTGCGGCTAACCTCCGCTTTATAACCGCACAAGCACAAGGGAATGTAAATACTGTAAGGTTAAATCATGAGCAAGCGGCCTCTCAGTGACACCTAATGTTTTGTAGAACTGATATTATGTGTATATTTATAAAGTTGCAATGTCTGCGAATGCATAATTCTTACCACAAACATCGAATAACTTCAAATTCTAATTCTCTTTTCAGTGCGTCAATCTCACTGCAATTATTTTTAGACAGTAACCACATGACACTCAAATCAATGACCAAAATTACTCGGTTTGATTACATGGGGTATTTCAGATTAGTTTTAACGACTGATAGGTAATAACTTATGAATGCTTAAACCCTCCCGTATGATAATTTTTTTTTCACCGTGTCACTTTAAACTTAACTAATCTTAAGGTCAAAATGAAAAGAAAAGTAGCAAATAAGTGCAAGACTAGGCACTAAGTGTATCATAACATAAACTGAACACAGGTGCTTGAGGACAGGACCCCCCCCCCCCCCCCCCCCCCCCCCCCCCTCTCTCTCTGAAAGATGTTGACTTCCGTCACAGTTACCTAGCTTGTCTTCGAAAAACACGTTTAACATGATATGGTAAGTTTACAGAAAAACGAACATTCATTTTAAAAGCATAATGAGGAAGAGATATATTTACTGCGATAATATCATCCCGTGCTTGTTGGTTATATAAATCGGATACATGTTTTATAGTCCCAAAATGACGAAGGGGTAGTAATGTAAACAAACCGGAGTGGCATACCTTTCCTCTTTTTATATGCAAGAAAGGGAGGGTGTGTGTTTTCATTAATCGTTTATTTTCCGTTAGTTTTTTGATATTTAAAATGGAACATATTGTGTGCATGACTTTTAAAGGAATTTCTATCAAAAATTCAACTACCCCGGGGTTTAAATCGGGGGGGGGGGGGGGGGGGGGGGGGGGGCGTTGGGTCCTGTCCTCATCAAGCACCTGTGAAACTGAAGGTAGAAAGTGCATTGGAACATATACCTGAAACTAAACATATTTTCTTGGAAAATGAACAGGATGGACATTCTGGATACCAAACGTGTGTACCGGAGCCGGACAAAACACATCGGGACGAATCCGCCTTGTACGTAAATCCCAAACAAAATACATCGTTATCGCACAACTGTTGGCACGTATCAAAAGGTGTCACGTGACCAACCAGATCCAGGCGCACGGAGGCCGTAATATAACCAAATTCGTACCTCACATACGACACAGCGTCACACCCTGTTATAAAGAAAACATTAGCTAAAATGGCTCATGTATCAGACAAACACAACACATTATTTTTTTTATATAAATGAAGTTAATAGTTTGAAATAATTTAGACCATATCTCACATGTTCAACCAATCAGCAGTCGCCAAATATTAACTAAGGTTTCTAATTGTTAGAATTTCTTTTAAGTTAACAGCAACGACAAATTTTCATTGTCAGCTTGAAGAGCCGTAAAAGAAGAGATCGAAATAATGTGGTATAGGCACATTACGTATACCAGACAATCAAATAGAGGGTTATATTCTAAGTAGGTTATACTGTATTAAGTAGAATTTACGCGATTGGGAAGATGGTTCGGTCTCTTTGATATCCCTGCTCCTGTACATTTTACCTTTATAACTAATGATTTGTAATTTATGCACGAGGTCTGGTTATTAGACTGTTTACTGACGTAAATGAATTCTTTTTGCAACATGGAGTGCATGGAATTGGGTATGATATATGTATTAAAAGAATCATTTTCCAACAAATGCTTGATTGATTTTGCCAACTTGATAAGAAATATCCCACAAATTGCAAGGATTTCTCTTCATACCATGACAGTTGTTTCAGAAAACCTTAAAGTTATGAGGATTAAGGTTTTAAAAAACACAACAATTACTAGTATCTATACTTATAAATTAAGACATTTCGCCAATAAACTACGAAACGCCTCCGTCAGGGTGCCTGCTTATACGTTTGGTTTTTCAACAACTGTGATATAACGCCCGTAATCTATAATTGAATTTTACCTGATAAATAATTATTGAGAAATAAATTAAAAACCTTTCATTTTCGATAAACCAGCCCGAAATCGCAATAATGAGAGTAAGGTAGTGGACACGCTTTGGCGGAACCAAGTCAATGGGAGTTTGCATCAAAATATACGCATGCAATAAAATAATATTGAATTATTACGTAAACAGTGAATATATTTAGATGGAACTTATTTGGGGTATACATAGAAATTAAGATTTGACAAATGTTGAATAAATAAAATGAGCCAATTCGTTTCTTGAATGCACGATTTTAGTTTTGATGGATAGACGTTTGCAAAGCACGACCTCTGGTAAGAAAATCAGATAGAACTTTCCAGAACGGGGTAACCCCGATCAAAGGTATTAGCCTGCGATGCATGACAAACTCGTCCTGTCAACCCGCGTCCTTGCAATCTATGGTTAATTAAAATACACAGCCAATTGTGCCTCACGTGAAATTCACGTGAAGAGAGCTTCACATGAATTCCACGTTAAGCTTCACGTGAACTTCACGTGAAATTCACGTGAAATTCGTGTGAAGTGAAATTCACGTGAAATTTTTCATGTGAATTTCACATGAAACATCTTCACGTGAAATTCATGTGAAAGTTCACATGATTTTCACATATTTTTAACATGAAATTCCTTTCACGTGAAATTCATGTGAATTGATTCATGTTAATTTCACGTGAAATTTCAAACACCTGTTTATTTTTTTTCAAGATCTGTATTTTACTTCAGTACTGGCTGAGAGTTGTTGAACTCAATTTATAATACTTTCGATTACACCAAAGTGATATAACCAGATAACAGGAATGCATACAACAACAAAAACCCTTTAGCAATTTAACGTTATCTTAACATATATAAATAAAATAAAAAATGTATAAGCATATCAATAAAAGTCCATCAACATACATGCTAATAATTAAATGAATTCCGGATTGAAGTCTGAATCGGCTTTGAATTAGTCGTGCTCGTGCCGACGTCACATTTTACGTCACAGGTTGAAGCAGAAGATGGACTGCACTGTGTATGTTATGCTGTGGACTGGTGTAACTTGGATGCCAATCTTGTAAGGTAAGCTGTGTATTTTTAAAATAAAAAGAGTAGTGACCGCGTAGGTCTTGTTGCAACGCTTTATATCTATCTCTATCCGTGAAAATTCTGTTTCACTTTGAACATTGACTGTCTCGAAGACGCGATCGACACTTGATATGCCTACAATTATATTATTCATATATAGCGTGATGCTGATGAGGATATTTCAATAAACTATGCAAATAAAATAATTTAAAAACAGTTAACTAAAGGGCACTGTGAAATAATGTTGATAATCAAATTAATTGAGATCGGTAGGTCTGTCAATCCGAATTTTCTCGGAAAGATCTTAAATATTACTAAAGCTGTGCGGGTTTGACAAATTAAAAAAAAAACAATAAAATTTTATCAAGAATAAAAGCATTGTGTTTCATACATATGTATTTATTGAAGGCAGCTAGATACAGTGGCATCGGAAGAAAATTGAAAGTGGAAGGGGAGACTTGACTTCGCCAACAACGATAGATTAAAACAGGATAGATCAGCTGTATTACGGATGATCATGTTCTGGTTTCGGTGAGTGACTTATCTAGGCCTAATTGTTTAACGTAATCGGCGATTGTTTGTAGTTTCCCTCTTTTTTAAACAATTAATGTACACCTGTCTTCTTTTTTTTTTTTTTTAAAGAAAAGTAGGTTTAAAAAAATGATTTATCACTTTGTAATCACGAACATAGTTTCTTTGTTATTTTACCTACCATCTAATTATTTTTTTTTATTTTTCAAGGAATTACATGATGTTTGGAAGGCATTGTCTTCATATGCAGTCTTACACAGAGTCTATCATAGAAATACATTGTGTCTCTTTAGAATATTATACTATAATTGTGAGTATTCAAGAACATTTAGCTATAAAGCATTTTGTAGCATTTTTTAAAGTATTAAAGTTACAAGATCTATATATTTATACCAAGAAAAAAATTGTATATGTATGGTAATATTTCTTACATTGATACAGTATGTAAAGATTGTTGTTTACTATTAATGTATTTTTTAAAAATTATACAATTGCACCAAATGCCAGTTTGTAAATGTACAACTTTTGATATACTTGTATAGTAAATGACAGACGTACATTTTTGTAGGTTTCTAAGATGTGGTTGGACATAACCAGAAGATTAAACCATTCCTCTTAAATTCAAAGGTTATAATCTCCGCCCTGCAGCTGATATGACGGGGACAATGATCCAAGGTAATATTTGAAAAGTTTTTTAGATGGATTGTTTGTATAAAGAATAAAATACCATTTTGAATTTTAATAGCAGTTTAAAGATTCAAAAATGAACAAAGATATTAATATATTAGAATTATAGTACATGAGGTTAAATGAGGATAGTACTGAATTTCCTCAAGAATAAAATTTTCAGTACTTTTTAATCTTTTTGTCAATTTTATAAATAATGTTTCAAAACTCTAACCCAATCTATCTTATCACTGATTATAATTATAAACATTTAAGAAATTATCCCATTATGCCTTTACAGAATAAAACACTGACAAAGGAGAACGTGGAGGTGGTAGACAGAAGACAACTAAGATGAGGTAAAAGTTGAAAAGTTAATATTGTAAAACCCTACAGGAAAAAACGAAATGCTAATGATTGAATTTGTTCTCTCTCTCTCTCTCTCTCTCTCTCTCTCTCTCTCTCTCTCTCTCTCTCTCTCTCTCTCTCTCGTTTTGCATCTTTTTCATTGTTTATTTTACCTATCGACCTTATGTTTTGAATTCCAATAAATAAAAACAGTACACCTGAGTATACTAAGAATTATAAGCAAAAACGTTATCACATCATAGGTTTTATTTCATATTATAATGAAAGAGCTTTAGAAACATTGTGTAAAAAAATTACTAAATTGAAAATTTTTTTTCTCTTTCAGATTGAAGCACCAAAGAGTATCTTACATCTTTTTGTAATACAGAGAAAAATAAAGCTTAAAGAATTTAATATCAAGTTTTACTGTTAAGAGGTAACTGCCAGGGTTTGTGATATGAATGATTCATATGTTTGGATCCAATGGAGGCATTGATTTCGAAATCAATTGACAAATTGAATATATTAATGCAAATGATCAATACATGTTTAACAAAGCTTGATTAAGAACTCAGATTTTGAATATTTAAATGTCCTTATTTTGTAGAGGTACAATTATATTTACAAGTGCACATGCTTTGAAAATTAATGACAAAACAACTAATGAGGTGTATTTACCATCATTTGAGTGTGAAAACCTAATGAAAAGGCTAAAGAAAGCTATTAGACTTCACGTGAAATTCACGTTAACTTCACGTGAAATTCATGTGAAAAATTTCACGTGAAATTCGTGTGAGTGCTCTTTTCACACGAATTTCACGTAAAAAATTCATGTGAATTTCACGTGAAATTCACGTGAGGCACAATTGCCTGTGTAAACATAATAAATAAAGTGAATTAGTTTGATAACATTTTAATTTTGATGGAAAGATCTTTCCAGAACGGGTGCCGAGGAACGCAGTAAATAAACTAATAACTAAAAATAAGTAAATAACGTCATGGCGGAAAGTGAAGGACGAGTTAACCATTGGACATCCACTAGCGTTTCCTTATTTCATACATTTTGTAACACGACAGATTGGTAGTAAACCTTATGCAATAAATTGTAAACAATGAGCAGATTGTGTTCTACGTCGATCTATATTAATAAATGGTGTATGCATAAAACGGGAAAGTTGAATGGGGGTTGCAATTTTTTTTTCAAAACTGTCTTATATCTGAAATTCTTATTTGGAACAGTGACAAAAATTATAGTTTAATATGATCTAAAGAACAAAATTTAGATATACGACGCACTAAATACCAGCTCACTGGTTTGAAATTAAATTTAAAAGTTTGCTATTTTTTTTCAAGTCAGCTGCATCAAAAAGAATTAAGGCCAGGTACAAAATGTACATGTACTGTATACAGGGTTATTTTCGCCCCGTGTAATTTTCGCCCTTCTACACTTGTAAAAAGTTTCACCCCGTTTTGAATTCGCCAAGACACAGTTGTGTTTAAAAAGAGATCATTTGAGGCATTTGAATTAACTCAGTCTTAAATTCGCCCACTGACAACAAGGGCGAAAGGGGGCGAATATTTCCATTACAGTATATATTATCCATTTCAGTCCTGCCTGTTCCTCTAAATATCCAGCCATGCTGATTTTTATTTCAATGTTAAAGAATATGTTATGAAAGCAATTAAAAAAAAAATTGAACACAGTATATACAAAAATGAACAAACAGATGGCTCTACATATAAAGCATTGTATCATTTTAATATTTTAAGTGTTAATTCCTGCGCCTGCGCGGAATATCATCTAGTATTATCGAAATTCAAATGTTTGATTAATACAATGCATTTGTATACCTGGTAAGCAGTCTTTGGTGTAGAATTGACACACGTCACATCCAGAGGCGGACCCAGAGGTAGATCCGTCCGAAGTGGACAGACGACACTGAAGGTCATCTTGACTGTGATGAAAGGACAGACAGAGCGGGTCATTCGCACACAGACCCTGGCACGTGGCAAGGTCGGAACCGTCATGGTTGGATGATTCCACGGACACGGTCAGATTCACTCCAACGCTGGAAAAGTTGGTAGAACACTGGGTGAAGTATTTCAAAGTTTCATCTACGGTAAAATGAGAGAATTGCATGCTGTCATGTACGTGAAGCTACAATCAAAATATTTCTATTTTATTCATTCAACAAAACAGAAAAAATCCACAATCTATAATATCTTTTGGTTTTTATTTTTCGCAATAAGTCTTGCTTAATGCATTGAAAGAATAGTATGTGTCCATACCAACACAATCTCTAGATGAAAATGAACATCCTGTACAGGCAACATGCTTTGGTACAGTGCTATCTGAAAGTTCGCATTCCCCTGTTAAGGAGTTAAAGGCGAATCCATGACAAAATGGATTAGCTGTACACATTGATTGACAGGCAGCGTGGGTAGTAGGCGTGGCACTGCTGTACGTGGCTGATGACACGTGGTTGGCGGCGTAGACGGTGTACGTAGAAACGTCACAGGTTGGCCTGGTGACTGGATAGTTACCTGACGATAACAATAGTGGAAGGTACTGATATCCGATGATTGACAGACTGGTTGATAACAACTTATCATTATCAAGCGTTACACTTTATAACCTAGTCTATTTATCTATTTCTTTCGAAAGTTGATTAGAGTTCCTGGGTTTTTTTTAATCAACCTCTGACAGGTTACCATTTTGTTTGTTTTTCATTCTGTTTGTTTTCACATATTGCTCATAAATGCCTGTTTTTAAATATTTGTTGTTTTCAAAGGTGTTTGATGTAGAAGAAACATTATTGACTTTAATTTGAAAATGAAGGGCAATTGCATTAAATAAGTTTGCTCTGCAAAGCGATGTAATATTGTAAAAAGTAACTTTACAAATGGCCTTAATAACTTTCACAATTCATTAAGATTTATTTGAAGTCAACACTCAAGCTTAAATACTAGTTCTGCGGTCAAAAAAAAATTAAAAAAAAAAAACATGCTCAACAAATAATTACATGTAAATCGACCACATCCAGTTTGCTTTATGTCGTCAAATCAAATTTGTTGACTGGTGATGCTTGTGTGTAAATGTGCTTACTATTGATATACGTCTGTTAAAATGTTGCCTATTAAAATTATGCATAAATGTGTTGATTATTGATATTCATGTATGAATGTTTTGTCTGTTGATGATTGTATCTTATCCTATTCACTTTTGAAAACTCTGTGTAAATCTGTTGACAATTGATATCTGTGATTGAATGTAATGACTATTGGTATCAGTGTATGAATGTGTAAACTACTGATACCTGTGTGTGAATGTGTAAACTACTGATATATGGGTGTGAACATGTTCTATGTGTGAATTTGTTGACTATTGATATCGGTGTGTGTGAATGTGTTGATTTTTGATATATGTGTGTGGATGAGTTAATTGATATGAAGGCGGCGACTTTGAAGAAAACATACATAACCCGTTAGCGGGTTATTTAATTTTTTTCTCAATTATCGCTATATACCTAACCCGCATGATTCATCAAAGAAAGCATTTTATTTATATTTACATCTTTCTTTTCACAAATTAATAAATTGATTGTAAAAAGTAAGTTAAATTAACTAAATTACTGTTAATGTACATCAGTACGTTAGATAAAAAAAAAACAGAAACAGCCAAATCGTCTCCTATTGGAATTGGAGTTTGACATCATCATGATAATTTCGTGCAGTTCGTGATGTTACTCAGGTCGCTGTAGGTTTCGATCAATCAATTAATGGGGCGTGTAGATTTTGATCCTTTCATTCCCTGTCAGTTTCAGTCGATGAAGGTTTCGACCAATTGATAAACGGGGCGTGTCAAATTCAGTCCTGTTAGTTTCTATAGAGCAAAGATTCCGAAAGAAATAGAGGGAATCATATTTGGTAGATGTTAATATATCTGTGTGAATGTGTTTAATATATGTTTGTGAATAAATATGTTGACTATCAATATTTGAGTGTGAATGGATTTTTTACATTTGTCTGTGAATGTGTTGACGTTATCAGTACCTGGCGGGCACTGTTTGGCGTACCCGGTACAATCCAGGCACCAGCTGTATTCCTGTCTGGTCCCCGAGTCAAACAGCCCACAGTTCTGATCACTGGGCCGATGGGCGGCGCCCCTACATCCGGGGTCTCTACTGCACATTGCCTTACACTCCCGTTGTGTTAAGGAATTATTCAACAAGTACAGAGCACTCATCTCAATGATTTTTCCTACTCCGTACGCCAGATAATTCGCGCATCCTAATAAAATATTTAAAAATACGATTAAATAAAAGTCTGAGTATTTAACACAAGGAGATTTTTTGTTGATACATTTATTTTATGCCGGCGTATAAGTATTTTGAAACCTCTTTTTGTGAAGCAGTTATCAATATTTTACAAACTTTACGATGTAAAGATTGTCGAACATAATCGATAAAAATAAATAAAATGCCTTTTTCAAATTATTTATTAATTCTTACCATAGCTACATTCCTTTCGACTGAATGAGAAGCTAGCGTTTCCGGGGTACGCTACTTCTTTTCTTGATTCGGACAGTCTACACGTCATTATGACGTCATTGTGAATAAACCCGTTACAAAACGGGTCATTGCTACATCTGTCCTGACATTCGGTGTAAGAGGAAGGGTCGTAGTTGGCGTATTGTGTCCTACCAATGTAACCGCCGCTAAAAACGGTGTAAGTGACACAACCTGTGGATTATATACTGTATAGGATCTCTCATGATTTGCGATGGTAAATGATTTTTATCCAATGAGTTGAGTGTCTTTTATCCCCGAGCCTTGGGGTGGGGATCGAAAAAAACACAATGAGTTGGATAAAAGCATATACCATCGAAAATCATGAGAGATTCTTTTTACAACATGTATTACCACGTTTTTTTGTTAAACTACTTAAAGGGGCATGGTCACGATTTTGGTCAAATTTTATTTTTATGTTTTTATTGTTTTCAAAGCATTATAAATGCATTTCTAATGATCAATTAAAATTTGAGAATCATTCGTAGAGTTATAAGCAAGATACAGAGCTTACTATTCTTTGTCAGGTAAACAAGGCTCGTGCCCTGTTTTTGTTTAAATAGGTTCAATATACCAGTAAATTATCCTTTTCAAGCTGATTTGTCTATCTTCTTATTAATTTTAAGCATAAATAAACAGTTCCTTACCTTTATCACATTTTTTTTTAGGTCTAAAACTTAAATTTTTACTTCAACATTCAAAATGTTACATAGCAAAGAATTGTAAGCTCTGTAACTCGCTTATAACTCAACAAATGACACTCAAATTTTGGTTGCCTAATCAATATGTCTTACTGAAGCATTGTAAACATTAAGAATGGAAAGAAAATTACCAAAATCGTGACCATGCCCCTTTAAACTACTTAAAAATAATATCAAAATATAGTCTGCTTGACGTGGTGATTTACTTTTGTTCCTTGTTATGTGAATTTATTTTTGTTCTTGTGACAGAAATATCGATATTTAGTTTCTTGTTTTGACTTGTATTCTTTATATACAATTTAAACACATCCCTCCACCTTTACCAATGATACCAGTTTGCAGACATTTCATAGTTATATTAGTTGGGTGGGATATGACATCACACACACACACACACACACACACACACCTCAAAAGGAGAAGCACAGTCTTAGATTGTATATTCAGCATAAAAAATCAAGAAATTAAGTAATTAAATCGGTTTACATTTCAAGATAAACAAATTGAAACTCAAACAACAACAAAGAAAAGAAAGAATGGCTCTGAAAAGCTATTTATTGATATCGACGAATTTTCTTCAAGTATTGAAGTGAAACATGAAGGCAAATATCCAGTTATTTCAGCTTGCCAATTACCAAACAGCACAACGTCAGGAATGATATATCATTTGCACTATAACAATCGACTTGGTTTTATCAATACTCTTTCTACATTAACTCTTTATTTTCTTTAAAGGGGCATGGTCACGATTTTGGTCAAATTCTATTTTTCTGTTTTTAAGGTCTTCCGATTCCGAGCGGAAGACCTTACTATTATTCTGAAAAAAAAATCAGATTTCTTAGTATTATTTTTTTCTTCTAGACGCCAACTTTGATCCTTAATATCTCGCTCGTTTGTTCACCGATTGTTTTGAAATTTTCAGTTCTGATAACATGCCGCGCGATGTTGTCGTTACATATTTTACTTGATTAAAATCCCCATCCGGTTTTGAATTATTTCCCTTTTAGTAAAATTTATTGACTTCTTTTGTCGGATGGATTTAGCTTTAACGATGACTGGCAGAGTCTCATAGATGGGCTGGTTAGGAAGCTGATACATTGAAATGGTGCAAGACACATTTCCTTTGTTATTTAAATGCAAATATAAGGAGTGGAAAAGGTGTTGAAACAGAGGTTAGAAAAAATTGCAAAAAAAAACTCACATATTTTCCGTTTTAGTTTTCTACCTGATAATAATTTGTTATAGGATGTATTTCCAAAGTTGTGGGTCTTATCAAGACCTTTCTTTTGGTATACAGAAAGAGGGGCTTTCCCCTATAATTAGGGAGTTTGAAGCTTCAAAAGTTTTTTGTCAATAACTTGTAAAGGAATAAAAATTTCTAATGCATTATTAAAACAAAGTTGTAAAGAAATTAATTCCGATTCCATCCGAACTATTTAATTTGATGTTTTCGTAACTTATAGTCAGTATTTGCAGAAACAATTTTTGCCAGTTCGGTCCAATTTCGTGGGGGTGTGCACGTTTAAGAATGAATGAAAGTGCTTCTTGTTATGCACTAACTGAAGATACATGCAGCGCGTATAGATAATTCAACATTAAATTCCTAAATGTTTTTATTGATATGTACATTTTCATTTTATAAAAATGAACCTCTTTGACTTTATTTTAGTTGCTTGCCTCAAAACTCTGCCCCTTTCTATATTTAGCTGTATATAGGCCGTCACCCAGACGACAGTGCATGTGCTTGTAGAGCTGGACGTACACACATGTTTAACGCCCCACTGTTTTACTGTAACGAAGACATCTTGATTCGTTTTACTACTGGGAGATGTGTTAATAAAATGGTTTTAATACATGGTAATTAAACTTTATTTTTCTACAATACACGGCCGTCAAATAAAGCATAATGTGTATTACTGACATGACAAATGTACGCAGGAAATTTAAACGAACACTGGATTGATTCCGATAGAACGCTTTCTTTTTAAAGCATAACAAAATACTGATTTACGATGAAGATAATATTATCATTGTGAAAATGATTTTAAAAAGTGAACTTAATAATCGACTATCATATTATTTGAATCCAAAGCCGCTAATTTTAAGTTACGGTTATTAGGTATATTAATTATGACTCGCCCCGCGTTTCGCGTTTTTTATCTATTTGCAAAACATCTACAAACGAAAATATCAAACAGCCTTCATCAGCAATTAATAAATTATCTACATACAAACTTTTAAGAGGTAGTTGAAGATATTGTGATTTATAAATGTACTCGCTATCTTCCGTGGAAAAAATTGCACGGAATAAATGATGTACAATGTTCATCAAATACGCTGTAGCCAGGTAGCAATCGAAAATAATTAACGAACTGTATATTATAGATTGACACATTAACAAATATTCAGACCTGCAATGTGTTTTTCACAAATTCTATAAAATGTAGACCCAACGACTGCATTCCTTGCCCTCTTCAGTTTTGGGTATTTTGAATCACGCGTGTACACTATGCATATGATGTGTACATATAAATAGCCATATTTTAAAAGTTTTAGTGTACATGCAAAGCAATGCTATTACAATGCTAGGGCTATTAAAGCCGAAAAATGTATATGATGAGGGTCGGACTGATACTGGTTCTGCTTGTTCTACAAATAGCGAATGTAAGACAGAGTATAAGGATGTTATTTATTAAACAAGTAATTATAGCTTTCCACAAAGGTTGAATAACTGAACAAAATTAGTTCAACTGAAGCATGTACATGTATTAGTTACCTTAGCTGCATACATGTAGCTCTCGGTCTAAAATAAATTCAGATTGACTATCATCTAAACTTATGATTTTGTTTATTAGTTAATAGTAATACAACATCTATTATTAATTAACAATGTACATTTTACCATAGTACACAATCTTGTTGCGATGACACCCTCTCCTCCCGGCCATGATACCTATTTTAAAATCAGGATTACACACTTGCTTGCATGTGGTGGAAGAGAAGCTGGAACTCAATGTTAACTATCAGTTACCGATATAATCTTTTTGGGAATGTATTTCTCCTTTAGTAAGTTGTAACCTGATAGAGTAATGCGTGATCTTCGCATAAGAACTGCTTGTTTTTTCAACATGCTTTACACATTACACATTCAACTTATGTTTACACACTACACATTCATCCAGCACCCGCAATATTGCCTTTTCGATCTTTGTCACCGTTGTAGATTCATAATTTTATTTTAATTATGATTAGAATATCTTAACGGTATTTGTGGCGTATTTTTAGTGAATAACAATAATAAGATATGATTATTCGCTTCATTACTTTATTTAAAGATAGGACTTTCACATAAATTACGCTGCCGCCTATATAAGTCAATTGCATTACAAAGATACAAGAAATCAAAAAAATATATTTTATTTTTTTACCTGCCGGTAAAAAATTCAAAAGATTTGAATAACCCCGCCTTAAATGGGTCACGTGACATTCACCTCGGTCTATCAATAACAATGGTGACGGCGAGAGAGATGGGTAGACCGTTAAGTTTGACAGATTTGACAAGGAAAGAAAAAAGAGACAGACTGACAAGGATAGGAACAAAGGGAAGATGGTCATCGGTAACCATGTAGATTGATGGAATAGGAATTAAAGCTGAATTGAACTTAAGTTTCCATCATGAAGTTATAGGGGTTTTGCTAGTCAGGATCGTGCTCCATGTGTTCCGTGTCTTTACTTTATAAGTTGTAAACCACAAGTGGATTATAGTTTAGAGGAATTTTTTAATAAAGAATAAATAAACACTTTCAGTACATGTATCCCTCAAGAAGAGGGGTATTTACTCCGTTTACCATGTCGATGACGCCAAAATCGTGTTTCACCTTTTATATCGTTCTACCTTAATGAATATCGGAATAATAATGCTTCGAGTATCATCTGTTATAAGAATTATCTAATTTAAGGCATGAAAAACGTGATTCTAATTTGTAAACAGACTGTTCTTCCATCGTGTTTTCAATGCTTGGTTTTCCTGCACTCATGCGCAGTGGCGTTATAAATGGCGGATCACATTAATATTCATCAGACGTGTAGCAAAGTTTAGAGACAAATAACTAAAGACAGAACATGTTTTTTGGACCTAGAGTTTGTGAAACGCCTAATTATAAGAAGCATGATGTATATTTTTACTCAAACTCATGTCAAAAATTTTACTCCAAGTACGCCACATATACCTTTAACGGTATTTGGTAAATTTTCTCAATTAATGCTGAAACTTCAATACATGCACGTATACGCCAGACTTATGCACATTTAGTCTTGCCTGGTCAACTTGTCGTATGTGTTGTTTGAGCATTTGAGAGAGAGACGAGAGAGAGACTTTTTATGTTGTTATCATAGTATCGATAACTCCATTTGTGTACAAAATCGAATAGTTTATTAGTAGAGTATTATAGTATACTAGAAAGGGAAAAAATCAGGTAGGCGCTGGCACGACATAGAACCCTTTGCTGATCAATGTTTTCAATCACTCATATAGAGAAAAAATATCTTTTGATTTTATCTTAAATTTCTTTTGATTTAAAAATAAAAATAAGAAGAAATTAGTTGTTCTCAGTCTCTCTTTACGGTTGTTTGTTAGCTGTATATCTAAGCTCATTGAGCATATGTTTGTGTATTTTAAAAGAATGTGAACTAAATCTTTTTCCATGCAACGTTTCGGATAAAGCATGATAAAGCATAAAGAGCTGTATCTTAGAACTTTATGTAAAATTTTATTATACCCTTAAATTGTATAATAATAATACTGAATATTGGGCACGATTTCTTGGGGTTTTTTTTTTAAGGAAAAACCTCATTGACGTAAAAACTGCCTCTATGAAACAAAATAAAGACATGATTAATTAAAATAAGAGTCTGACATTATCTAGCTGCAGGTATGTAACTCTCAGTTTGATAAAAAAAAAAAAAAAAACCAACAAAAAACGGATGTTCAACCTGGGAACGAGATCGTTCATCCGAATTTCTTGAATATTACATTTTCTTCCTTACGCGTACGCAGGTTGGCTGAATACTCACTGAGAGTAACTGTATCTCTTAAGATATTTATTGCCGCGTTTGATAAAAGATACACGTAAAATGTTATGTCTTTTGATCTTTATAACGGGCATACCAACTGTCTAGATATAATCGTCGTCCATGTGATTTTGTTTATATTTTAAATTAGACAATTATGATGATTAAGTAAGTTTCTCAAAATAAACTGCAAATGCAAAAAAAAAAAAAAGAAAAAAGAAAAATAATGAGGAGAATTAAACTATAGACAACTTTTATAGATCGCTAATTGCTTATATAGTAGTACATTTAGTAGTTTTTTTAGTAGTTTTCATTAATCGCCTAGGCAAAGGTGCACAAAAATTTGTACAATGTTGTTCGAAGAAAAGAGGGTCCAGAAGTTAGAAAACAGATGTCTATACTATAGTATTATAGGAAAAAGACATAACAACAACTGTAATTTAGATCCAATCAAGTGATGTTTCTTTAGAAATAACGAAATGGTACCAATATGTTTACACATCCAATACGATGAACACGAAACATCACATTTCTGAGCAGGCATCGCTAAAGAGTTAACAAGAAAGTTACTCGAACAAAAACAATCGATGCAAATTTTATGAATAAGTTCCCGGCAATCCCCGAACAATTGATTAAAAAATGACTAACTAAATCGAAAGAGCCAAGAGTCCTTTGCCCTAGATATTTTAAGACAAAAAATACATGTATTAGCCTAATTAGGTTTTATGCATTATTAGGAATATAATAACACAACATATCGATAGTATATCAATTAACTTTAATGTATATGGTACGAGAGCAATTGTATTTCACAAAATCATCATGAAACAAACTCTTATGTATATCGAAGCATTTGTCTCTTTTACTAAGGGTCTATACATCTAATATTGTATCATGGCGAGCAGGTATCAATTTTGTATTACGTCACAAGTATGACGCGGCTGCGACTGAAGGGCTAGTCGTTGCTTGCAACGAGCTCGTTTCTAATTATTATTTACAATGCTTTATGAATGCATATCTAATGATAAAATGAAATTTGAGCAAGACACAGGGCTCACAATTTTTTGTCATGTAAACAAGTGCCCTGTCTTCATTTACATAGGCTCAATATCCCAGTAGAAAATATATTTCAAGCTGATTTGTCTATCTTCTTATCCATTTTAAGCATAAACAAACAGTTCCTAACGTTTAACACATTCATTTTAGGTCTTGAACTGGAATTTGTACTTCAACATTCAAAATGTAAACAAAAGCTTTGTTTACATAGCAAAGAATTGTAAGCTCTGAATCTCGCTTATAACTTATAACGAATAACACTCAAAATTTGGTTGTGTATTAAAATGTCGTATTGAAGCATTGTAAACTTTATAATCGGAAGAAAAAAAAATTTACACCCAAATCGTGACCATGCCCCTTTAACATTGAGAAGAATGGCAATTGATGCAATTTTGAATATAGATTACAGCTGCTAATTCTGGAATAGGGTTTGGAGTCAAATTATGTGTCAGCCACGAAACAAATCGAAAAAAAAAATGCATTTTGCGGTTGCTTTATTTACTGAATTACTGGAAACTGACGCATTGCCACTCATCATCCTGTTTAAAAGGTTTTAAAACAAAGCATATTCTTGCTGCCATATATACATACATTATGGATATGCACCAAACACATGTTTGTATTTCATTTACACATATTTACAAAGGTCGTTAAAGTAGATCGTAGCCATAGTGAAACATGGAAAAATAATACATTGTGTTCACTTTTAAATACATGTTTACGTATACCATTTGACTTTCAGTTGAAGAAGAGTGTACGTATTATCAAACTTATTCATTGACAATTGCCAAAAGAACATGTGTATGGATATAAGGCCGTTTACTATATTTTATTTTCTTTATGACGCGTCAAACAACAGCATTCCCTGCTCAGTCATTTACATTTCAAATTTCAATTTCAATTTCTTTTATAGCTGTTTAAATTTAATGTCTTTAAAAGATATCAAATATTTACATGTTAATTACAAATACATAATCATGTTTTATTCATACGGAGTTTAAATGCCATCAGGCATACGAAGCGCTTAAAACACACTGCTTTTTAACAATTATCGGTTATGCTGGGCATATGGACCCAGGTTGAATCTGACCCTTTTCCAATAAGTCCTAGAACAAATGTACTGGTTATACATAATATATAGTGTTAACTTTATCAAAAATATAAGTTTTTAATTGCAAGCAGGATTGGGATTTTTTGCTTTAAATGCGGTGTGCGTAAAAAAAAACATTCAAAGAATCAGATATGCAGTATCAAAGAAAATACATGATTCAGTTAGCTTGTTATTAGTCATTCTAAAATATTACTTAGTTTTATGGATTTTTGAGATGGTTGACGGTTTGTTATTGTCATTTTTTCATTGACAAGAAGTCGGTTTTATGGTTAATTATGTTTGATAAAAAAAGATATATGGTACTAAAGCTTATATTGATGATTTTTTGAATTACCTGCAGAACAATTTTTGGTATACACATGACAAGACACACACGCAGTCGCTGTCACGTGATCTGATTCAGACAGACCACATGACACCTCACTGATATCCTCCATGTATCCAATGGCCTTACACTGGCTGTCCACGTCACACAGCTGTGTGCAGTCTGATAATGACGTCACTGTAGGGTCGTTAACATAAGTCTGATAGAACTCTGATAGGTCCATTGTCGTCCCTGGTCCAAGATCAAGGTAATTCACCCCGCATTGTGACGTACTAGGGGTCGTTATCTGACCTCCAGTGTAGACTGTTAAATAAATGCATTTATCAAAATAGTTATTTATATTTACATTTTATATATGAAACGATGATAAATGAAAACATTAAACTTAACGGGCAGAAGTTTTTAAGCATTTAAATTGGCAAATAATTTATAAATACCTGAAAAAACAGCAAATGTAGATATTGTTATCCACATCCATCCCGCCATAAATAATGTGTCCAGTATCGTGTTAATTGTTTTGCTCTTCCTGATACAGAAATTAAACGAAAATTTGATATTAGTATCTAATAGATTAAGTATATCATATTATACAACCTAAGTGCACTAAATGCACTAACCTGATCACAAAAAAGCCAGTAAACACAGCGATCGACAATTACAGTTATTTACATATTTTAAGTAACTATGTGAAAAAGGTTTAAGTTTTGGTTCATATATACATGTTATGGAAGAAGCAATTTTGTAAAAAAAAAAAAAAAAAAAAAAAAAAAAAAAAAAAAACTATTCATCACACGCTGCCTCGCATTCTTCTTTGTTAAAATAAATGTGTTTGTAAATTCTATTATCAATTCTTGTTCATTTAATTGTTATCCTAGTGTAAAGTACGTATTAATTATTGATCAATAATTAACACTTTACTTCATAAATTAGTAATGTCGATATACCATAAGCAAATATTCTCCACGTCAGTCAGAACAAGTTTTTATTCCGATACAAACACAGATCATTGCTACGTACTTTGACGTAATTATGCAAATAAACATATATTAAAGCGTACCATTTCCTTTTATCCATCTATCAAACAATCAACATGAAGACCATTCATTTGCACGTTCACGAGTAATGTAACTTTACAGTGCGTGTCATAAGCAGAAGAGTTACATTTCTACATCATAGTTTCAATATGCTATTGTGTTCTAAAACGATTTTTTTCTACTATATGTGGAGGGGGTTAGGGTTAAGGTTAGAAAATTAAAAAAAAGTCTATACTGAGACTAAGAATATTCGAGGACAAAACATAATCGCAAAATTAACAAAATTTCCTGGCGTTGTGAGAGAAATTTTATTGCAATACTGCAAATTTTAAAGGCAAAGTAATAAAGATAATGATAATTTATTGCGAATACATAAAACTGGCAATATACATGTATATTGAAAATGGTGTATTATCAATATTTTAAAACAAAAGTTGCGAGAGTAGTTATCCGAATAGTGTAATTTCAATATTTTATTAAGTATACACATAAATTATTGAAAAAATGATTTAATTAATTATTTATAGTATATATAGAGGATATCTATATTGTGTGATTTTATATTTGCTTTATCCAATGAGTTGAAATGGTGTATATATTCGCGAGGCTTGCCGAGCGAATATAACCATTTCAACGAGTTGGATAAAGCAAATATAAAATCACACAATTATAGATGTTCTATTTATCTCATACACTTTGATTTATATTATGAAGCTTTTGAGACAGCCCTTAATATGACCCGAATTGATTTTTTTCAAAGATTAAACGATAATGCAACGTTGTGTTATGCGGTTATTGTGACCTTGCGCAATACAATTTAGTACGTCATTTTGGAGATAAATATAACTGTTTTAATGTAAAGTTTCACTGAAATAAACCTTGAAATAATTGTTTATCTGTTAATAATTTTTCTTAGAGCTTAATCACTTAATTAAATGGAAATACTGATCAGAAGACTTGAATAATCAAGTTTGTTGACATACACAAAGTTGCGAATGCTCGTTAGTTTGAATTGACTCGAACGAGGAACAGTTGTTGATGTTTTATAAAACGAACATTAGCCTAATGATTTGAAGTTGAAAATATTGAATAAGGATGCTTACTGCTGGTGGGAGACATTATTTCGGTAAGTTCTTGACGTATAGAAACACAACCAAAGTGTTCTGTTTTCATTGCGTCGTCAGAATGAACTCCTTGATAGCTAACGTGATTTGCAGTTTAGTAAACTTCACATGTATGTGTTTTCCTTAATATTTGTAATTAAAATCTTCGAAAAAATCCATTTAATTCAATTTTTGGTAAGATATAGTTATATGGAAAATACTAGAAAGTCTTCGAAAATAGGTCACTGAAGCGTTGAAGCGAGGGGCTGTGTCAAAATTAGTTCGGACCGGAAGTATTTGATAAAACATCACCCGTTTGATAAAGCAAAGGTTTATCACACGGGTAGTATACACCACACGTATGAGATAAATACTATTTATCACATGTTTATCTCAATATACGGTGGATATCACTCATGGGATAAATTGACACTAGTATTACACTGTTTGTTCTTACGCCACGTGACGTCATAATTAAACATTACGTAGGTTTATGCGGTTGATTGACGTAGAATGAAACAGTAAATAATTATTTCAGTTGAAAAGAGATGAGTTGTAAATGTGAAGCATTTAATGTTGATTCATGTATTTTCATGAATTCATTAAAAATTCTTCAAAGATGAAATGTTAATTTGCTAAACTTCAAGGACGTTTTTTTTTCCATGCGTAAAGTTGATGACGTCTTGTAGTTAATGTGGTGTATGGCTCACAATTACAATTTTCACAAAAAAAATTGAGATAAACAAAATATGTAGTAAAACATGTGATAAAAAGAATATCTCATAGTTTGCGATGGTATATGATTTTCATCTAACTCGTTGTGTGTTTTCTATCCTCTCGCCAAGGCTCGGGGATAGAAAACACACAACTCTTTAGATAAAAATCATACACCATTGCAAATCATGAGAGATCCAATATATGTAAAGGTATATTTAAAAAAACTCAACCAAACTGCGTTCATGATGGGTTGATAAAAGATATTAAATCATTGAAGTAATTCTAAATAGCTATACCTGTTGAGTGATCGTTTTTTTCTCCCTCGTTCTGTGGCATTGGCTTCTAAAGACCAATTCCCTTCTCTTTTTACCTCTTATATTCCAAATAGAATCCAAAACAAATGAACTCCGATCGAGTGGTTCAGTTTTATTTCAAATATTTACGTTCAATGACATTCAAAACCGTTCTTATTTCAGTGTGTATACACTAACAAAAAAATCGAAGAAGAAGTTGAATTTTAACTCAACATTCAGGTATATCGACGACGTATTATCAATTAACAATTGTTACTTCCATACTTACGTCGATTCGATATATCCCAGTGAACTTGAATTAAAAGATACCACTAAGTCTGCGTCATCTGTTTCATATTTGTATATCTTATTAGAAAAAGACATTAATGGTAACCTAACAAAACAATCAATGATAAACGTGATGACTTCAAATTTACTATAGTCAACTTTCCTTGCTTATGTATCAATATACCTTCATCACCTGCATATGGTGTTTGTCTCTCAGTTAATTCGATACGCAAGGACATGTTCTTCGTATGAACAGTTTCTAAGGCGAGGCAAGCTACTTACAAACAAGTTGATAAAACAGGACTATCAACAGTCTCGTTTGAAGCCATCTTTTCGTAAGTTATATGGTCGATACAACGACCTTGTCAGCAAATACAATCATCCATTGGGTTGCATGCTGACTGACGTTTTTCATATTAATTGTTAGACCATAATTAATCACCTAATTGTCTACGGACTCCCTCCCCGCCCCCCCCCCCCCCCCCCGATTACGACAACGAGCATGTCGGGTGTGACCGGTCAGCATAGGATGCTCACTCCTCCATGGCATCTGATCCTACCTCTATTCTTTTTAAGAGGTCCGTGTTTGCTCTGCTCCTTTGGACTTTTGAATTTTAACACTGTTTGTTATCACCGCATGTCATTCTTTACTTTAAACATCGACTTATAAAAAGACTGGGGTCTATCAAATTTTCTGCCACCTGGTAGACAATTAAACCTATAATGGCAAAAGGGGGGAGGGCTACATCCATTACAGTCAGTGATGTTGTAGAGTAACATTGCAAGCGGCTCAGTCCGCTTTGTTTATACACTGGGAAAAACTCAATTTATGAGGGGAAGGAGGGTATTTCTTTTGAATTACATTATATATATTTTCATATAGGGGGATTTTATTAAATTTCAAATCACAATCTTTTGATTTTAACTAATTTTGTAAATTATGTGTTAAGGTGATTTTTTTAAATATATTAACCCTTCAACAAAGCAAGAAACCAGGTACCACATAGCAGTTCCCCTGCCATAACTTATGAGTTAATATGATAAAGCTTAACTAGGATAACCAGAGGTTCTCTAGGGATGATATTAATTCAACTGATCAAAACATTTGTGGATTGGCATTTAAAATATGAGAAGAACACCAACTAACGCACCTAAAACAATTAAACAGCATACAAACGATTAATTAAATCCTGTTTTGATAATACAACTGGGTTATAATGATTTATTTGATATTTATTTGAAATATTTCATAATAGAATAGAGTAACATAAACAAGTCGGGTAAAACAACAGACGCTACCAACACCCCGATCATAGCAGCACCCACTGCACCAATAGCAGTCGACGTTGGTCGTGCGTCTGGGGCACTAGAGAACTTCCGAAGTGTCGACGACAGAGTTTCGGTATCAATGGTCAGCTTACTTTTCCTCTGTTGCATAATTTCATCGACCGTCTGATTGGTGTCTTTGCACACACATACACAGTCCATGGTCCCGTTGCTGACTATAACCTCCTGGAGAGCTGTAGGAGTTTCTATAAGAAAATAATACTATATGGTATAAGTTAATATAATTATGTAAACATACATGTACGTAGTTGAGCGAGTCATTTTTATTAAAAAAAAAATATGTAATTTTCCAGAAACAAAAAAGGAAACACGCTCCCATCGAGAATACATTATTATTTTAAACTTTTAAGGCCAAAATGTAAAGTAATAATAAAGAGCACCACTAAAAGAAGGAATGTGCGCCATATTACTACTTGTTAAATATGCATCATAACCTAAACTGATGGTAAATAGCGCATGGGTATATACCTGAAACTAAGCATTTTTTTTTCGAAAATGAAGAGGATGGGCATTCTGGATCCCAGACATGCGTATCGGAGCCCGACAAAGCACATCGGGACGAATCTGCCTCATACGTAAACCCCAAACAAAATGTATCGTTATCACACATTTGTTGGCACGTATCAAAAGGTGTCACGTGACCATCTAGATCCAGGCGCACTGAAGCCGCAATGTAACCGAATTCGTACCTCACGTACGATACAGAGTCGCATCCTGTTAAAGAGTTAATATTAGCTAAAATGGGTTTATATAGATATCGGACAAACACAAAAACGCTTTATTTAAACAAAGTCAATATTCTAGAAAGAAGATTGCAATTCATGAATTTGTTCTTGGCTTTGATGTGGTAAATAAATTCTTATTGAAACATACAAAGCTTATGTAATGGGTATTGTATATGAATTTATGATTACTTTCCGACAAATACTAGATAAAGAGAACTTATTGATGTGGGGAATAACAAGCATATTTTGTCGACCTAGTTAATAGAACAAGAAGCCAACAGGCATTAACGGTCACCTCAATACCATAGCCCATACACATACCTTTTAAGGATTCTCAGATATGAATTTAATTAAGCTTCATTCAGGAGTAAAATAAAATCTAAAATATGGTAATGACCACCATCTTCTTACCTAAAGTCTTACAACAAGGACATTGACAGGAAATAATTGTCCCATATTTATTAACTTTCAAGATAGATTTTATATTTATATGTTTTCATAGATAAACTAAAGATTGTTGGTATACATGTTTTATTTAAACAACAGCAACAACCCCGTTTTCACATCCCCAGGTGCCAGACAGACACTCTCTCCCTTAAGACATTTATAAGAAAACAAAAACCACTGATAAGTTATTTTGTTATATCAAGTCTCATGTTTTGCCTGTTCAGTTATCAGCCATACATTCAATGACACCATATGGCATTTATTCGGGAATCACTGTACACATACCACACTTCAGAAATTGTGGCTAGACAATTTTTACTTTACTATTAACAAGTCTTCTGTTTATCTTAAAACTTAAAAAACTGTTTTGGTTGTTTTGTTTTAAATAAATAAAAACAACTTGTTCAACTCTTTTCATATTTTAACTTCTTGATTAATTATTTTACAATGAATAATTATTAAATATGAACAAGCAATGAAACATAACTCCATTAACAGTAAACTGGTACACCCCCTACCAAAACTCTTTCCAAAGGCTTTCACGGTATTTTTAATTTCGATAGAAAGCTTCATTCATTCTCCTTTTTAAATATGTATTAATTTCTTTCATTAGAGCTCAAGAGCTGAATAAAAAAAAACAATTTAACATAATATACAGCCCATCCACACCCATTATATGGATTAATATTATTTATGACTATTTTGGACCCACCCTTGAGTCAAAACCCCTTCATGAAATTTACAATTTTGGTAGAAGCTTCCTGGTCTATGTAATTATAAATTTAGTTTTTCTTATAGATGTGCAGGAGTAGACAAGAAGATTTTAGAAAGTAAAGTAGATTTCCTAAAATAAAATCAATACAATTTCACTTGTGGCCACATTGGCACCGCCCTATGGCTTGAACCCCTAACCCAGGAACCATGAATTTCACAATTTTGGTAGAGGGCTTATGGACGTCATTACTTTGCATTTAGTTTTTCTCAAATATATATGAGAGTAGAAAAGAAGATTTTCTAAGATTTAATACACTTTCACTATATGGCTATATTAGCCCCACCCTAGGGCCTGGAACCCTGACCCAAGGGCCATGAATTTCACAATTTTGGTAGAGGTCTTCATGGACATCATTACGATGCATTTACATGTAGTTTTTTCACACATACGTGGAAGTACACGAGAAGATTTGCATATTTATCCCCACCTATGGCACCCCAGGTGTGGTAGCGCCATGAATTTCACACTTTTGATTTCTCTTTCCATATATAGAGATGCTTCACTACAAATATGGTAAATATTAAATTGTTTATGCACGACGCAGGACGACGGACGAAGACCAATTGCAATAGGTCATCTGAGTGACTCGGGTGACCTTAAAACGATAGAATTTGAATAAGACAATGCGTTTGCGGACCTGGGAAGCAGTTTCTGGTGTAGAATTGACACTCGTCACATACAGAGGAGGTAGATCCGTCCGACGTAGACAAGCGGCACTGAAGGTCACCTTGACTGTGGTGAAAAGACAGGCAAAGCGGGTCATTCGCACACAGATCTTGGCAAGTGGCAAGGTCGGAACTGTCATGGTTGGATGATTCCACAGACACGATCAGATTCATTCCAACGCTGGAAAAGTTGGTAGAACATTGGGCAAAGTATTTCGAAGTTTCATCTACTGAAAAATAAGATTTTTGCGTGCTGTCATGTAAAACTTCTTTAAACGTTGTTTTATTTATTCAACAAAACAAACAGTAAAACAATACCCAATGTTCGAAACTAGAATAGGTTTTGTTTTTAGCAAAAACATGTGCAACAAGTGTTAAGTTACCAGCACATGTCCTTACCAACACAATCTCTGGCTGAATATGAACATTCGGAACAGGCTAAATACTTTGGTACAGTGCTATCTGAAAGTTCGCATTCCCCTGTTAAGGAGTTAAAGGCAAACCCGTGACAGAATAGGTCAGCTGTACACATTGATTGACAGGCAGCGTGGGTAGTAGACGTGGAAATGTTGTACGTGGCTGATGACACATGGTTGGCGGCGTAGACGGTGTACGTAGAAACGTCACAGGTTGGCCTGGTGACTGGATAGTTACCTGACGATAACAATAGCGTCAGTTACCGTTATCCAATGGTTGCTTACGGATTGGTTTATACCTTACTTATATCTAGCATTATACTGTATACTCCGGTCTTTTTATTTAAAAAGTTACCATTTAAAGCTTTTATTTGATTTTCATTTTCTCTGTTTTTAAATATTGCAAAGAAATGTGAGGGTGTTTTTCATTTATCAAATAACATTTATCGTTTTTAATTTTTTTTGATGTAGAAGAAACATTATTTATTTTTATATGAGAAGGAATGACAGTAATATTTAATAAATTTGCTTTGCTAAATGTAGCAATATTATTTTAAAAAAAACTCATAAAAGACCTTAACAACTTTTACAGTTCATGAACTTAAATGCTGCTGTAGAATAATAAAAAGACAAAGGTCAAGATACATCTACATGTAAATCATATTAAAAAAATCAAAATATGCTTGTCAAACAGTTAAGAAGTTATTGCTATCTGTGCAGCATGTGTAGTTTACTGATATCTGATATGAATGCGTTGACAACTGATATCTGTGTTTAAAATGTGTTCACTATTAATATATGTGTGTGAATGTGTTGATTTTTAATATCTGTGCATGAATGCCTTCACTACTGATGTCTGTGTGTAAATGGGTCGACGTCAGCAGTACCTGGCGGGCACTGCTTTGCGTACCCGGTACAAGCCGGGCACCAGCTGTATTTATGCCTAGTTCCCGAGTCAAACAGCCCACATTTCTGATCACTGGACCGATAAGAGGCGCCCCGACATCCGGGGTCTCCATTACAGAGCGCGTCACACTCCCGCTGTGTGTAGGGACTATTCACCCAATACCGGTCGCTCCACTCTATGATGTACCCTACTTCGTATGCCAGGTAATTCGTGCATCCTAATAACAATTTTTAAAAAGACATCTAAGTAAAACTTTTTAGTATTTGAAACTGGAATTATTTCTGGTTAATACATGTATATCTTATGTTGCATTTTGAAACTCCTTTTGTGAACCTGAATACCTAACAAACATTAGGATCTTATATTCTTACCAAAGCTACATTCCTTTTGACTAAACGAAAAGCTGGCGTTCCCGGGGTACGCTATTTCCCTTTTTGATTCAGACAGTCTACACGTCATTATGACGTCATTGTGAATAAACCCGTTACAAAACGGGTCATTGCTACATCTGTCCTGACATTCGCTGTAAGAGGATGGGTCGTAGTTGGCGTATTGCGTCCTACCAATGTATCCGCCGCTAAAAACGGTGTAAGTGACACAACCTGTTGAATATATACTGTATAGGATCTCTCATGATTTGCAATGGTAAATGATTTTTATCCAATGAGTTGAGTGTCTTCTATCCCCGAGCCTTGGGGTGGGGATAGAAAACACAATGAGTTGGATAAAAGCAAATACCATCGCAAATCATGAGAGATTACTTTTATCACATGTATTACCACGTTTTTTTGTTAAACTACTTGAAGAGGCATGGTCACGATTTTGGTCAAGTTTTATTTATATGTTTTTATTGTTTTCAAAGCATTAGAAATGCGTCCTCCCAATGTATCCGTCGCTAAAAACAGTGTACGTGAGGTGGCCTTTGGGTTATAAAGATATCACAGTCAAAACTCAATCAGCATCATAATATGATTTACCATTGGGGCGAGCGCCACAAGAATACAAATCCACGAGACTTTATCCCATCCTAAAATAGCATCGACTCCTAATCCTATCTTAAATATAGCAACTATAATCTTTATTTCAACTTCCCTTAAGTCACATCGTCCCAATAAAATAATGAACATATTTTGAACAATAATGTTTAAGTCAGACTCTGTTTTTAGATGCAAACAGTACAACCTGATCCATTCACGGTGGCTTGCTTGTTTGGTAATCGGAACATTAAATACTGTGGTTTCATCACTATTCGTTGAACACCAATTTTCGAGGATTTCGTTTTTGAGTTAATCAACGAATTCAAATGTTCATCAATGTTTCGTGCTCTTCTTTACATGATAAACCATCTCCGGTAAACGTAATATATCCGAATTACTTAGCGTGTATTTTTTTAACACTTACGATAATCGTCTCAATCAGTATCATTTGTATATAAACATATAATAAATTGAAACAGTATAAAGTTAAATTAATATTTTTTATTTTTATTTGACATATCATTTACATATAAATTGAACAGGTGTTAATAATATAATATACATACGTCCCTCGGTAGTAAAGTGAATTATTACCATAAAGACGTGAAAAACTTACTAGTAGATAATAATCAGCTAGCGTTTACAATACAAAGAGACAAGGAAGAAATTTAATTAATAGTTGTTAAACAAGTCCTGCTTTTTCTTCCTATTTATCGCCTCTTTTTCTACCATGGCCTCGTGGCTGTTAATTACCCAACGCGCATGAATAGGTTTGACCACTGAAGTGCGGAGATCAACTATCGACTCGGTGTCGTTACAAATTTTCTCGGTATATTAATCGTGAAAGTGCCCTTTTAAAATTTCTTTATCCTCACGATTAACAGGCAAGTTGAGTCGCTGAAGTTTATCAATACATCACGCTGGGACAAATAATGGAGTGATTTTATTTTCTTTTAGCAATTCTAACAGTTTGGGGCTTTGATAAGCTTTGTACACGTCGAATATGGTCACGGCCTGTTGATTGCATTTGGATATCGACAGGGGGTCGCGAATTCCATTTACATTTGTCGACTTTCCATGAAGAACATAACATTTTTATTTAAACAGTTCTCGTTTTTTAGTTTGTAAAGTATCGTGATCCGCAACACATTACATGAACAAAGGGGAAAAACTTTTATAAAACTTTATGACCGATAGTCAATAAATCAATGAAAAATACATTGTTAAAGGAAAAAGTCATCAAATACACGAACCTTCTTTCTTTTGTTTAATGTAGATATCTCTCATGCTTCGGACCGTTGACTCGCTGACTTTGTGTTCTAGTTGTCCTGAAAAGGACTTTGTGCGATAAGGTCAAATATCTGCCCCCAATTTTAACCAATTTTTAAAAAGTATCGTTTAAAAATCAAATCTTCATAAATCAATGTACAGTGGACGCCAATCACTTTAATCTTGATTTTAGTCATCATTGCTCATTCGCTCTTTATCTATGACGTCACCTAAATAACCTAAATCCCGCAAATTTGCAAACAAATGAAAATATTCTCATTTTTGCTTTAAATTTAAATAGTTTCTATATTTTACCAGTCTTTAACCACGAAGTCAGGTCCATTGTTTTGAAATTTTATAGCACGCAAGATATCACCGATTGATTTTAAGAACTGATGGGTTATTGGGCTTACTGTCGGTAGTTTTATGTTAGTGATGAATTCTACTCACGGCTCCAGGCAGATCTTTTGTACAAATTAAATACAACTCAAACGAACGTTTGTTTGAACTTACTAGTATATAACTACATTTATTCCAAAAACCACACTTTCCTTTTTAAAGTTAAATAAACAACTCTCTGTCATTATACTAATAATTTAAAAAAGAATTTTTAATTTCATGTTTAAAATACGTCTTTATTTCAATCGGGCTCGATTTTTACATTTAAGAACTTGAACTTTGACATTTTAGTATCTATATATAATACATTATGAAAAAAAATAATTATTTTTTTAAGTATGGTAACCCATGAATTTACGTATCCTCGAATCAGTGGATTTTACAAAATCCACGAAAATTGATGCCCTCGAAAATTGATGAAACCACAGTAGTTGCTTCAATTTCCAAAAGTACAAAGAGAAAATTTGACGATGTCAATAAATAATTTGCTAGACAGTGTTAGTTTTCTTTTGTTCCTTGTAATATGAATTTCTTTTTTTCTAACAGAAATATTGTTTTTCTTGATTTGATTTGTATTATTGATAAATTTTTAAAGCACATCATTTTACCTTTATCTATGATACCAGTTTGTAGAAATGTTATAGTCATACTTTAAAGTGGGATGAGCTGGGACGTCTTGCACACAACTCGAAATTAGCATTCTCCTTAATTGTATGTTTAGCATAAACACAAATCAAGAAATTCAGAAATAAAATATATTTTAATATCAAGATAAACAAATTGAAACTCAAATGACAATAGAAAAAAAGAAATGACACTGAAAAGCTTTTTATATTTTTATTGATATCGTTGAATATCTTCCTCTGTGAAAAGTAGAACATGAAGGCAAGTGTCCAGTTATTTAAGATTAGCAAATACCAAACAGCACAAAGCCAGGAATGATTTAATTTGCACCAATGAACTTGTTCAATCAATACTATCTCTTAAAATTATTATTTTTTCTATTGAGACGAGTTGTCATTCAAAGAAGTTGGAATAACAATTATAACTGCTAAATAACTCTGAAATGGGGTTGGGAGTCACATTATTTCAAATTTTAAGTTCAAAACAAGTATTTAATAGCTGATGCTGTTTGGGGTTGACAATTGTTTTCCATGTGCGTTTGCCCTGACGGTTACGCCGCGAAACATGTTTAAATGTAAAAACACAAATTTTTCGATTAAAAATGTATCGAGTAGCAAACAATCTTTACACTCAAATGTGTTTCACTCAAGAAACAAGAAATATACTATGTCAAAATTATAGTATGTCAACCACGACATGAACCGAAAAAAAATCGTTTTGCAATTGCTTTATTGATTGTACTACTGGGAACCGATGCTACTAGTATTTATTACACTATTTAAACGGTTATATAAAGACGCACTTCGAAACAATGTAACCTTGCTGCAATACATATTAAGCTTTAATGATAAGCTATCTAAGAGCTAACGCCGTAGACACAAACATTATTTTACCAAAGACTAAAAGTATAAGGGTTTATTCACTATTAGGCATAAAATTACACAAAACTTCGATAGTAGATCAAGTTACTCTAATGAATATATTTCTACTTGGCTATGTAAATGTATGACACAAACACCTCATCAAAACAATCTTCATGAAACAAATTCATACCGAAAGCAGTTGCTCTGATACTTGTATTAAGGGCCTAAACGTCTAACATAGAATTATGACCAGGTTATCAATTTTGTAGTACGCCACTTTGACGACGCAGCTGCAACGGACGACCTTTTCGATTTAAAAGTTGATACCTTTTCGATTTAAAAGTTGATCAATTTCCTTTTCTTCTTTAGAAGATTGAAATCGTCTTTAAAAAGGTCTAAAACGGTCACGACCATCGATCCCTCTTAAAGAAGAGTAAACGTAATAATCAAACATTTACCAATGCAGAAAAATACATTTTATTTAGAAATAGATTTAAGGCCGTAGACTTTATTTTCTTTACTTTAATTGACGCAACAAGGAACCTTATTTCACGCTCTGTTACTTACATTTACTTTTTTTTGTATACCTGTTTAACTTTTTTGTCTTCAGAAGATATCACATATTTACATATTCATTACAACTATATGTTTTATAAATGCGGAGTTTAAAGGGGCATGGTCACGATTTTGGTCAAATTTTATTTTTCTAATATTGTTAGTTTTTATAATGCTTTAGAAATGCATTCCTAATTATCAACCAAAATTTGAGTGTCAGTCGTAGAGTCATAAGCAAAATACAGAGCTCGCAATTCTTCAATGGCAACAAGACTCGTGCCCTATTTTTGTTTACATTGGTTGAATATACTTATGAAAGTTCTTTTTCAAGCAGATTTCTCTTTTTTCTATTTTGCTTTAAGCATAAATAAATAGTTCCTAGCGTTTATTACATTCATTTTCGGTCTAAAACTGGAATTTATTTTCAACATTTAAAACGTAAACAAAGCTTTGTTAACATGACAAGGAATTATGAGCTCTGTATTTCGCTTATAACACGAAGAATGACACTCAAAACTGGGTTGGCCATTATAAAGAAATGCCTTACTGATGCAATGTAAACATTAAATACGGGAAAATAATGTTCGAGAAAAATCGTGAACATGCCCCTTTAAATGGCATATGACATATAAAGCGCTTTAAACACACTGCATCTTAAAGAGACAGTACGCCGCATCTTATTCAAAAACCGACTTGAAAAATTTTTCCGATCAGGTTCGGTATTTTGTACTACTCTTAAATATATAAACTTTCAGAAAATTACATGTGGTATTTACATGGATACAGAATAGTCAAGATTTATGACTTGTGAAATTATGAAAGATTGTGCATTTTAAACCTGATTGTTAACAAATATAGATGTATAGTTATATATATGTATACATGTAATATCATACTAGGGATTGCAATCAATTGCAGAATTGCCAATCGGTTACATATATTTGTTGGTTAATCGTTTTGAAAATAGAAATTTCTAAACATGATATATTATCAATACTCTTTTCAAGTTTTTAAGATTGTCTGAAAAATGCTTCACATAAAAATGTGATCAACAAAGACTGATGAAAGTTTAACAAGAACTTGATTTGGCATTTAAAATATCCTTTTGGGTCATAATTATGTGCCTAATATTGACTTATGACTTTTTTGATTGTTGAAATTTGCTGAACACCTTATATCTGAGTGTGAGCCAAAGTAAGTATGTTATGATAACTCCTAATTGTTGTAAATGATTGTGTTATGACCAAGTATCTTGAAAAACATTGCATTCTATATATTTTTTTTTTGTTCCTAATGTATTATGGCACATCAAATGTTATGTAGGTCATGATCATATGGGATTGTTCTGATTTCCATGAAATAGGAAACTACCAAATATCTTGAAAACTTTTGAGATCCCGACCATTAAACAATATATATTTTTGTTTCTTGTATTATTATTCATCAAAAGATATAAAGCACATGGCTCCCAGGAGTTGTTTATAAACCACCACAACACCACCCACCCACCCCCCTCCCTTCCTCTGAAATAGGAAATGATAATACATTTGAATAACTGTTGGGATTCCCACCCCTAAACCATATTCATTATTGCTCCTTGTGTCATTGGGCATCAAACAGCATATAGTTTATGCCCCTTTTGAGACATTCATTTCAGAACTGGAAAAATTAAGTATTCTATCTTAATCATATGGCGTGTTTGACCCATGTAGGTATTTCCTAGCCCAATGATGACCCTGCTTTGTTTAGGAAACCTTACAATTGCCCCAATTACATAAAACATTTCGTTTATCTATGATATAAAAAAGCAATTTCCAAAGTCTTTATGTACATCTATAGAACAATACAAATCAAGAAATGACTTTGCAAATGTAAAAATGTAAGAAGAGACTCTAACCCCCCCCCCCCCCCCCTTTTCATGAATAGTCGAATATGTTTTGAAGTATCTTCAAAACCATCGAATTCCCAACTCTAAACCATATGTATTTTTGTTTCTTGAACCATGACCATGTCAAGGCAAATCTTGTGGTATTAGAAGGTCGTAACCCCACCCCACCCCACCCCCAATAATCAGGAATGATCAACTAACTTGAAAAAAATTGCTTGTGACCCCCCCCCCTCCCCCTACCTACACCATATATAGTCTTCCTCCTTGTGCATCTTATTGCGTGAATTTAATCAAAAGAGATAAGAGGAGGTTCGGGAATTAGGTTTGTTGGAGAGGAAAATCACTTTGCAAATTCTACTGATCCTCAGAATCAATTTATTAAATTATTCCTAATTGTACGTTTATAGGTCAGCCCCTGTTATATCCCAATAGATGATTTGGCTATTCATTAAATCATAGGATGAGTCCTGGGAACTAGGTTTTCTAGTAGTGATAAACGTCACTTTTCCGCTACTTTTTGACTCCCTGGTTGAAATTTAAATTTTGAAAACCTTATTGAACATCTTTAGGACAGCCCCTATCATATCTCAAGATATTACATTGTATGTGCTATTCATAAAATCATAAGAGGAGCTCTGGGAAAAAGTTTTTTTAAGTAGTGATAGACGTCAATTTTTTGCTACTTTTTGACTCCCTTGATGAAATAATTTTTTGTAAACCTTATTGCACATCTATAGGAGAGCCCCTATCATATCCCAAGATAAGAAGTGGCTATTCATTAAATCATAAGAAGAGTTCTGGGAACTATGTTTTATTAAGGAGGGATAAACGTTAATTTTCTGCTACTTTTTGACTACCAGGATTAAATTTCAATTTTTCAAACCTTGTTGCACATCTATTGGACAGTCCCTATCATATCCCAATATATGAAGTTGCTATTCATTAAATCATAAGAGAAGTTCTGGGAACTAGGTGATAAACGTCAATTTTCGGTTACTATTTGTCTCCCTGGATTAAATTTCAAATTTTAAAACTTTATTGTACATCAATAGGAGAGCCCCTATCATATTCCAAAAGATGACATTGCTACTGCATAAACTGTAAAAGGAGTTCTAGTAACCATAATGTTTTGCCAAAAAACGTCATTTTTTTATGCCCACAGACCCCCATGATAAAAACAAAAATTCTGAAACATGATTACACATCAACATGACACCCCGAATCATAATTTAGTAGATCATTAGGCTACTGCAAAAAATGACGTTTTTTAAAACCAGGCTTTTTGTAAAAAAAAAAAAAAAAAAAAAACCGTCATTTTTCAGTCATTTAATGACCCCCAGGACAAAATTGAAATTTCCGAAACCTTATTGCGCATATGTAGGACACCACAAAATATATTCCAAGAGATGATTTGTCTACCGTTGAAATATAAGAGGAGTTCGTGGAACCATTTTTTGTGTGGAAAAAACGTCATTTTTTACCTTTTATTTGATCCCTAAGGGCTATCAGATAATTTTTAAAACCTTTTTACATAACAACATGACACCCCATATCAAACTACAAGAGTTCAGTTTACTGGTTTATAAGATGTAAGGGCAGTTTTGGAAAGTAAAACATGACGGACAGACGGACCAGGGTAACAACAATATACCAGAACTTTCTTTAGAAAGTGCGGATAAATTGATGAAATAATGGCTACATTATTGATAAAATTGTGATATTTATGTGAATAGTGATGTTTATCTCCAGACAACAATATTACCGAGCACAGCGAGAGGTTTCGCCCGCCTTGCGAAGCGAGGCTTTATGGTTACACGTATACAAAAGAAAATCAATGAAAAATAGAAGTTGATTCAGGGGTACTAAGGGCTGAAAAATTTTCTACCAACTCATGGGCGCCGCCATATTGGCCGCCAGTTTGTTCCACAAAGTTAACTTATTCATGAAATGATCGGCGCATTTCTATGTTTATTGACCATTAACTATATCACAAACTTTCCAAGTTTTCAATGGAAAGTAATTGTAATGAAAACAATTGACTATGCAAACCAGATAAGTTTCAACCGTGCTTTAATCAGGATATAAGACTAGTTTCATGTATGTCTTATCAAATTATCAGATGGAAAATAAAAAAATATCAACATCAACGAACCAATCTCTAGATATTGAATAAATAAGAAATAGAACATTTATCAACTTATGAAATGGTTAAGAAATGAAAGAAGAAATTAGAAATTCTCGGAATCAATTACTTTTCTTCGGCTATTTCCAAAGACACAACTTTTACGTTTTACGTATGAAACATGACGTCATAATGTAGACTGAGCACGCGACGTTTATTTTATTTTTGGCTCATGATTTGAGTAGGCGGATCCTACTGTCTGCGTATCAAACTATTCAAATCTGTGCTCGGCCCAACGGTCACACCGTTTATATCTTCTGTTAATGCCCATAACGGTAGGAAATATAGTAAGTTAAAAAAAACTAAAAATTACCTGCAGAACAGTTTTTGGTATACACATGACATGACAAACACACAATCGCTTTTACGTGATCTGTTTCCGACAGGCCACACGATACTCTGTTAATATCTTCCACGTATCCAACCGCCTTACATTGGCTGTCCACGTCACAGTGTTGTATGCATTGTGATAATGACGTCACTGTAGGGTCGTTTACATAAGTCTGATAAAACTCTGATGGGTCTATAGTCGTCCCTGGTCCAAGGTCAAGGTAATTAACCTTGCACTGTGACGGTCCAGGGATCGTTATCTGACCCCCAGTATAGACTGTTAAATGAATGCATTCATCAGAGCTCTGATTTATATGTCAAAGGTAAAGGTAATCTATAGTATAAAACTTATTCGGCAATAATATACTTTTAAATAACAATTCTATATAAGAATCAAAGATTTATACAGGGGCCTGTCCACGCATATTCACCGATTCTCTTAATATTTCATAAATGAATACACCTTATAGTAGAATGCAAAACGACATAAAACATTGGTTGCTGGGGGTTACCGTTGCCATGGTAACCGAGGATAAAGATGAAAAAAGCTAATCTTACATGTACTTACTCTGAAGCCATATACTAAGGTTTTGCCCACTAATAAAAGCTATCAAAGACGTAAAACAACCTTTGCTATATTGTCAATTTTCATTTTATAGAAGAATACCAATCCTTTAAAATTGTTCTCATGGAAACCGTTTAAGATTATTGAAATCGTTTTAACGTTCTTTAAAAGCCAAATAAGGTAACTATGTAAGTTTCACATCCCTATCAATATCCATGCAATAAACCGAAATAAATGGCACCCGCTGCTATGGTAACAAGGCCAAGGCTACACAATAAAAAAAACTAAAAAATATAAAGGTGATTCTGAAAGGGTGTTATTCCTGATTAAATTTTCTTTCAGAATTTTGTTTTCATTTGTACCTGTTACAATCTACCTAAATTTTCATAATACATTGTATACTACAAAAGAAGCTTTGTTATGCAACACAGATGTGTTGTTGCAATGTAAATGTAAATAGCATAGAAATCACAAAGAATTTTTTTTTCTTTTTAATAAGTCCATAGCAATGGCATTTAATTTTAGAAAAATTCAGATTTTTTTTCAGGTTGCACTAAAGTTGAGGACATACTTGATTTTTTTCTTGACAATTGATATAAAAATAATATTTTATATTTAGATATTACCCGTTTCATATTGCCTCAAAATATTAGAATTTTTCCTATTTTTCAGCTTGTTATCATGATAGCAACGGTTCTTAATTTTTATTTTTAAATTCTTTGATGCACAATCATAATAGTGTGCAAGAAATATTTCAAGTTTTTTATTTTAATTTTAAATTAAAGGAAAAGATCATATTTTGACAACTCTGCTTGGTCACTACGGAAAAACTTTAAAACTATGCGTTTCTCCATAAATGTGTTTCTTTTTGTCGAAAAATTAAAATTTTATTTAATGAGATATTCCACCCTGGATACCTAAAAAGTGTTGCCATTACTCACAATGCATTTTCAAATAAGCGTTGAAATGCCATTTTGACATATTTATCCTTTGTTACCATAGCAACGGGACCACATATCAACAAATAAAGGTGTCAGGCTTTTTAACTTATTAGTCTATATGTATCAAACTGTATAGTATGAAGAAAATCCATGCCTTTGGGTGGCCATCGAATTTTGAATCTTGCACATAATTGATCCTTAAGCGTTCATATCGACAAACAATCTGTAAATACCTGAAAAAACAGCAATGATTATTTTTTTCCACATCCATCCCGCCATAAATAACGTATTGAGTATCGTTGAGATTTTTCACACTATCTGGTATAGAAAATGAAAAAAAAATATTGTCTAATAAATTAAGAGTATAATAATATACAACTTAAATGCACTGACTTAACCTGATTATGTTATAACCAGTTAACACAGCAGTCGACAATTTCAATAATTTACATACTTACTATAAAAGTGTTACATCTTTGAAGGTATATTTTGAGTTTGGGCGAAAACCATTGCAGTCGAACAGAAAATGCAAAATGTTGAAAATTGGATAAAATTAAATAATAGTGAGAATTGTATTTTAAGTAATGCAGTATATAGCAAGATATGTTTAATTTTTGTGAAACAGGGGTCGCCTCTAATTATTGGCTGTCTTAAATAATACAGTTGATAACAATTTACGTTTATGGTACATATGGAACTGTAAAGAATAATTTATTGAACATGTGTTTTCACTTGAAGTGAAACAGAGGTTAATCGATATGTTTATACAAAAAGGCCATAGCTAATTTAAAAGTTCCTCCAAATGCATAATGTATAAGCACTTCTGTGATAATTCTGAATTACAAGAATATTTGAAATGACCAATACCAAATGTACATGTACAGTTTATGAGTATGTATCATTCATTTTTCTCATCAACTTGAGACTGGGTGTTCCAGAGTTTATGATATCCATAGAAACGAGAGATTTTGTTAACTATGTTCACTATCACAGATTGATGATGAGCTATATTTTTTTTCTAATCTGTTCATTTTATAAAGAAATAAGAAAGATGTATGTAAAAAATATTATTAATTGCACGTTGCCTTCATAATTGCATTCGACACGAAATATCTCTTCATTGTTTAAATAATTGGGTTTGTTAATTCCATTACCCCTTCTTGTCAATTGAATCACTACCTGGTGTATTGATTAATGATTATTTATTTACAAGTTTACATTATCAAAGAGTAGTGTTGATAAAAAAGGAGTAACAAAACTTCATCTCAGTCTAAACAGCACAGGATGAAGCTCTGCCATTCAGTCACCATTCAGTCACCTTTCAGTCACTTTTCAGTCACATTTCTGTTAACTAAATGGCAGAGTTTTATCCTGTGCAGGTTCTTTATTCCGATAGAAGCATGTTCATTTACTTTAAGGTGGTATGGGGCACCTGTCGATATTGATGTGGATAAAAGTACATCAAAACCAAAATACTTAAACCGTTTTAAAATTTTACAAGATTTGACTCAAAAATATGTTTCTTTTTTTTTTTTTGGAAAGGTAAAAAATATTCAAGTCCAAGCGGGATTCGAACTCATGACTTAAAAATTCAAAGTGAAGGTGGATCTCTAAAGCAATTAGGTGTTGGAGAGTTTTGCTGCATGCATTTGTTACAAATAGTAGGCCTAGAATTCAACAATGAAAGACCTCAAAATACAATTTTCTATTCTCTAGAATTTTTTTTATATATTAGTCTTGTTCCAGATAACCCCTTATTGTCAAATTTTCAAACATTTCTCTTTCAAAATTCTTATAAAAGTGAAATGTTGTAAAGTTTTGAAATGAAAAACAATGTTATCAAGATTATATGATTTATATTATGTATAAAAATATAGAAAAAAAACTAAGTAAAAGGAAACCTTAAATAAAATGCACTATTTTTTTTTTCATTTCATTTTATTCAGGTAAATATATCACAGAATGCCATGATTACATATATAATATATAACAAATAAAGAAAGAAAAACCAGACATTATCACAGCAGTATGCAAGTTCATAAGAATCAATTTGTTCAATATCGTTTAATGTGATATATAGATAAAAGATATGTAAAGATTCAAATAATTCTATATATCTTTACCTGTTGTGTGATCACTCTGTTTCTCTCATCCGTCCTTATGTATGTACATGTAAAAATGGCCTATAAGTGATTTTTGTCTGTTTTTACCTCTTACATTTCAATTAGAATGCAAAACAAAAGACCTCCTATCGATTGATTTCCTATTTATTTCAAATATTTACGTTCCATAATATTCCAACCATTTTAATTAAATTGTGTATACGCCTACAAAATCTCGAATAATAAGAAATTGAATTTTATTTTTCAGTTTTAACATTCAATTAATTGTAGGCCGGGGACGACCTACATTTTCTGCCGCCGTGTGGGCAATTAAACCTGCTGGACACGTCATTACTGGTGATGTTAATTTAGTTAACAAGGAAGACCTAGGATCACTTATTATGAAAGGACCAAAATTTAGGGAGCCTAGATCCTTCACATGGCGTCGTAATATTATACCTATCATGAATTCTGTTGAAGATTACGCCAAGCGATGGGCAAAATCTGAAAAAGAAGACCTTGATAACTTTTCAGAGTGGGTTAAAAGCATCAGATGTATATTAAAATCTCGTATTAAACGACTTAGAGGTCAAATGAAAACCATCTATCCTTCTGTTTTAAATAAAGCAGAAGTGAGAAAAGAATTTGATAGATTGCACGATCAGTATGTACTGGTCCCTGCTGATAAGGCAAGTAACAACATTGTCTTTGTTTGTAAGGCACATTATATTAATTGCATTTTCAAAGAACTAGGTTTCGACTCTTCACATGGTAATCCTACTTACACCAATAGCAGCCTTTCCAAGCAGGAAATACTTCAAAATCATAAATCGGTTATGGATATCTTTAATTTCCCCAATAAACAAAGTGAATTTGATTTACCTTATTTGTACCGGATTCCAAAGCTTCACAATAGTCCTTAACAGAGATATTCTACCAAACCTCTTTCTTTGCACCTTACTAAACTTCTTACAGTAGTGAAGGAGAAACTTCAAGAGTACTGTACAACAATATACTCCAGAAGTGGTGTGAATCAGATGTGGATATTAAAAAACTCTAAAGAATTATTAGAAACTTTGAGGTCACAAAATCTTACCAAAATCAACAGCATTACAACGTACGATTTTTCAACGTTTTATACAACCATTTCCCATGACAAATTAAAATCTAGGTTTTTTGATATCATCGACAGCTGTTTCTTCAATAAAAATGGAAGTCGTAAAAATGCTTACCTTGTCATTGGAAATCTAAAAAATTATTTTATTAAAAACCATTCTGATTGCACACACAAGTACTCTGAAGTTGACATTAAAAAGATGCTTGAGTTTCTGATAGACAACATCTATGTAGTTTTTGGAAATCAAGTCTTCCAACAATCTGTTGGAATTTCTATGGGTACCAATTGTGCCCCATTGTTAGCAGACCTATTTTTGTATTCTTATGAAGCAGAATTTATTCAAAAACTTGTGCGTGAAAAAACTAAATCACTCGCTGTGGCCTTCAACTCAACATTCAGGTATATCGACGACATATTATCAATTAACAATTGTTATTTCCATACTTACGTCGACTCGATATATCCCAGTGAACTTGAAATAAAAGATACCACAGACACAGAGTCTTCGTCATCTGTTTCATATTTGGATATTTTATTGAAAATGGACATTGATGGTAACCTAACAACAAAACTTTATAACAAAAGTGATTACTTCAATTTTTCTATAGTCAACTTTCCTCACTTATGTAGCAATATACCTTCATCACCTGCATATGGTGTTTTGTCTCTCAGTTAATTCGATACGCAAGGGCATGCACTTCATATGAACAGTTTTAAAGATGAGGCAAACTACTGACAAACAAGTTGATAAACCAGGACTATCAACAGGCTCGTTTGAAGTCATCTTTTTGTAAGTTCTTTGGTCGATACAACGACCTTGTCAGCAAATACAATCTTCCACTGGGTCGCATGCTGACGTTTTTCATACTAATTGTTAGAACATAACTAATCACCTAATTGTCAACGGACTTTTCCGTTTTTCCCGATTACGACAAAGAGCACACGGCGGGTGTGACCGGTCAGCAGAGTATGCTCACTCCTCCATGGCACCTGAACCTACCTCTATTTTTTTAAGAGGTCCGAGTTTGGTCCGCACCAGTTTTGTCATTTTCCTTTGGACTTCTGAGTTTAAACACAGTTCGTCATCACCACATGTCATTTAGAACCTAATAACTTTATAAAATCAAGAGCTGTCAGAGAAAAAGGGGTTGGCCCTTCAAATTAGAGAACAATCTAAAGCATTTTAATCATAATAGATAGATTTAGTTCTGGTCAAGTACTCACTTCCCGTCAACCTTACTGACAAGTGTGGTCACACATTTGTCAATTCTTTTCCATCCTGTTTGATGCGTGCTTCCAACCACTATGTAAATATTTTCTATAGTAGTAATTGCTTTAATTTGTCAGTATTGAATCGTATTTTTGAATTATAATTACAGATGGAAATTTATTATAAAGATAAAACATTCTTAGAAGTACGACACGCCATCATGGTCTTTAATTTACATGTTTTTTCTAAGGTATAAAGTAATGGTTCTACACTTTCCTATATCGTAAATTGGTTTTTTTTTGTATTTGTTGTAGTTTTTACCAATTTTTTGCACGACAGCAACGTTTACCATACAATAAAATATGAAACCGTTTGACTTTAGTTTACTGTTGTGCGTGGTTAGCTACCTGCCTTCACCAGGCAGAATATGACCTTTCATTTGATATCAAGAAAAGGGGGTTGGCCCTAAAACTAAGGACCCAGAAGGGTCTTACGTCTTTTATCTATGGCCCTTTACTAAGGGGTATTTCTAAAAGGACTTAGACACGATTTGAGATCAAATTTTTATTTTTTATTTTTATGTATAAAATGGTTTACCTGTGTATTTTAAATGATTTACCAAAATTTGAATGTTAGATGTCAAGTGTCAAGCGAGATACAGACATAAGAATTCATTGTTATATAAACAAAGTTCGAGTCTTATATTTGTTTACAAATAATGTAAAGTAAAGAAATTACCATTAATTTGAAAAAATGACTCGTAGCAAACAAGATAAACTGATTCAATGTGTTCATAAATAATATTATCAAAAAAACGAAAGCACCTTTTCATTTGAACTTATACTAATACAACACATATTTAAACAGTAACAAGACTCAAACTTTGTTTACACAAAAACAATTTCAAACTCTGTATCTCGCTTAAAACTCGATATTTGACTTTCAAATTTTGAGGAAGCATTAACAAAATCCATATTAACCATTCTAAACATTAAAAATTGAAAAAAAAATGAAACTTTTGATCTCAAATCGTGTCCAAGTCCCTTTAATACGTTATAGAAGCAAATATGTTTTTAAAAAAACGAATACGTAAAATATCTGTTTGAAAAAATTCGACATTCCCATTTATGACGTAATTAGGGATTTTTTATTCATTACCTGAAAGTGGTGGGGAAGGGGGTTAATTCTGAAATTGTATCGATATTTCATCGAATCATTAGAAACAAAAATCGGACGAAAGACCTACTCGTTACTCGTAACGAGTTCGTATCTAGTTATTATTCTTTTTTTTCTTTTTCCCTCTGGTCTGTTTTGGCTCTATACCTAAAAACTATTCAACCGATTTTCACGAAATTTTCAGGGTTTATAAAACATGTTTGTCCCTCAAAGCTATTAAACATTCAGAGACATCGTCACATCCCTTTTCTAATTACGTCATTTTCAAAATTAAAGTGATTTTGTCCAGATCTTTTCTCTTCAACGGTTAATTATAAAGACTTGAAATTTACTGATGATGTAAATCTGTCAATTTACCTAGGACATTTTTACAAAAAATTGGATTTCCTCACTTCCGGTCAAAATCGGAAGTGATTCTAGTTTTTTTTTGCACATTATTAAACTAAATGCATGTTGTAGAATTTGCAAAGTTGAATATGAAATTGATAACTATTTAAAACATGCATTGCGGGATATAGCGGGTGAAATATTGATTTTTCCGGATATTTTGAATCTGCGGTTTTGATTATGGTGCGAAACACAGTTTTTTTTTATATGACGTTATTGCGACTTCATCAGATGGAGGACAAGCAAAACTGACCCCTATAAATAGATGTTGTTAAAACTTGTTACATATATATCTATATATCAATAGAAAGATAAAACGATGAATTATGTAAATATAAATAAAGATAACACATTTATCTATAAACAATACAGTGCATCAGACAATGGAAATATGGGGTAAATATGGGAGATTATGCCCCAAATTGCCCTAAACCCATGCATTTTAGCTCCCCCTACCAGCAAATTACAAACAAATCAGCCATTTCAAGTTCTATGCATTCTTCAGGTCTTGATTTTATATAATTTTAGAGTACATTCGCTAGCTTTTTAAAGACCTACATTACCTGCTACTCACGTCATGATATTCTGCACATGTAAAATCCGGATGTTCATGGAGTTACCTCCCTCTATATCAGAGACTCACAAAATTAATTTTAAAAATATTTCTGCATCCTTTTTTCATGTATTCTAAAGGTAAGACTATATTCTATGGAATTGAGAATAAAAAAGATTTTATTTCCATGTATACCGCATAAAAAAGCAGGAAAATTCCTACCCATCAGGCTTTCACTGGGAATAACCCCCCTGGATTTTATACGAAACTGGGTTTAGCTACCTTAGGAACAAAGTAATAAGTTTAGAGTGAAAGTAACTCATACCAGGAATAATTCAAAAATTATTAAGTCGTATTTAAACCAATTCAGATTGTTTTCGTCAGGTCGTTCTTGGATTCATAAAGGTTTTTGTTCATCCGTAATTATAATAATTCGTATTTTGTTAAATCGTTCCAGGAATCATTCGGATTTTTTTTCCAAATATTCTGTTTGAGTAACAGCAACTGATTTCTAAATCGTGCTTCTGACAGGAACTTCAAAATTTCTTTTTGTATTAACAGAAGACCCACTCGTTGCTTTGCAACGAGCTTTGCTCTAGTTTTATTCATGTTTGAATAATACAGACATACGATAAGCACATTGTAACCAAACAAAAATACATACACAAAGTTCATGTTACCAGTTGACCAGGTTACATGTATCTTGGTCTACACTCGTATACGTTTATCTTCTAATACATTTGTTAATAATGTTAAAATGAAAAACATATTCACACGGGACAGTTTCATAAGTTCAGGAACACCGGTATGTTTCGTAATCACATTTATAAATGTTGTTTTGAAATAAAGATATTTGCCATAAATGAACAATGCATGTGGTCTTGTTGAGATCTACATAAACACAGGTCTGAATTCACAAATGTTCAATACGATTGGTCATTTCGGTAATCAATGAAATTTCCCGATCTGAAAAATAGGAAATATAAGATGATCAATCTGATGTGAATTTTGTGAAAAAAATCAATGTTGTTCTCTAAAATTATTCATAGAAATTCGGCGGGTAAGGGTTAAGCGATTATTTTTATTGTCGTTATAGTTATTTTTCCGATTTCATTCGATTATATCTTAAGTTAGAATATATTTGTATTATTGTTCAAAATATCCGAAGCGTTTATAAAAGTTGTCTGAAAGTGTTGACGATTATATGGTTAGCTAAAGAATATCGTTCATCAATAGATTTGCATTTCATTTTCCAATAGAATATTTTTGCTCACTAAACATTTTGTAAGTTTTTTTTAATAAATCGTATATAAAATGAATTTTGCAATATCGCCGAGCATTGACTGGCATTGAGAGAGAGAGAGAGAGAGAGAGAGAGAGAGAGAGAGAGAGAGAGAGAGAGAGAGAGAGAGAGAGAGAGAGAGCTGAAAATAGTAGAATGTTCGATTATTTTTGGTCTGTTTGATGTTTATACAACTGTCTGGCCTCAGCGGCCTCAGAAAGAATATATTTAAACTGGCCCTGTAAACAATTACCTCTCAATATATATAATATATGAAACAAATGTAGGCTTTTGTTCTATTAATAGGAAACAATTACATGTAACTATTCATAAATTGTAACTTTGTTTTTAAATTAATATATTTCATTTTTTAATACATGGTTATCAAATATATAGGGTCATAAAAAAAGATTTGAGGATAATAATTTTTTTGAATACTTTCCCTTATTGTCTAACAAGACAATGACCTATGTTTTACAATCAAAACAAATACAAAGTTCTGTTTCCTGTTTGTATTTTGAATTTCAAATATGAAGAATCAGAAAACCAGCGCGTTGTGAATAAAAAATACATCATTTCAGAGGTAAACCGATAAGTACACCATTAATCATTAACACTAATGGTAAACAAAATTTAATTTGAATTGATTGAGTATAAATACATTACATAATACATGTTAAACGCAATTGTTTTTAATTGATTGGAAGACAAAAATGACTGAAATTAATTAACGATCCCTTTTTCAATAATAATAGAACATTCTTCAAAATACTTGGTATCGGTTATTGATCAATTGCATGTTGTACGTACTTGTGCCCATTTTAACTTATTGCCCATGCTTGAAAGATATTCAAAGGATTAAGAGAGTGAGAGAAAGAGAAAGACAGAGAGAGAGAAACACAAAGAGAGAGAGAGAGACAGAGACAGACAGACAGACAGACAGACAGACAGACAGACAGACAGACTGATAATAGAGACTTACCATCGTAAAAAACAACCTCGCATAAGTTGGTAAAACTTGCTGACACTTTATGGTTCAAGACGTTTGCGATCTCCTCACAGAACTTCTTGGCCTGACTGACCATGTTCTCCTCGTTAACGCCCGCCCTCTTTGTTTTATACATGTCATGGATGCACGCCACAGCTGCAGGGTACAGACCGACGAATAAGTACTCCTGAAAATAGGCCAAAAACAAGATTTTATCTTTGTTTTACTCACAATAACATTTTGAAGCTGATCTTTTTTTTTTAAATGGATAACACACACAACATTTCTATCTGTCTTTTTGTCGGCAAAGTAAAAAAACAAGATGGTCATCACAATTTTATTCTTGTTTTATTCATGTACAAAATAATTATTTAAAGCTGAGCATTTTTTTCTTTAAAAAAAAGGATAACAAACACAACATTTCCTTTGTCTTTTTGTTTGCAAAAACGTTTGAACAGTGTTACATATGCGTCAATTTTTAAAGCTTCTTGGTCCGATTTTATATCTATTTTAAACGATGGTTATGCTAGGTATGTGTATAATAATAAACATTGCAGTAGTTTTCCCAGTCAATTAAGTCAAATTTCAATAACAAAAATGATGTACAAAATTTGTTAACAAAACAATGGACATAAAAGGGTATTGCGTTATTTCGCCTCATGTTAGAATTTGCCCCTGGCGTCTAGACGGGTATGGTTGTATACACGACTTTGACATCGCTATAAATAAAGGTCATAATGTTCAGGAAAATTGAAAATAAACCTGTGTACATTTTGTTCGCTAGTATTTCTGAAGTTTGCTTTGTTTGCAAATTACAATCGATGCATAACATGCAGGTTGAATAAACCCAATCATTCGGGGGACGAAACTAAACGGTTCCCTTTTCTAAACATTTCCATGATGCATTTTGGTTTGTTTGTTTTGTTTTTTTGTCCAAATAGAATTTATTTTTATTTACTCTGAATATTAATAACTTTGAAAGGAGACCGATTATGTTGGTGTAAATAGGCGAAAATCCATAACTTTCTAATATACTTGGTTTGTATGGAAAATTATTTGATACTGTAATGACCAAAAAATCGGACCAAGCAGCTTTAAGCAAAGTATCCTTTTTGTTAGACAAAATTCTACTCACTCTGCCATTATTCTCAAATTTGTACATATCGAAGGTATATTTACGACCACCACTGTCAACAAATGCGGGGGGTGTGGTGTCCAACAACTGAATGCGTGGCTCTTTATCAGTCAGAGTCTGGTTGCACTCACATGATTTCGGAACAATAAGGTATAGCTTTTTCCGACAAGATGTTGGACGCTTGTTGTGTTTCTCTAAGGTTTCCTCTATAACATGATCCAGTCCTTTAAAGAACAATACACATTATTAAGAAGATATGTGCTTTTAACCTCATAGTACTTGTGATGGACGTTTTGTTTATATAAAGAATAGCATTGTCTCCACCATGCATAAAATACTTAACTAAAATAATAAGGTGAACATGAATCATTGCATGTCATCACCTATATATCTGCCCGTGCTATACAAAATCTGACAAGGCGTTTGTAATAAAACATTGATTTAGAAAACCTATTTATTAATGTCAAAAGAGTTAAATATTTTAAAAAGCAAATAGAGTTAGAGATCCATAAACCATTAATAAAAAAAATGCCGAGACTATTGTATGATATTACTTCATATATAATAAAACTAATTTGCATAAATATCATAGTGTGAAATTAAACGTTGTATTGCTGATGTGTTACATGTTGTTTCCTTTATTCTTTTTTTAGATAATGGCTTATTATCTGATAAGTATTCGGACTTATAGAATAGACGAACACCCGACCTGGCATGACTTTCTCCAGATAGTTGACTGCATAGTTCCAGGCTAGCGCATAGGCCACGTCACCAGCCGGAAGTAGTGACTCTGTCTCAAACGGTATGGTGTTACCTGTTATATCATACAAGGTAACCTTAATTAGGTATTTATATAATAATTTCTTATAAGATGAATGAAATGCCTGTCTTTTTGTTTTCTCGTAGTATTCTACTTTCAACATTGATTTGCTGTACTGTTAAATTACTGAATAAAAAAACAAATTTCATTGCAATTTCTACAAAAGAGAAAAATTTATAATTTTAAACATCACATACTGAACACTGTCATAAACATATTATGATGTTAGTTACAGGTTCTCAAAGAAAAAATGGCTTGTTATCTTTTTTATTTACGAACCACATTTCAAATTCTTAAAAAAATATTGAATCATAGTTGTTTTTTAGCTCACCTGAGCTGAAAGCTCAAGTGAGCTTTTCTGATCACATTTTGTCTGTCGTCCGTCTGTCTGTCCGTGTCGTCCGTCCGTCTGTCCGTCCGTCTGTTTGTCAGTCTGTAACCTTTTCACATTTTCGACATCTTCTCCAGAACCACTGGGCCAATTTCAACCAAACTTGGCACAAAGTACCTTTAGGCAAAGGGAATTCAAAGTTTTGAAAATTAAGGACTACACCCTTTTACAAAGGGAGATGATTAGAAACTATTGAAACTTTTCGTGAAATTTTCAAAAATCTTTTTCTCAAGAACCATTTGGCCAAGAAAGTTGAAACTCATGTGGAAGCATCCTCAAGTTGTGTAGATGCGAAGTTGTGAAAATCATGACCCCCGAGTGTAGGGTGGGGCCACAATGGGGGCTCGAATTTTTACATAAGAATTAAAAGATTAAAATCTTCTCAGAAACCAATCAGCCAGGAAAGCTAAAAACTTAAGTGGAAGCATCATCAGTTAGTGTAGATTCAAAGTTGTGAAAACTATGACCCCCGGGGGTAAGGTGGGCCACAATATGGTGGTCGATTTTTTACATACGAATAAATAGAGTAAATCTTTAAAAATCCTCTTAACTTCTCAGAAACCAATCAGCCGGGAAAGCTGAAACTTATGTAGAAGCATTCTCAGAAGTGTAGATTCAAAGTTGTGAAAATCATTATCCCTGGGGGTAAGGTGGGGCCACAATGGGGGTCAAAATTTTACATAGAAATATCTTGAGTAATTCTTTAAAAATCTTCTTCTCAGAAACCAATCAGACAAAAAATCTGAAACTTATGTGGAAGCTTCTTCAGGTAGTGTAAATTCAAAGTTGTGAAAATCATGATCCCTGGGGATAAGGTGGGGCCACAATGGGGGGTCAAACTTTTACATAAGAATTATATAGATTAATTTTTTTTTAAAATCTTCTTCTCAGAAACCAATTGGCCAGAAAAGCGTAAACTTGTGTGGAAGCATATGGTTTTACTTATATGCAAGCATTTTGATATATTGCTGATTCTTTAAAATTGTTTAGACTCAGGCCCCTGGACGATTCTTGGACCTCACAAGGGGTTCAGAGTTTGATGTAGGTTTATATCCCATATATAATCAATTGTTTAGGATCTTTTTTTAGAACTGCAATGCTCAACATGTGATATGACTATAAAATCATCCTGTTAGAAAAAGGACTTGATTATAAACATAAGAATATTCAGGGGGAAAATGAATGTTTATTTATACAGGATCGACATATATTATACCACATTGTCCAGAAATTTTGTATTATGACTTCATTAAGCTGATTTTATCATGCCTATTGTTACTCAGGTGAGCGATGTGGCCCATGGGCCTCGTTTTAGTTTGAATTGAACTCTATTTGTTTCTTTTTTTTAACCCAAGTTTACATAAGGCAAACATCCTCTGCGTCTTTTATTGTATAGCGGAGCCTGCTGAGATATTTAGCATATTATACCGTTAGTGATATCATTGTATTATATCTTTAAACGTATATTTATGTAATCTATGTACGATTAAATATTAAACTAGCCATTGATGAAATGTATTGGACTATACGTTACAAAATATATTCGTAGTGAAATCACAGGCAAACACACTGGAAAATTTTAATACTGCAAGGTAGATTCAGAATATGTTCAGATATATAACTGAATCTTTAAAAGGGTAGTTATTATGCAGTTATTATCATATGGTAACATTTTGACTTATTATTCTAACCAAGTTAACCAATATGTTTTTTCCCTTATTTTAAACGTTCCTTCAAATGTAAGGTGGAGCCTGTTTAGATGTTTAACACCTTAATATTACAATACATATGTTGTACCTTTTATTGTATCGTGAAGCCGGTTCAGATATTCTGGATTGTCTGCAACAGTCAGTGTGACCATTCGAATAACTTCTGGAACATCCTTATATGTAGCGCCACCTGTTAGCACTGGTATCATACGAAGCTGTTTCTTCTCCATGCTATCACCAACAAGCATTAAACAGAGATACGCAAACATTTGGTCGCTCAGGGACGTTTGGCTTAGGATTGGGATTATCCAACGACAACGTTTAATCTCGTCAATATCTAATAGGCTTTTTCCTATTCTATCATTCTTCATCAGCTTAACGCCTTTTTCCTCGAGGAAGCGTGTGATTTCATCGCTCGTGTTTTCGTCACCTTCGTGAATGAATACAATAGCATCGAATTCATATTCAGCATGCTGAAAATCTTGAGGAGGAACCTTTTTCTATGGAAAAAAAAACGAAAAATTTAAATACTATAACTTTAGTATTATGCATTGTTGTGCAAATTTATTAAAATCTAGAACAGTTTAGGCATAATATTTTCGTGAATTTGATTATCATTAAAGCTAATTAATTGAATGATGGAAATGATTAAATTGAGAAACCTCATTTGGTGAACAAAGATCCTTTTTCACTTCATTCAAAATCACATCTGCTAGAACAAATCCACTTTGTTGTTCTATAATCATAAAGAATTAAAACAAAAATAAATAACAAAATTTATCATTTGTTCTTTAAATAACCTTAATAATATTTTTATCATTCATATACTTTTGATATTATACTGTGTATTCTTACTCAACATGACGTCATAATAATAAATTACGTAGGTTTAGGCGGTTGATAGACGTAGAATGATACAGTAAATATTTTAACCATTTTAGTAATATCCATTTCTATGTACTTTCCATTCTAGACTACTATACAGTTGTAAATTGTTATACTTGGTAAGAACCTCGTAAGTTGTTAGAACTTGTGTTCGAACTATTTGTATATGTTTATGCAATAAAATGTTCAAACCAATGATACAGTAAAAAAGATAAGTCAGTTAATAAGTGTATCGTGTCGTCATATAATTTAATTCTGATTGTAACGCGGCATTTGATTGGATAGAAAAATCTAGTTAGATTTGTGTAACCTGGTTTGCACGTCACAAGATACGTCACAAGGCACCAACGTCAAAAACGTACTAATCTGCTTGACGTTACGTTTGAATTTTAAACAGATTAATATCATTTTTAAAAGTAAAACGCACCCAATTTGTACAGTAAATTACAGAAAATTAAATTATAAGGAATGAATAATATATATAAAATTTACACCCGGCTTGTTAACCAATCAGATCTCGCGTTATAAGCAACATAGGAATTAATCGGAGTTGGAGCAATTTACGCTTTTTTATATTAATCCGCTTCGCGGATTATAAAGCGTAAACTGCTCCAACCCAAGTTATACTCGTATAAATTGGGTAGACATTGAGTTCATTTCTTAAGTGTTTCCGATAGTTTATTTTGGTCGCGTGAGATTTCTCCAAAATGACTTCATTTTTTAATTACTTGGAACACCGGAAGTACGAAATCTCTTTTTGTATTTCTACATAATTATATACTACCAAAGTTATGCTGCGTGAAATGGTTAAAATCACACAATTTCTCAAGGGACTTATAAAAAAAAACAATTTTCAATATTACTTTAATTAAAGTCACTAAAATTACCCAAAATCCCAACAATTATATCACAGTATCTAACATTACTTATCGTTAGGTCAAATAGACCTCTGATGACGTATTAACATGCTAGAATTATCATATGACTTTGTAAAGTTTTTCTTCGTTTGGAATCCTAAAAGCGCTATAAATTTAGATTCTTCTGAAATAAACACGTTATCAATATTCATACAAATGACGGTATTGTAATAATCATAAGTGATGAAAGGAAGTTATAGGAAAAATTTAATAATTGGATGATTAAGGTTGAAATGAAAGCTTAGAGAACAATTGAAAATATTTTAGAATATATTCAAATGGTTATGTCACATTTATCTTAACTATTATTGAAAAATATTGTTTATGAATCATACTATCGGAAACATATGACGCACATTTTCATTGGTTGAATGCGGCATCAAGTTCATTTGAACTAGAAACTGCATATGACGACTAACTTTGATTTTATATCGGCGATTTTCAATGATATGTCTGAGGTTAAAAATGATATAGTTTCAAAATTGTTAACTAAAAAGACAGTCATTAGAGGCGGCGTTTAGTGTTAGACTATCGGAAACCCATGACGCCAGGATAGAGTTGTAAATGTGAAGCATTAATTGCTGTTTTATTTTTTTTTTCATGAATTAATGAAAAAATATGTTCGAAAATGAAATGTTTTTTGTAAAACTTCAAGGAACCTTCTTTCCATGCGTAAAGTTGTCGACGTCTTGTACATGTAGTAAATGATTTGTGCGGCTCACAATTATAATGTTTACAAAAAAAATTGAGGTTTAACGAAAGACGTAGTAAAACATGTGATAAAAAGAATCTCTCATGATTTGCGATGGTATATGATTTTTATCCAACTTTTTGTGTGTTTTCTATCTAAAAGAGAAATCGATTTTTACTTTCAAGAAAACACACAACTCGTTGGATAAAAATTATTTACCATCGCAAATCATGAGGGATCCTATATATATTTATAAAATGAATGAATATAAAAAAAAATATGAGACATCACTATGTCTATAAGAGCTAATTAAAAGACTCACAAATTCTTATTGTTGAAATACCGTGAAGTAACCATAGTAACATTTTTCAATTATTCATTTACCAACAGATATATATATTTTTTTATTCATAAGTTGTCATTTTCAGGCGTAATACATAGCTCCATTCGTTACGATCGCTTAATGTTAAAGGATTTTTTAATCGTGATTTAATCATCGGCCTTTTGATATCAAGCAAAGCAACCAAGATAAATTTAAGGGTGTGTTCTTTTTTTATTACTTATTTATTAAATATAAAGAAAATATGTGACAATGAGAGAGTAAAATAAAGTAAACTTGAGCAGACTATTTACCATCATAAGTGATGACACGGGCTCTGTCATAAGTCTGTGTAAATCTCTTGTCGTACAGCAGTCCTCCAAGCGTGTAGTAAAATCGCTTTATATGCATTTGTAAATCGATTTCTCTCAATTTTTCCGGGGTTTTTCTCTTAATCATTGTTTGGATCCCTGACAGGACTGCAGGGATTTCCATCAGGCAGTAATAGACCTAGAATGATCATAAAGAATACAACAGATTCCTAGGCTTATTTTACGCGGATACTTAATTCTGCGATTCAACCGTTTTCCATCAAATCTTGAGAACATCAAATCGCGAATGCCAAATTGTTTATAATAGTTATATGTAGTTTACATATTTCCGAAAAATAAAAGCGAGATTTTAAAATTCGCGAGATCTGCTTCTCGCGATTTTACGCGGATGTCAATTCCTCGCGTTTAATTGGGAATCTACAGTAACTTAAGGTGGCTCACTTCACCTTGAAATCATTTCTCAAATCAGTAGAAAATGACTTGAATATGATAGATAGCATGATGGATAAGAAATATATGTCAAGTAGGCGAAAACTTTTTTTAAAATTTAAATCCGTACTAGTAAATATCAACAAAAGCCCGAGGCGGAATCGAACTCATGATCTGCGGTTAACAAGCCCGATACTTTAACCACTGAGCTATTGATGATGTTCAACCAAATCGATTGTTACAAACAATTTAACAATCTAGTGACGTAGTGTCTTAAAAAGTATAAGTCTAGGTGTAAAGAGGTACCTTAAACAATTCATTAGCATTTTTACGCTGTTTCTACAAATACCCCAATGTATAGTGGTATTGTTTTTCATATTTCAAAAAATATGTTATTCGAAGTAAATATCGTAGATTGCTCAAATTTCATGGAGACGAAGGGATCTTATTTCGCTAACAGACAAAGAACTATGTGCGGGATAAAGCGTTTTTATGCCCCAAAATTCAAAGTTATGAATAGAGCTTTAGAAATTTGCTAAAAGATAGGTTAATATATATCTAGTTCAGATTTATAAAGAGAAATTGTCTAATCGAAGTCATAATAGAAATATGATATGTTTATAATAAGCTAATTTCACAAAAAGTACGTATTTTAGCCAAAAATGGAGGATTTCCTATCAGTTTTTTGAAAAGGAAACATCGAGCGCATGCTTGCTCCAACACCATTTTTTAATATGATATGCAAAATAATATATACAATGATATATGTTAAAATGGTTTTGGAGCAACATTGCGCTCTATACCTCCTACTCTTGAATATGAAGAAAAACGGATGAAATTTTCATACTTTTGAGAAAATGCGGGAAATGGCCCATTTACGTGACGTCATAGAAGCACGAGGAATGATCGATGTTGAAAAACTTTTAGATTTCTGTAACAAGCATATTCAGTTTCATATTTTATTAAAATATCTTTATGATATGATGTTTTTTCAAATTTATAAAACACGGGGGCAGAAATTAGACCTTATCGCATATAGTTCTTTCAAGTTCAAACCTATGTCTTTCATTTTGGCGTTGAATCATGGGTTAGGGGTTACAGCTAAATCTCTATTACATTTTCCCTAACAAATTAGAAAGAGTTTATGGTATAATTTAATTAGCACAAATTCAAAACAATTTCTCTTCACCGATTCATTGGCGTCTTACCGATCCACGGTGTCTTACCGAACCACTGGTGTCTTACCGAACCGTCGGTGTCTTACCAAACCATCGGTGTCTTACCGAACCATCAGTATCCTACCGAACCATCGGTGTCTTACTGAACCACCGGTGTCTTACCAAACCATCGGTGTCTTACTGAACCGTCGGTGTCTTACTGAACTACCGGTGTCTTACCGATCCACGGTGTCTTACCGAACCACTGGTGTCTTACCAAACCGTCGGTGTCTTACCGAACCGTCTGTGTTTTACCGAACCATCGGTGTCTTACCGAACCATCGGTGTCTTTGATTTCATAAATGGACATATCCACAACTCTCTTGTTTCCTGCCCGAAAATATTCAATCTTTGAAGTTTTCCTAGGCATCAACTTGATTCGCTTCCCTAGCTCGTTTTTCGGAATGTCTTCAATGATTCGGGGACAGTTGCATCTTTCGGGGACTAGCTCATACAGCTTTAACGGAAACCGGCTTGGGTTGGACTTGTAATATTCTGTTTCTTAAATCAGCCTCTCAATTTCTAAAAATTGAAATTAACATTCAGGATAAACTATGGTGTGGCTTTAATAGCTGCTTTTTTATTGTGAAGAATACGATAAATGATACAAAAAATGACAATTTTTCAAAAGTTACTGGATTGTTCGATTATATTTTTAAAGTTGGATCGAATATTATTTACTGAAAGTAATTTGGTAAGGGAGGGCTTTGTGGAGAAAAGTTGACATTTTTTCAAGATGGAGACAGTCACATGACGGATTGGGATAAAATAAGGAGGAAATGAAGGTCTTTGATGTTCTTTCCAACATTAACTGTCTTCAATTTACTTACCTGGAAGTAGGTGACATAATAAACCCGTGTAATGGGACCAGACCTGGGCATGCGCAATGTTTCCAGCGGGTTGTATGTCTTCCATTCGACTGGTATCTATGACCAAAACAAAAAACAATTTTTACATGACGTTGTCAATTTACCTACTGTAACCAATTAATGGTTTTATTGATATGACTCTCTCTCTCTCTCTCTCTCTCTCTCTCTCTCTCTCTCTCTCTGCTGACTGTGTAAATGATCATAAATTTAACATTTCCAAACACTAAAATAAAAAATTAAAGCGAGTCTAAAATTGCAACTGGAGCATGAAAATCGTATTTATTCCACTTTATAGAATCGATAAACCTGATAAACATTTCTTTGAATCCTATAATTACAATCAAGGGTTCCACCGCGATAATTGAACAGTGAGTAACTGATTTTTTATACACTCTAAAATCATAAAATTTCGTGTTTCCCCCTTCAATTGTCAATTTACCATAGGTTTATGGATACGTGAATTTGTGGTTTTACTTGCATAATAAATGAATTGATATTGTTTATACAATTCGTTTAAAGAAGGAGATAGATTAATCACAGGCACCTGACGTTATATATTTTTAATACATGTATATAGCCTACCCTATACCTAATAATACACAAGGTACCCATCGCCGCCATATTGGATTTATTTCAAACTGTCACATCAGGTGGAAGTTTCGCTTAAAACTCATCGGTAAAATTATTTTGCGATCCTCTTCGTCTTCCGAGCAGTCCTTCAACACCTTAGCTTACCACCGATTCAACCAAATCGGTGCGTCACACCTGTCACTAATAAAAAATCGCCACTCAACCTGCATCTACTGCCTTAGATATGCGATAAATGTCTAAAGGGTGGACGGAAGTTGTCATCTATATGTAAATGAGATTTCCCTGAACCGTATGTTTGTGTCAATATTTCAAAATATATGCACTTATAAACATGTTTATATAAATTTTGTGTGATAAAAGTTACAATTGACAGTTTGTATTATCCCTGTTCTTAATTTTAACTTGTATATTGATCGAATTCAAAATCGACGCCTTTTGAGTATTCATATCAGAGCTATATTTGGAAGGGATTATACCCAAAGTATGACGCAATTATATCAACTTCTGTCCACCCTTTAGCCTTTTGTCGCATATCTAAGGCAGTAGACGAAACTTGAGGGGCGATTTTTTTAATGACAGGTGTGACGCGTTCTGGTTGAATCGGTTGTACATGTAAGCTTAGATGTTGAATGACCGATCGGGAGACGGAGAGGATCGCAAACCAATTTTACCGATGAGTTTCAAGCGAAACTTCCACCTGATGTGACAGTTTGAAATAAATCCAAGACGGCGATGGGTACCTTGTGTATTATTAGGTACATAGGGTATATATATTTTTATTATGAGAAAAATATATAACGTCAGGTGCCTGTGATATTATACGAACTATGATTCCACATAGGCATGTTAAAAATGCTTTAATTTTCCCTACCTTGAAGCTTCCTCACCAGTTCGTCCAACTTCCCTTCATCCGCGCTCAGTTCTGTAAAACTGCTGAGGTCTACCCTAGGAACTACATTTAACATTTCCAAAGCCTGGAATTATTCATTAATATATAACTATGAGTACGCTACACAATGTTTCACATTAAAATGTTATATAAAACAAATAAGTTTTCGTGCATGGTCATAGAACTTTATTAAGTTTAGTGCTTTTTACCAGCTGAAACGTCCATTTCCGAGACCCGCTGATCTTCAGCACCACGAGTGATACGTTGTTGAGTCTGTAGGACTTCTCCAGTGCTAGAAGTAGTTCCAAAGTACACCAGGAGCTGCTGTGAGAGTTCTCCGTTAAAATAATCAGCGCTTTGGAGCATTGCTGAACAGCACCGCTCCTCCCACGGACAAGGTTGGTTCCCGCCAAAAATTCCGCCTCTGACCGCACCGCTAGTCCCCGGCCTTCTAACCTCGCTCTCAATGTTCCCTCAGCAAACCGTTTCTCTTCTGGAGACTCTTCTGAGTATATGAGATACACTTCGGAACTTCCCCTGTCGTTATCCATGATTTCTATGATAAACAATATGATCAATACTTTTATTTAAAGAAATCAACTCCTCTATATATGCAATTACTTGCACCGGAAGTGATTTACAACAAGGCTCACAAATATTAATATATTGACACAATCATAAAATTTGGACACAATCTGTGCTAAATACGAGTCTACTGCTGTTTTGGCTTTTTGTGTCAAAACCGTCGGACACAACGGGGGAAATGACAAATGCATCCAAAAAATATTTGCATACAAGCTCAGAACACCAATGTTTGATATAGGGGCTGGACAAGAAGGATTACCTAAATAAGGTAAGTACTTTTGTGTGGGTGACAACACCTCGTTCTTTTCTAAATATTTGCCTTTTTAGGGACTTAGACACGATTTAATCTCAAAGCTTTCAAAATATTTTTTTTTTTCATTTTCAATGTCTAGAATGGTCAATATTGATGTTTTTGATGTCTTGTTAAAATTTGAAAGTCAAAAATCGAATTACAAGCGAGTTACAGAGGTTAGAATTCTTTGATTTTTGAACAAAGCTTGAGTCCTGTTATTGTTTACATATGTGTTGTATTGGTTGAGTTTCAATCAAATGTTGTTGTTAATAAAATTATTTATGAACACATTGAATCAGTTTATCTTGTTTGCCACAAGTTATTTTGTCAAAGAAATGGTAATTTCTTTACTTTACATAATTTGAAAACAAATATAAGACTCGAGCTATGCTTAGATAATAACGTCTTTTTCCCTCTGTGTCTTGCTTGTAACTGGACATCTAACATTCAAATTTTGGAGAATCATTTCAAATAAACAAATAAACCATTTTATACATAATAATTAAAATTAAAATTTTCATCTCAAATCGTGTCTAGGTCCCTTTAATTTAGTTTAAGAGCAACAGAATAATATAATAGGGAAAATCTTAGAACACTTTCTCCGAGACTTCCCCTGCAGATAAGCTGTAACAAACGACACTGAATCGGTAATGTTCAGACATTGGTCAATCAATAATTCTATAAAAAAAAAACCAATTCCATTACGTCTAGTTTCACTACTTTGATACGAAACTAGGACCACAACCTGTGGTCAAATATGCAGGCTACGCAGACAAAAGATGGAGGATCGGTACTGGCCCAGGAAAAACAGGATGATGTAATTTTGGGTCCCCTGTGACGCAACATGCATGAAAAACATACAAAGTAAGATATGTAAAATTGTATCATATTGTGTCCAGTGGATGCAGACTGTGCCGCTCTTTAAAGATCGGGGGCTCATTCTTCACGAATTCCTATGGGCCGTTGGGGAATCAAACTACCCCCCCCCCCCCCCCCCCAAAAAACAAAAAAACAAAAAAAAAACAACAACAACAAAAACTCTGTATGGATCTACCTCAAAATTCGCCTCCACAATGATGAATACCTTCTATCGCCCCTGAATGTTGTCCTGAAAATGAAATATTGATTGTACCAAGATGAAAACAATGGTGGACTAGTGAACATTAAGGAGGCTTGGTGGTTAACACATTAGCAATCAGCTAATCTACCTTTAATTTTTAGTTGTGATTATTAAGCTATATTAAACTATATTTTTAATAAAAAAGAACTTTCACATGCTTTTGTTTTTTTTTTTATATTATCCTTTAAATCTTTAAACAAAGCTTTTCTATTGAGGAGATCAATATAGTCTTAAAATAGCCTCCACCACCCTGCCCTATTCATAAAGCTACGACTTGCCTTAGTACCTTAAGATTCGGGAACACTTGTAACGCATCCTTGTCCCTCCGTGAAGTGTTTTATATGTATCGCTGTATAGAGTGTCCATTATGATAGTCATGTGCTCAATGGCGTCCTATGTGACATTTCTAGTCATTATTAGTCATGTTTAATATCAGGCTTAATATGATCTTAAGGACCATCTTTACAATGCACGTGAATATAGAGATTTATTTTTCCGGGTTTGCTGTACAGTTAGCAGTTTGTTGAAGCGATCAAGGATTGTTTTCACGTTACTAAATGAAATAACTTAATTTATGATAATGATTTTACTAGCTAAATGGACGGATCAATTTTAAGGGATTTTCTTCACATTTGCCTTTTTAAATAACTTAAATGACCTTTCAATACGTTTTAGAAGTCTGAACTTCCCAGGGCCCCCCTCTAGATCCCCGCACGGTTAGAGAGATTATGTACAATGTACGACAGAAGGAGCTAGGTTCTACAGGCAATCGGTTTTTGGAATGCAGTTCGCAGTTCGCTATTCGCAATACAAAAGTGAACTGCGTTCTAGAACGCAGTTCGCAATTCAAAATTTATTATTCATATTTGGGGCCTGAAATTTCCAGGGTCATCTACTAGTGGTAAACCACTACCACTGTGAAGATATGGTAATGTGGTCATCTTTAATTTTTTAGATTCGGGACCCACTCATAAAACACTAATTCATTATAATAGGGTTTTAAACATCGGGTTCGGAAACATCGAGGACCTCTACCCTGGGCGTTGAAATTTTCAGTGTCATCTACTAGTGGTATACCACTACCACTTGTGAAAATATGGTAATGTGGTCATCTCTAGTTTTTGAGATTCGGGCCACACCATAGAACACTATTTATGATAATGGGATTTTAAACATCGGGTTCGGAAAGATCGAGGTCCCCTACCCTGGGCGCTGAAATTTTCAGGGTCTTCTACTAGTGGTATACCACTACCACTGTGAAAATATGGTGAACTAGTCATCTCTAGTTTATGAGATTCGGGCTCGGAAACATCGTTTTTCATGGCTGAGGGGAAATAATTCCCATTTATTTTTCATTTTTTTGGTAGTTTTTTGGGGTATTGCCTCGCTTTAGAGGCTGATATATATTATGAGATGAAAAACAATATGTTAGATGTAAGACTTTACCATTTTGTTAATACGACAAGGCTATTTGAATTTTTGATGTCAGTCGTTTTCCGGGGGGGGGGGGGGGGGGGGGTTAAAACATTGTTGCGTTTTATCATCAGATGTGATTGGTCCATGGTATGAGTTAACAATCCTGGATTATCTTATTGTTTTATTTTCATATATAAGTGGTTTTTAGAGTTGCGGATTTACAATGGGGTGCAACCCCCTTTCCCCTCGTTTTGAAAATCCCCCTCCCTCAAAAAATAGACAAAAATGAGGGAGAGAAAGGGAGAAGAAAACAAAGAATAAAATTGTGAAAGAGTGTAATATGGGGATGGAAGGAGGAAGATATATTTTGTTATATTTTTTATATCATATATAATATGATATATTATTTAGTATCAACCAGACACGAGAGAAATTTATTAGTATCCTACATACACATTTTACATTAATAAGGGGTTTGCTGTAAATATATTTTTGTATCTTATGCTTGTAATGTCGATATTCAAAGAGCACGAGAACACCAATGCAGAGGCTAATTTCACAGCTTCGTTTATGCTTATTCAAATCTAAAAACAAATCTAAACAAAAAAATTAGAAGTTTCTGAGTGATTCGCTGCCTGAAACTCCTTCTAAAAAATCCTGCAAGCGTACATGAACTTCTAGTCCGAAATATCTGACGTTTTCCTGGCTTTTTTAACAATTTTGATATTTTACATGCCAGGAAAACGTCAGAACCGGCACCATTACGAAAACTGGGAATTCGCCGCCTCCAAGTGGAATCGGCATTCTCGGCTCGATTTTAAATATTTACGAGTTGAATCATATGTTTCACTCACAACTAATTAATAAAACGATGATTTTGCTGCTCACTAATATCGCTTTTATGGGTCCTTACATCACATAAACAGGCTTTTGAATACGTTCTATCGAACTGTTAATATTTGTTTTGATTTCGTGCATTTTTGTAATATCGCGAGGAAATAGGTCAACAACACTATTGTTTATCAGTGTGATTATCGAAATGTGCAGTAAAATTATATCTTAAGCTGTATTATTGAGTTTAAATATATATCTATTTAAAATCGAGCCTAGAATGCCGCTTCCAGTTGGAGGCGGCGAATTTCCAGTTTTCGTAATGGCGCCGGTTCTGACGTTTTCCTGGCATGTAAAATATCAAAATCGTTAAAAAAGCCAGGAAAACGTCAGATATTTCGGATTAATGAACTTCATACATCCAAATTTTCCATCACCCCCTCCATACTATTTTAAATATTTCTGGATCTGCGTCTGTTTATACTCAAGCCTTCCTTTTCTCTTACGCTTACCGGAAATGTTTTATTCGCATTTGTATTTTATAAATTTGTATGATTTGTAGAATTTCTGGTATCAATGATATTACTGTCGATTTAGGCAAAATCAATTGATCAATTTGATTGATAGGCTAAATTGATCAATGTAAGTTAGAAACGTTATACACATGTATATAAAATTTCAAACGTGTTTAGTCTGTTAAATCTATTGAAAAGTTTAAGATATAATATGTGTTAATATTTGCAGTATTTGTGGTGCTAAGTGGATGACAGTCATTGTCCCTCACCCCTGGATGGGACACCAGTCTATTGCAGGTTAACTCTCACCGTGAACCTGTTCCTAATTTCAGTTGGATGGACTGAGACAATGTAGATAAAGTGCCTTAATTGTTAAAGTCAAAAGTAACAGCAAACAACATCGAGTGACCACATCGGGCTTGAACCATAGACTCTATTTGTTAGTGGCCTAACGTCTATGACGAATGACCCAAGTGCTCATGGAGCATCCCTCCATTAAAAAAAGTATAATCATATGCAGTCAAGTAATTTTAAGCTATTCATTATCAATATTCAAACTAAAACTCAATTTTAACCTATATCCTCTTATACATCTTTAAACTGGGCTTTTTTTTTCAGGACAATATTAAAGGTTGATATTCAATTACTAATGTAGTAATAACTCATGAATAATTTACGCTGTCTTTGAAATCTTATATGAGTTAAATATCAAACGATAATGTAAATTTATATGCCATTTATTCACAAATCAAGGTCTTCGTAATACATATCAAAAACCGTACAAAAAAATTTCTACGCTTAGTCAAATACTTTAAGGACATCTATTGTATATATGTTATAGACCTTACGTTGTAGTGTTATTTTTCAAATTTAAAAAACAAGTAGGTCAATGACCTACTTTTTGAGTTAATGGCCATTGAATTTTTTTTGAAAAATTAAGAAAAATTCCTTAAAATTTTACACCATGATTGAGATTTTCTTAACTGCGAAAATTTTACATATAATTAAACTCTTTAGAAATGAAATACAGTTTATGAATGGTGGTGGTACTAAATAAAAACAAAGGATTATATATTTTCAATTACTTTAAAAAATATATATTCCAGTCCGAATTTCCTCTATTTGTTTTCAAATCCCTACCCATTTTTAATTCAATTAAAAAAAATAAATGATGATAATACAAAAACATTTATTGAATTAAACTACCTATATTGATATTATTCTGTTGGCATAAAATTTATGAGGTAAATGATAATATTTTGCTATATGGTGTCTTTTATTTTTTTAAGCATTTTTCAATATTTTTGCATTGCGTTCCATATGGTTGTCTTAATGATTAAGTGAGATAATATCAACAAAAACATGCAAATTATATTGACTAAAATATAAAAGTTTATCTTTTAATAATATAGTACTGTCATACATGTTTTAGCAGAAAACAAAATTTCCTCTCTTTCGCAAAAAGTCCATTTTTTTAGCCTGATTCCAAAATATAGTACAAATATCGAATGTTATATCAAGAATAATTCATTTCATAAATACCTTTTGTGTTTAGAACAAATTTTATCCATGACATTGAACTTTATAACAATCTGAATTTGACAAATCGAACCCTGAGTAAACAACATCCTTAACAATAGCACATTTACTTAAATTATATATATATATATTTTTTTAGAGTTTATAGTGTTTAAAATATTCAGTATTAGCATAAAAGTATTTTCAATAAAACCCTGAAGTTCATAAACTAAAGATGATCACTACACAATATGTTCACAGTGGTAGTGGTATACCACTTATAGATGACCCTGAAAATTTCAGTGCCCAGGGTAGGGGCCATCGATGTTTCCGAGCCCGATGTTTAAAATCTTTTTATAATTAATAGTGCATTTTTTTTAGGACCCCCATATCTCAAAAACTAGAGATGACCACATCACCATATTTTCACGGTGGTAGTGACTTGAAGATGACCCTGAAAATTTCAGGCCCCAAATGTGAATTATAAATTTTCAATTGCGAATAGTTTTTTTATTAGTGGGCCCCGAATCTAAAAAAAACTATAGATGACCATATTACCATATTTTCACAGTGGTAGTGGTATATACATTGTATCACACGAACGTTTTGAGTAGTCGCTCGTTTTCTGCCCTAGCTGTCGTGCATGTAAATGGAATTAAATGTAGTTAAACATCAGTGCAAGTGAATAGCATAGGGTTAATTTGTTATCGAATTATATATTGTAAATATTTCTTTAGACTTAGATAAAATAAATAACTGTTGTATCGTGTATGTTTAAGTAACAAATCTGATTCTGTTCAAAAGTACATTGTTTTTGTTTTATTGTGTTTAATAAATATTTAATGTTTTTTTAACAAGTGTTAATCGTACAGCCAATTTTCGTTAGCCAACCATTTCTACTGACGACTGACTATAGATTTACAAGGGTATCACAATCCTCTAAAAAATCCCAACCGAGTGGCCGTAAATGTAATGAAATATAACATGTCAACATTTGACGGTGACCATGTAGCTCATTGTTTGAACCTATAGCAAGTCAATGTCATACGACCCATTAATTTGTAATACGTACCAGCCATTCACAAGAAATAGATTCCAAACTAACTTACTTTATATTTGTGTGGTTAAAAATATATTTACAAAAAAATATATATTTAAAAAATCAAAGCATAACTACCTTACTTTCGGTTTGGTTCCTTTATACGGAATGTTACCAGTGGTTTGTTTTTGTGGGGGTTTTTTTTTTCTAGCATGTATTTTAATTTCTATCGATTGTTTTACGGTCTAGTAACTCAAGGAAGGGTACTCTAAATTTATAGCTTGGTCAACAGGATGTTTCTTTCAAACGAAATAAATGTTAAAAGTGAGATTTTGCTAAAAAGAAGAATATGAGGTCCTGGTAGCCCAGTGAGCTCAATTTGATAAAAAAGACTTCTATCCTTAAACTTAGGAATACATGTATATGTGAACATCAAATGCTATGGAAAATATTGGCATAATAGTGGTATGTTGTTCTATGTCAAGGAACGTTGGTCTATATGCTTGTCTCAGCAGTTACCAACAGTTACTGTATGGACAGCTTTTCTCTTTAAATATCTAATGTATGAGAGTAATGTTTTAATGTTTTATTTATAGCAAAACAAATATCGACTTAAAGTTAACAAAAGTGGTCTTTCTTTTCACTGAATTCATTCTCATAATTTCGAGAATCGATTTTAAAAATTGATACAGATGCAAATGCCCTTGAATAGACATAAATTAATGATAATTTTTCTTAATTCGTTACAGTTAACTTATTCTTCACCTGAGAAAAAGTTGGGGTTTTTTTTCATTAATTAGATAAACAGTATACACTAGTATACATTAACTATACATTAAACAGATCCTCAAAATACATACACGCAATTAAATTATCATGCAACGAAAAAGACAGTTATATATATGGTTAGTATGCCTTTCCAGGATACTTTTCTTCCTTAGACATGTTAGAGTTATCTTTCTTTTCTTCTAAAGCCGCATCCATTTGCTAATTCATTGGATTTTTTAAAACTCATGCGAAGAAGCGAAAAAAGTAAAATCAAGGAACACGAAACAGTTTGCAACATCAAATTCTTGGCCTTGACTTGGACTTTAAACCAGGGCATCGTTTGACAGACTATGCTCAACTATAAAATCGGATGATTATAATTGACTAAGCGATGTTTCAATTCAGTCCCAAATTAACATGATTAATGTAATTATAGAAATCGAAATAACTATAAATGAATGAATTTTTATAAATTCCATATGACGAGGTTCATTTCCTATAACCAGGGACGTATATACTACTACTAATACTACTAATTAGTATATACGTCCCTGATGAGACCGATATCTGAAAACATGCATACAACGTATACATAAATTTGGAGATCAAAAAAGACAGAAAGAACAAAGAAACCTATTTATCTCTTCGTTATTAATTTATCTGCACGCACAGAGAGCTGACCACTGAAATGTAATACCGTGTAATCCGGCCCCACAGCACGCGCACAGCGTGAGGGATGGCTGAGCTCCAATGATCACCACCCACTGAGGGCCTCTCGCCGCTCATGCATTCCCCGCCGGCGCCCCTACCACACGTGCAGTGTGTCTGAGAATAGCGATAAGAAATCAAGATGGAGTGAAGAGAGAATCACACATAATAAGTAAGTCTACAACTACTTAGATCTGTTCAAACTGCCCCTGTGTATCAAAGTCTGATATTTATGTAGTCTTTACAATGAAAGTAAAATGTAATAGAACTGCACATAGCAGAACTCTAACAGTGCGATTTAGATAACACATGTTACATCAATACATCACCCTGTGCCATCATGCCCGGCTGGTGGTTGCCCTTGTTTAAGTTTCATTTATAAATTGATTTGGCAGACATTGCTATGAAAATTAAATTAGCAAGTTCTGTTCTTGTAGTTGTAATGGACGATATAGTCACATTCCTTACACTGTGATGTGTACAATAGTCTTATACACAACCGATTAACGAGGGAATAGATAAACCATTTTTTTTCCTTTTTTACGCTATTTTTCTTTTATTTTCTTTAAATATTTAAATTATATGTAATATGTTTTGTATGTAACATGAAATATCCGCAAGGGAGAAATAAAGATTGAAAGACTAAAGAATAATATCAAATACGGCTTAATAATTGTCAAAAATGTACGGATACAAACAGGCACACTCCATTGTTTTAGCCTGGCATTCCCTTGCCCCGGGGCACTGGCCTAAACATGGCGTTGTAATGCTGTCTTTCCTCAATAATATGTATTGACCTCATTATGTGCATATTTTACATCTATTCTTAGGTGAGCAGTTCTGACGAATTTACCTGAGCCGGGATAGTCTCCCCTGAGACCAATATGTCTGATATATTAGTCTAAGAGATATCCTGATATCTCTGAGCGATGGTGGGGGCTGCTGATATCCTCCCCCGGGCAGTGACCTCGTGCCGGTGTCGATATCTGTTCGTCTGCTTACTGGCATTCGTCGTCACGCAGCTGCTGGTTTTTGGCGCCATGTTTAACCGGAAGTGTCCGTATGTCTTTTGGTTATGGCGGGGGTGTTCTACAAGGAAGTCTCTGTGCCCCCTGATTTCACCTCATCTCGGTCAGTTCACTGTCAGTACATATCACTGTGGTTAAATGGTTTAAAAAAATCGGTTTCTAAAACTGTATGGTTTTGATTTTTTTATAAACTGAGTTTTCTTTGGTAAAAGATATGCTTAAGGAATGAATTCAATATTTATTAGTTTTATGCGTTATAAAATGGTTTGAGGGCAGTTTACGCTTTATAAACTGCGAAGCGGTATATAAAAAAGCGTAAACTGTTTCAAACAATTTTATATCGTATAAAACTAATAAATATTGAATTCATTGCTTATAATTTAATTTTTTTACTCTGAATTGTAGTTAAAAACGGTAATTTGACCTTTAAAATGACATCAAATTAAATATAAATTAATATTTTAGCCAATCAGAAAGCGCGTTACAACCAGAATTAAACTATATGTGCATAAAAGCGGTTTTTGTTTTGGTTTGTGTATGTGTTGCTAATTTTAATGCTATAATTATGGGGGAAAATGCATTTTTTAGGTATTTTTGGTAACGCGAATTTCAGTAAGCTAATCAATTTCAAAGCATAGAATTATTATGTAGATCGGTGTCTTGTGTATCGAGGGAATAACAATTAAAGATGCAAGCAGACAAAAATCCATCGTTCAAATCTTTTATAGATGATTTTGAATTTACCAAAGAAGGGTACCAAAAAGTAGCAAACAGACAAACTAGTCACAATATGTGAGGTCAGGCCTCTTCACTTTAATTTCTTTTAATACTTGTCCACGTCATGTAGTTGGCAGAGTGGAGGTTGAGACATCCGTTCCCGCCTGGCAGACGATAGAAGACAACTACCCCACGCTACAAAATGGCGGCCGCTACCAGCCACCTGACTGCGAGGCTCGCCACAGGGTGGCGCTGATCATACCCTTCCGGGACCGCGACATTCACCTCAAAATTTTCCTGAACAACATTCACTCCTTCTTGATGAGGCAGCAACTGGACTACGGAATATTCGTCATAGATTTAGTAAGTAGAAACTAGAAAGCTTGACTTTTTAAACATTGATCAACAGTTTTTCTTTTCATTAATCAGGATGTAATGGTACATGTACTTATAAATATTTTAGATACAAATCCTCTTGTTACTGTATGAATCTGTTTAGTCTCACAGATCTTGATTTATTATTGACATTAATACATGTTGGAAGTAACGTTTGTGATTATCTTGAGCATGCACTTACTGAAATGGGATGAAATGAACAATGGGTCTGTGGAGAAGAAACACAGATTGAATGTGTATTATCAAATCTTTAAACAAAGCTCTTACAATCTTATTTACATACTAGTATTTACTTATTATTATTTGATATATTTATTATTTTAAATAACGATGTAAATATTTCTAACAAAGGTTACGTGTATATGGGTCCATACAACAAGTACGATGATATGTTGTTGTTAATGTTTTCGTAAGATTTACTAAGTATAGAAATTTTCTTCCAAGAATTTGATTGAGAATATAACGTTAAACCACGAAACTTTTTTTGGTTTTGAATTCCATAAGCTAACGTCAAGAATCTGAAACATTTATCTTGAACATTCTTTAGGTACTAATAATTTGTACCCTTTTCCATAAGTTAACGAGTAATATTTTGGGTTTTAGGAGGAGAGTATCCCGTTCAACAGAGCGTTACTGCTGAATGTGGGGTTCCTGGAGGCGAACAAGGTCTACGATTACCAGTGTTACGTCTTCCACGATGTCGATCTAATTCCTGAGAATGATCACAACACCTATTCCTGTCCTGGACAGCCCAGACACATGTCTGTGGCCATCGACAAGATGAATTACAGGTAAGAATAAACAAATAGGTGAATTACTTGAAGAAATAAACAAGTACTGTAGATGAATAACAGGTAAAAATAAACAAATAGATACAAATTAATGCGTGTATCAGTAAAATATTTGGCAGGTACAAATAAACAAATACATGTAGATAAATAACAGGTAAAAATAAACAAATAGATACAAATTAATGCGTGTATCAGTAAAATGTTTGGCAGGTACAAATAAACAAATGCATGTAGATAAATAACAGGTAAAAATAAACAAATAGATACAAATTAATGCGTGTATCAGTAAAATATTTGGCAGGTACAAATAAACAAATACATGTAGATAAATAACAGGTAAAAATAAACAAATAGATACAAATTAATGCGTGTATCAGTAAAATGTTTTGCAGGTACAAATAAACAAATACATGTAGATAAATTGATAGGTATATACCGGAGATCATTCAATAAATTTATTACAGGTGAGAAAAATAAAACAGACACATGAGGTCATTTATAGAATGAATTGCAGATGAAACAAAATTTAATAGATATGTAAGAGGTCATTAATAAAATGAATTACATGTGAATAAAATTCAAAAAATTCAGAGATTTCGATATGATAAACTACAGGTCAAAAATGGCATCAGAAATCATCGATAGAATCACATTAACATGTAATAACAGGTGAACATTTTAAGATAATGAATACCAGTGGTTTCTGTTTAAATGCGTCAGTGATAGAGAAAGATTGAGAATCGTCTTTTTTTTTGTTATTAACAGAATTAATTACTAAGCTTAAAAACAAAAATTTAAAAAGGAAACAGCAATACCCCTTGCATATACTTATTTAGACACGTGAATAAATACATGCACTCATTGTCTGTCTGTCTGTCTGTCAGTCTCTCTCTGTCTGTCTGTCTCTCTCTCTTTCTCTCTCTCTCTCTCTCTCTCTCTCTCTCTCTCTCTCTCTCTCTCTCTCTCTCTCTCTAGAATTGGACCTCATACTGTTTAGACACTTGTATATAAAGCTATCAACTAAACACAGCTATTTATCTGGCATCACGTCTGTGAAATGAGACCGGACGATAAAATCATGCTTATCGCACCTTCAGTTGATTAGATTGTTTTCTACTCCAAGCATTACCATAATTACCATGCATGTATAACTACGTGTAGTTTACATTTACCCGTTTTGATTTGATAAGATAATCAACGTACTAATATTCTGTTAATATCCATCGTAATTGGGTGTAAGTGAATTATTTCCCCTTTTTCATCGAGACATTTAAGTCAACAATTTTACAATCTGGTTAAATTCAGATCCTTTGATCCGCTCACGGAGATCACTACTTGTGTATCGATCTTCGTGAGCGGATCAAAGGATCTGATTTTAATCAGATTGACAATTTTAATGCATGTACATGTATATTTCTTCGAACAAAGCTAATTATAGTTTCTTGCCTTTGATGATCGCTACTTGTGAAGCGATCTTCGTGAGCGGATCAAAGAATCTGATTTTAATCAGATTGACAATTTTGATGCATGACATGTATATTCCTTCGAACGAAGCTAATTATGGTTTCTTGTCAAACAGAGTACAAGATTTTATTTCAAACTTGATCAAGTTTACTGTTGTGTTATCCCGATCGGAAAGTTTTTAACTGTGAATTAATCACGGACAAACAAACGAGCACAGGACTTTTTTAAAAATCAGAAAAAAAGAACATTAAAGAGTGTTTTTTCTGTTCACTAGCTTTGGAAATCACAAATGGGAACGTATCTGCCTTGAGCGGGTATATCATTGTATTCATTCCATTCTGGCTGGTACATGAACATGATTGTATACTGACTTGTTTCAGACTGCCGTACATGACCATATTTGGGGGCGTGTCAGCGATGACCAAGGAACAGATGCTGACGGTGAACGGGTACCCCAACAAGTTCTTTGGCTGGGGAGGGGAGGACGACGAGATGTACAACAGGTAAATACAACAGGTACTTGTAGATACAACAGGTAGATACAAAGGTAGATAGTAGATACAACAGATAAATACAACAGGTAGATAGTAGATACAACAGATGAATACAACAGGTGCGTAGATAAAAAGGTGCTTGTATAATCATATAAATTATCAAATACCGGTAGTTCATTTATCATATGACTAACAATGTTTGCATTTTCGAACGTTTTCATTATATGATATTTGGCGAATATTCATTTTTCTGCAAGTTAGCGTAGGTTTGATATAGTGTATTTCTATAAATACGCGTAACATTCATGACAATTAACGATGTGCTTGATTTAGCAGCAGCTGCTCTCTCCAAAAGGCTAAACAAACACACAACCTCATGTACTACGTTTACAGTAAACACTCCTTTTTGTAACAGGATAAAGTACCACAACTTGACCATCAGCCGATACACGGGGGACGTGGCACGGTACAAGATGCTGGCCCACCGCCGGAACCAGGAGAATCTGAAGAGGTTAGCGGGGTATCCCGGGTATTAAAATAGATCTGATCAAAGCTGAATAAATATAACTAACCGCTCAAGGTTATCTATTGTGCTTCTGGTGATAATAAACTCCATAAAAAGGGGTGTGATAATATTCATAATTATTGCGCCGAAAGGACTATATATGATACTGTATGAGTCAAGTTTGGCCGCATAATTTTCCATTTTTTTTAAATGTTTTAAATACATTAGATTGTTATGTTATTTTTACGAAGAGTTGATATAAGATATATTGTTCACCTATTTATTTGACTTATTGCACTCACTGGCAATATATGACGTCAGAGGTGACGCTATTTTTATAATTCAATCAAAATCAGTCAAAAATTGACATTTTTCTTATCGTTTTTCGAATGGGAAATATAGAGCGCAGCTTTGTACAAGCAAAATTTTTGTGTCACTTATAAGTCTTGGATAGATACATCTCAAATGCAAATATTTTGTTTGTTCAAGCATGCGCTCAATATTTTCTGAAAAAATGACTGCTTAAAACAAGCCATTTTATGCTAAAAGTGCGAAAATGGCGGGAAAAGGTTAACTTTATGATGTCATATTTCTAAATTGATGGCACTTAATTCAAAATGGAAATTATGAAAAAACTTCACATGTAAATCTGTACAAAGAAAACAAAGAATAAGAGTAAAATGATGATGTTCATTTTAAGGGGCCGTTTTAGGCTCTAATCATATATAGTCCTTTCTCTCAAATTCATTGAACTTGCATTACCGGTATTGGATGAGCTTTGACCCTCGGCAATTTTTGTTTCTATCAAAACCATTCTGCTATATACACATGTAGGTATCATAATTATGCATGTGATCGTTTATACACATCAGGTTTCTTTATATTAATTTGACTTGTTTTATAAATAGTAAATACCCTTCAATGTAGTCTTACACAAAGATCCAATAGCAGTGACTTCAATTTTTAGATTTGACCTCATTAAGTCAGAAAAAAGACAAAACCACCGTGACGGACTCAGCTCACTGCAGTACCGGGTCATCAGCCGAGTCCAGAGGCGGCTCTACACGTACATCCGGATATCTGTTGACCAAAAACAGCTCACTACCTGATTAAACAATTGTGGCAAGTCTTAATGGGTTACACCAAAAGCCAAGCGGAAGCGGAAATAGCTTGACCCCCCACCCCATCCTTTATCCACTTCATCCGGACAATAACTCGACCGACGGGAAATGCTAGGGGCTGGTGGATAATATCGATATCGGGACGGTTGCTCTGATAGCGCCTCTGAGTCCTGTAGGAAAGAGGCGAGTCTTGAGAGAGGAACATCTGTGTACGTTTAATATAACCTTTTAGAATTTATATTAACAATTGTACCTTTTTCCTCAATCCTATTTATATATTAAAACAATATTAAGTCCGCTTTTTATCATGGATAACATGCAGTCAAGCTGTCCTCGTAAGATTGCATGGTGAAAGAGAAAATCCCGCAATACCGTGACAAATATTAACCTCCATTTCAAGTGGAGAGGTACACTCGTTTTTATGTTCGATCACGTTATGTAAACGACACATGACGAGCAACATCACGTGATGCTCCCGTGACGTCCAGGAATTGTGCAACATGTGCTGGTGTCAGCGCCCACCTGAGTATGCGTCAGATCCACGGGCAAAAAATGAGGCGGACGTCAATGTTTTTACATGTCTTATATTAAAATTAAAAGATTAACAAAACGATTCGCGATATATTCTTTGTCCAAGAATAAGTTAGACTGATTATGTTCCATTTACATATGTATTTCTTTTCATCTTATATATTTTAACAAAATGTAGATAAATTATAGAAGCATTTCATTGTACACGTTTAACATGGCGTTACACATAATTATAGAATGTATGTAAAATTATGCTGAAATAATGTGCACAATATAAATCATTTTTAACTTGCAAATGAAAAAAAAAACAAGATTTATCGTAATTATGTTTCGGTTATTGAAAACATTGAATTATTTGGTTCATTTTAATCTGGTTAATTAACACGCGCTGTCATCTAAGCAATAATTTATGAAGTTCTCTAGACATATAATCATATTTTTCCCTTTATGTACTATGAGGCAATAATGCCCACGCGCTAAGTTTACACACGGGGGTGCGTACATCACTAATCATTTGGGTTTTTTCCTGATCAATGACTCTTTTCAAGACTTCCGTTGACACGGATGAGTTTTGTTATGGCGGCTGATTGACCTTGCCCTCCAATGTTGACATAACGTGATACAGGGACCAGGAAATCCCCTGACATTTAATGGAGTAGAAGTGGTGTGATTCTCAGCTAATAAACCCCGCCCCGTGTAACGGAATGGCGCTCATTATCTTCAAATGATGGCGAAATGTAAACATCGGGATCGGCCTTCCGTTATCGTGACCCCAAGCTCTTGACAGTTATCACGTGTTTATGTTTTGAATGGTGGATAAAACGATTGGCGGTAATTGGTTTGACGATGTCAACAGCAACCACAGAGCACGGGAGTCTACTGAATGGCCTAAACAATCCTGGGAACCATTGTGCATGAAGCTCAAAAAGACTTGACCGTTAAAATCCACCATGTTTGTTAGAATCTTCCTGTTGCTTATGCTTTCTGTTGCGATTACAGGTAGATATTTTTATTATATACAGGTATAAATAATGGACATGTATGTATTTTTTGAAATCATATTAACAGTATTTTATTAGATATTTTTTTAATTTTTTTGTTTTTATTATTTATTTTTTTTTTTTTTTTTTTTGGGGGGGGGGGGGGGGAGGGGGTCTGTAAGTGCACAATTTTGAGTTATGGTTCCATATTGACAATGTGTGAAGTAACAGTTGATAATTGGCTGCTTTATTTATTTCGATATATGACTTAAAAAAATTACAAATAAAGTTAAACTTTGACATGTCCTCTGAGAGATAACTTTAATGTACATACAAAGTACGTATTTATAATATTCTGTCAATGACATCGTTTGTGATAATAGAAAATTAGTTATAACAATTAACAGATAATATAGATAATATCATTAAAATTACTGTGTGGGGTAGTATTTACAATAATATTATTTGATAATTATCAAGTTTTAGTTTGTATGAATCAATTTCAAAGATTTAAAGAAAAATTATAGATCTTATAGGCCTGAAACATTACTTTTGTACTATTCATATTTATTTAGAGAGTACCTTTAATTAAGTTCATTTGAAAATAAATACCATTCAAGAACAATTTACCAAATTAATATTTTGAATAATGAAAACCTTACAGGATTTTGTTAATTAATTGTTTCCGAGGATGGTTATTTTTTTCCTTAGGAATTATTATAATCTATAAACCCTTTATTATGAAAGGTAAATATCTCACTGGTCAGGCGAGAAACACTAAAATAGAAAAAGAATTTTTAAACTCTCAGGACAATGGTTAATAGTACGACATACATGTAGTTGGATTTTTAGGAAACTGCATTTTAACTAGAATATGCAGAGATTTTTTACTGACGTTATCCGGCAAAGTGCGTGGAATGGATATACCGGAATAAGTTATCCGTATGATTCTTTAATTAGAATAGCATTACGTTGCAGATCTGTCTTAGCCAGATCTAAAAGTGTTTTAATTGATTCGATATATTTATTACTCACAAAATGCCAATATAAATCTCTATTGAAATATGCCATACACAACACACTGGTGTTAAGTGCGACACACATGAAGTTTGAACATTCAAACAGTTCAAGAATGGAATGAAACACATTTTTTGAAAATATGATTAGGTTACCTGAGTCACTCAGGTGACCTATTGAAGTTGGTCTTCGTCATATGTCGTGCGACGTGAGTCGTGGGTCATGCGTTAACAATTTTACATTTTTAACTTCATCTTGAAAACTACATAGCTAATTGTTACCATTTTTGTGTGAAGCATCTCTATGGTAAGAGGAATCTAATTTCATGTCTTTACCACCCATGGGACCTGAAAGGCGGGGCCAAATATGCCAAAAAAGATCAAAATTTCAAAAATTCTTTTTCTCTACTCACACACGTGGGGAAAATTAAATGCATGGTTATGATGTTCACGAAGCCCCCTACCAAAATTGTGAAATTCATGACCCCTGGGTCAGGGGTTGAGATCCTAGGATGAGATCTATAGCCAGATGGTGAAAATGTATTAAATCTTAGATAATCTTCTTCTTTACTCCCATATACTTATTTATGGAAAAACTAAACGCAGGGTTATGAAGCCCACGACGTCCTCTACCTAAATTGTATTATTCCTGACCCCTGGGTCAGGGGTTTAGATCTAGGACGGAGCCAATATGGCCATATAGTAAAAATGTATCAAATGTAGAAAATCTTCTCTACTCCCATATATATTTGAGAAAAACTAAATGCATGGTAACTATGTTTATAGATCCTTTACCTAAATTATGAAATTCATGGTTCCTGGGACAGGGGTTCAGGCCCTAGGGCGGGGGCAATATGGCCATAAAGTGAAAATGTATTAAATCTTAGAAAAACTTTTTCTCTATTCCCATATCTATTTGAGAAAAACTAATTGCATGGTATTGATGTCTATGAAGTCCTCTACCTAAGAGAAATTCATCGCTCCTGGTTCAGGGGTTCAGGCCCTTGTGCGGGGCCAAATAGTGAAAATGTATATTGATTTAATAATATTTTATTCTGTTCTATCACAGTCGTGGGAGATAAAGTCATGCATAATTGTCATAATGTTCTGAAGTTAAATTGTGAGATTTACTGCCCAGGCCATGGGGCAGAAGTTGAGGCTTTTATTTTTATTTATTTATTTATTTTTATTTTTGGGGGGGAGGGGGGGTGATAAATAAGGCCATATTTTGAACATGCATTTTTATTTAACGTAATTGTTGTGTGTCATCCATTAACAATTTTAATTTCATATTGAAAACTACATGGTAAATTGTCACTTGGATATATTGAATTAAATATGTGTTCTATTTTAGGGAATCTTCTTTTGATATTACATTGTAATTACTTGTAGAATCAAGCAGTATGCATTTTTTGTGCATTATTAATGAATCTGGGAATATTATTAAATATTAACTATCAAAGGCATGTAGGTCTCTTATCACAAGTTTACAATTATTGGCCCTTGGAGCTAAGATATAGATAATCCAATATTCCTTGGACTCTTGAATCCCATTTACTATTAAAGATAAAAATAAAATAAGATTTCAAAACTATTTTGGCAAATAAAAAATAAACCTGTGTACAATTTTTTCACTTATATTTCTGAAGTTTGTTTTGTTTACGATCGACGAATAATGTGCAGGTTGATTTTTTTTTATTATTTTTTTTTTGGTTCCCATGCCTAAATTATCTTGAATATTTTTATCTTTTAAAAGAGATATATTCTGCGAATGTAAAAAGGCGAAAGTCTATAATTTTTTAAGGTAATTAGTTTGTATGGAAAATTATTTGATACTGTCATAGCCAAAAAAATCGGACAAAGCAGCTTTAACATGTTTTATTTGATCGTTTGGATTTAAATGATTGATTTAGTTTGGATGTTAAGCTGTCACCATATTGTTTTTATTTCTATTATAATCTTGACATTATTATGTAGGCCGTTTTTTGTGATTCATTCTGTAGAAAGTAGCCAGTCACGCATTAGCGGTCACACAGTCCTCCGCCATCTGTTCAAGCGATGGAACGAAGAGATTTTTGGATGCCATTGTTCATTTACGATTCACTGCACGAGTGACTCCAACTGTCATGCGCACGGGCACCAGTTCCGGTGTGTAGCTGACTGCTGCGGGACGAAGTGCCACGCCGTCTCAGAAAGTACAAACCACGGTTTTCGTAGATAAGGTACACTGTAGGTCAGCCTCACGTGACTTCACAAGATGACGTTGTTAAAATTCAGCGGGAAATATAATTACCAGAGGAAGCATTTTTTTAGCATTGAATTCTATATCGTGGAAAGTGGAATGGTTCTGTATTATGTGTATTATGATAAAGACAATTCTAGATCTGTTCTGGTGTTTGGTGTACATGTACTTCATGAACAAAAGAGAAGGAATTCCAGTAAGACAAAATTTATTTAGTCACGTGAAGCTACGGTTGGGATTAGATACATGTATGGCCAGATTTCCTGTATATTTGTAACAAAAAACAACACATAGTCCACCCACATTCATATCTGTATAAAGCACATGTATAGAATTATTATTAAAGCACCTTATAGATGTAGAAATCAATAATCATAAGGTATTTCATTGACAACAATAATATATAAATGTAAATGATATTGATTCATTTACATTTATATTATATGATATCATTACAACTCTCAAGTTACGAGTAATGTGTAATGACCATTGATCCCGCAATATATGTATTTGTCCAATGGTGCGGCTCCAGAGATTTTTCTTTAATATCTTGACTGATGTATCGTATACAGTGGTGACATATCAGTTATCGAATTTGTGATATCTATGAATATAAGTACATTTGTAGCTCCGCCTAGCTATTTTTTTTTTCATTGGTCAAATCGAGATAGATGCACTTGTACCCATTATTCTATTCTTCGGTCAATCAACAAATCACACCCCATTAGTTTACAAATTAATTAGAAGGATATCCAATTTTTCTTCATGCTAGTATATAATAGCCACCTTGCAGTCATTTACAAATATATATAAGAAGGCGTAACATCCTTTAAACTTACGAAAACCAAATACATTCCAAACACACAAGTCATTCAATTTTTCTCTTCAGCAAGTATATGCTATATATAATTTTCGCGACGTCGTTTTAAACCCAAGATTAGAATAAGCGCCGACGCACTTGCTTAAAACCTATAATAAAAATATTCAGACATACAATGTGATGATTTATACTATCTATTTGTTATTCTATCGTTATTTCACAAAGTCATCTTTGTATTGGAGAACTAACGATTTTAAATTTGAGGGAAATACACCCCCTTGATGTCGGACTGAGACAAAGAAATATTGCCCTAAGGGCGATACAGCCCTAGCTTCTTGGTTGCTGTCTCACCTAGTCCAAAACACGTATATCAGGACTGATAGGTATATGATATATATATAATTTTTGCGACGTTGTTTTAAACCCAACGTTTAGAATATGCGCGGACGCAATGCTTTATATATGAAAACCTTCGTGAGTTCACACCGAGAAAAGGAGTTTCCGACTCTTTACACTTATAACTACGTTAGACTTGCATTCACAGAATCAGCATTATGGTCGACAAGGTTACCAATATATAATGTAAAATAAACATAATTCTAAGACACCATTGGCTAAATCAGTTACATGACTGACAACTCGAGCAGTGATGAAATATATTAATCGCAAAACCTTTTGACACTTGGGGTCTCCGTTTTCTCCTGCCAAAAGGTTTCTCGATATATTCCATTCATGCTTTCGTGTCGTCATGTAAGTATAACTCATTATAAATTAATAGTATATGTATAAACAGAAGTTTTACATATGCAAATACTAGTATTCAAAACAATAAATATGTACACATTGTTTGTCATTGCAGCCACATCCAGCAGATTCCACTGGAATTAGCGAGACTTGAACGAGAAGTGGTTCCTGGACAAAATGTTGATTTCATGAAATAAAATCAAGTTATTTATATATCACTGGGTCGTCATCTTGTCTATTTTTTTGCAGTACCTTGTCATTACGCCATATCTCTTCAGACAAGGGGCTAATTTATTGGTATTCAAATATTATTAGAATTATTCAGATTTAATAAACCGGCATAAATTCTCAATAACCTAAAAAGGATTACATATATAAAAGTGTTATCGCATTAAAAGCATAAAATACCAAAATATAACTAAACATAATTAATATTTTCAAAAAAATACATTCAAATTAAATTTTATCATTATGATAATTATTTATCTTGTTTTTATTCTGCAAAATATGATATGGGAAAATATATAAAAATAATTATAATAAAACAACGTATGTCTTCAAATATTATAATTAAGTTTAGTCTTACACAGCAAAATGAAAGTAAAGTCTAAGCTTTTTTGACCAGACAAGTGTTACTGTTAAGTTGAAACAATCGAGAAATTGTTCTTCAACAAGTTATATGGTTTTGTGTGTTTGTTTACCGCCGGTCACATCCTATTCGTTATAAAGATGTACATGCTGATTCTCTGAAACAGTTACATGTAATAAAATATACCTCTTTCCGACAGAAAAGTGGCGAGTATTTAAAGTTCCCAAGAAGCAACGAAAAAAGCAACATCGTACAATTTTCACGGATCAGCGCTTTCATCCCATGCACAGAGAGAACAGTTTAGTGCACCGGAAGCCTCTAACTTCTGCGCAGGCGCCAAACCTCCTTTAAAAGTTGGTGATGGCTCCCGTGGACTGGAATATAAATTTGGGCTACTGTAGTATTTCCGTTGTCGGGTCTGAAATGAATAACTTTTCTTGTGTATGTCTGGAAGTCTCGTGTATTGACGTTTGAACTGGTCGTAGTACTGGTCGTCCACGGTGGGACTAATGTTCAGTGGAACAGATGTGCTTTCTCGCAGGCTCTTGTTCTGTCGGTGTTGTGGTGAGGAATTATTGTATGCCAAGCTGGATTCTCGAGGCGTTTCTCCCGGTGTCGTCAAGTGAGGGTTGGCGTCAACACGACTGCTCGCTCGCGTGACGTCACCGTCGGAGCCATTTTGGCGATATGGCTTTGACACGACTTGAAGTGGTGGTGTCGTGGTTTCTTGTGTAGTGAGAGACTGTAGAGAGGATCGAGAGGTGGCCGAGCTGAGCCGTTTAGAACTGTTGCTCTCCCAGCCCTCTATGATCGCCTTTTCGCCCGGAGTGGAGAAACTTCGCGTCATTATTGTGTTCTGTCTGTTTAACTCGCTCTGTTTCCTGTACTTTGTGAAGATCTCCTCCACCGGTTGCGCACAGAGTCCGCGCAGCCACGTGGTGTTCGATTGTTTCGCAATGCGTTTCTGGAACGACTTATCCACGTAGTAATAGTCCATATTTTTCCTACGCGGAGCGATTTTCTTTCCGGCAGGCATACCCCGGTAGACATTTTGTTTGGGTGAACTTTTGACCTGACTGAAATCTAAAGACACAAAGGTCACACTTTCCGGGATTTTCTGCTGGTTGTGCCGTTTTCCGTGGAGAGGGGTCGACACCGGACATCGGTAATAACTTCCGGGCTCCGGAGAGGCCCGGAAAATGTCCTCTATCCCGGACTGTTCCAAGCTGTAGCTGTGGATGTTAGCGCCACCTGTTGTCATCACCATCTGTAAGAGGCATTGACCATCGATTACAACGGCAAAAAGTAGTCAAGTCAATCCAATTTATTTCACTTATATTATCAATAGAAATGTTACATAACATATATTTACAATTCTAGACAGAAGTCAGATATGCATAGCATAAATCGTAGAAAACAAGCGAAAACAAGCGAAAACAAGCGGAACATGTACAGAAAATTTTTAACATCTAGTTTCAGTGAGTAAAGACTGTTTCATAAAGTTTAAGCATTTAATTTCAACTATAAAAAAGCTCGTGGAGTTTTTCAGCTTTAAAGGTAACATTAATTCAGAAGATGTAAAAGGTCTATTCAAAAATCCAAGGTAGATAACCGGATAGGTCAAGGACGGGTTGTCGTCCTTGGTGATTGAAGATTTTAGAAAGTATTCTCATGTTGACAAAGCTCTCATTTCAGTGGGAGGAGGTCAGGAGTTGTCAAGTTATGTAATGTCCCTATATCTTCCTCTGATAATCGATAGTGCCTGTTTAACTGTTTGGCTGTAATCTTAGTCTTTAACTGCTTGAATAAGATCAAAAATCAATTCTGAGCACAGAATGAAAACCTCCTTCGGAGTTAGTAAACAATCCCACGATCATATACATGTATTTAGTGACATTTTGTTCGTGTATATATTCTATAGATTAATATATCTCTCGTCCTAAATCGTTTTTGGGTTTTTTTTCAATATATGTATATCAAATGATTTTCGTAGATGAAATACTAATATTGTTCTTTATTTGCCCAACGCTTTTAAAATCTCTCTCTCTCTCTCTCTCTCTCTCTCTCTCTCTCTCTCTCTCTCTCTCTCTCCATCAGCATCATCATCATTACCATATATCTACTTCTGATCTTTTCGTCTGTTAGATTACGTGTAGTAAAAGCAGCTAGAAACTGAGAAAAAAGCGGAAGGAAAAGCGATTTATCTTTCAACGTTACGCTACGTGTATATTTTGCGTTATTCCACAGACGAGGAAATTTTAGCATCCGTAATTAATGTCCAATGGCTTCACATAAAGCTTCCGAAACACTCAAACACTAGCACAATGTGAAAAAAAATCCCCCCACTACATGCAAACTGCTTTAAAAAAAATAATTAAATTTTACCACAGATACTCAGGGATTTTTTATTCCTTTTTTCCCCGGCGGATTAATTCATAGAAGAGTTTATAAATCTCCCACATTGTACATCGTTGACTTAATCTGGAGGTGAACAAAATTAATGTATGTGCATTATTGGGGGAACTGGCAGGTCGGCACAGATCAATGATGTCTGTATTGACTGGATGGTATTTTATCTCGCCGGAGAAAACAAAGGACCATTTGATCGGGTAGATACTGGGTTCCGTACTGATATCATATAGCAACTGTCTGTAACGATTGGATATCCGCGAACTTAACACACCTAGGGTCCTCGCACCTCTATCTGAAAATGCTGCAGATTTTTAAATGGTGTTAAATTTCTGTTTTATATTTTTATGTTAATTAAGTTGACGTGTTAAAACTTATTTTGCTGGTTTTTGATAAATCTTTTGATCAGTTGAGATAAATCGTTATGTAAATGCAGACTTTAAAATCTAAGGTAAACGAAGGGTAGTGCATACTTGATTAATATAATTGAAAGAATTTAAGATCGTGTCGTGATAATTTTCTCGTAGCTATTCATTTTCTTTTCCAGTTAATCATGGTCATGAGCTTGTGTTAGATGCCGAAGTTTAAACCAAATAGAAACCTTTTCGCCGAAGAAAAGCTGCTATCCGGTTTCTTGCAATAAAACTACATTCTTGGTTTTGTTCTTTGATTTATCAAAACCCCATCGAAATCTTAATTGAATTGTAGCTAAGTGGTTTGACGTGATTCAACCAACAAAAAAAAAAAAAAAAAACCAGCGACAGACTTTTTCCTACTAATTATCTCACAGGGGAGAACTGATTTAAATATTTGAATTTTGAATCAAACGGTTAAGTTTTCCATGTAAATGGTCTTTGAAGATTTGAAGGTCATTGTTCACAATTAAAATTAATGGTTCTGATACTTTGTAGCTATATCTTGTGTCAACTGTTGTCTCTGTTCCTCGGTAATTTTTAATAGATTATAATTTACATTGCAGTTACTATTTTTTTACTTTTATTATAGTTGATCCACTCAAAAATTGAGATATGGACTAAATAATTCAAACCATTCAGCCCACAGGGATACCATACATGTTGGTATATTATTTAAATAATTCAGCCATATGATCAACGGAGTAAGTCTCTCTCTCTCTCTCTCTCTCTCTCCTCTCTCTCCCCAATGTGAATTTAATAAATAATTAGGACGAGGGGGGGGGGGGGGGGGCTAACCCCAACGTCCTTCCGACCCGACCCTCCTCTAGATCTGCGCATGGTCCAATGAACACGCGGCGTGGTATCTGTCCATATATCCACAGGTAAGTAAGAATTAAATCGCTATAGATCAGGTGTACATCGCCTTGTCACGGTGAGACTGGAACCTAATTATCTTAATTAACAGTCCTCTATGATTAGATAAAGATCACAAGAATTCCTCGATGTAGATATTTGAATTGTATGTTTCTCGGTCATCACGCGATTAAATCTGCTAGATATAAGATAAGTAATTAAAGACCTGACAGGGGAATACACCACAGGACACATGGTTCAGTGATCGTGGTGTACCTGTGTATTGAGGACTATCGGGGTCGATGACCACGGTATTGAATTCATTACAGGTATGGAGCTGAGTGAACTGATGTAAATCAATACGCTAAAATCTGTAGGAAAGATTATTGAAAACGGAATCAAACAGACAGCATTTCAGTAGCATGGGATTAGCTGAAGTAAATTAGAAAGTATATTTCGCATAGGATTGATTTAGTAACTACACGTGTTTCTTTTAATTGATACAAAACTTTTTCACTCTCTTTTGATACATTTTTGAAATGTAGTTACATACGTACTGTCTCTTTCTCTGCCTCTCTCTCTCTCTCTCTCTCTCTCTCTCTCTCTCTCTCTCTCTCTCTCTCTCTCTCTCTCTCAAATTTTGTTATGTGACAGTGTTTTCACGTCTCTTCACACCGAGTATTAGCACAATTCCCGGTAATCCTCGTTAATCCCCCTAAGTCGGTTTAATTTTAATTGAATTATACTCTCCAATTAACCCATATCCAACGACTTGTTAACCTCCACCAAGAAAAACTCGTCTGTGAACCAAACTATTTTAACCTCCGATTAAAACAGATTAATGTTGAAACGATATAACCCAGCCAAGATCACTGCAGAGTTTTGTAGCTGCACATGTGAAGTAAAAGCAAGATGCTGGTTTAAGCGGCCCTTGGGTCAAAGGACATCGGTTTGATTCCCGGTGGTGAAGATAAGGGTGGGACGGTTTGAGGTGGGTTGGGGTAGGAGTGGAGTGAGTTAGGGTTTAAAGTTAAGGTTTTTATAAAAGACGCTGTTAGATCTAGCTTCATTTCTAGGTTACATCTGTCGTAAATTTTGAAGCTACATGTTATTAATTAAGATACTATACGTTTGACGAGATTAAATGTAATTAATATAAAGTTAATTTTTTTTTTTTTAAAAACCCTAATAAGTAAGCTTATGTCTACGTTGTGTAGACACGTTTGCAGATAGCGGAACAGTTTACACAAAAATCCCTTTTTTAAAAAAAAAACTTAAACAAAATCCTTAAAATCAATGTAACTTTGATATGAATCTTAAAGCATTGGAAAGAATTTTTGAGAAATATTCTCAGTTTGGATGTATCTGTTGAAATATTGAACACGGTATTCAGGAAAATTCACAATATTTACAAGCTTATTCACTTACCACTCGGAGGTTAAAAACAAATCAGAACCCACATTCCATCATCTCCTACTCCTGTCCTTTAAGTGTACGAGGGACTCTCTCCCCCGATCTTTAAGTTGTAAATATTCCGCACCGTGCAGTAAAAAGTCAGGCCCGTTAAGAGCTATCAGTGAATACGAACTACCGACTGTAATTCGGCGGGCTGTTTTTATTTCTTTAACTGATATAATTGTATGGCACTGATAATAAAGAATATCGGAATATTTATTTTAGGGTTTAAATTAACACGGGGTCTTTTAAAAAACATCTACAAGCCGATTAATCGATTGATCTTGAAGGCAAACTGATGGGGTCAGAAAGGTCAAGGGTCATAATGCACAAGCCGGTGTAGGGTAAATAGAGTCTAGCGACAATTGCTCAGTGTGAAATGTTTTTTCTTGTAACAAAGATCATCGTGCTTAAAAAGCGTCAACAAGTTCTTGTTATAAAGAGTTTTATGTCTAAATGTCTTAAAGTCCCTTTAGATTTCACCTTCACTAGGATACTATAAAGTTTAATAGGCATGTTTTAATGACAATCGATATAAGTCTTTATTCAATGCTATTTGCATTATTGATTGGACACCGAAACGATACATGCCGTGATTCTATATAGACATGTGTAACATCGAATGCTAAACCATAATAAGATATTTTAGGGGAAAAAAGTCTAATTAAGAGAGAGAATGAAAAACAACCCAACCTATAGAACAGCGGACATCTATCTATCTATCTATCTATCTATCTATCTATCTATCTATCTATCTGTCTATCTATCTATCTATCTGTCTGTCTGTCTGTCTGTCTATCCATCCATCCATCCATCCATCCATCCATCCATCCATCTACATGTATCTATCCATCCATCTATCTATCTATCTATCTATCTATCTATCTATCTATCTATCTATCTATCTATCCATCCATCTGGCGGTCTTTTAATCTAATAACACGTAGGTTAAACATTCAAATTAATGTCAACCTGCATATGCAAACACATTTGTGGAACTGCCTTTTGAATGAAGGAAGGAATAAGTATCTGAGTCTCTCTCTCTCTGTGTCTCTCTCTTTCTCTCTGTCTCTCTCTCTCCTCTCTCTGTGTGTCTCTCTCTCCTTCTCCTCTCTCTCTCTCTCTGTCTCTCTCTCCTCTCTCTCTGTCTCTCTCTCCTCTCTCTGTCTCTCTCTCTCCTCTCTCTCTCTCTGTGTCTCTCTCTTTCTCTCTCTGTCTCCTCTCTCTCTCTCTCTCTCTGTGTGTCTCTCTCTCTCTGTCTCTCTCTCCTCTCTCTCTCTCCCCTCTCTCTCTCCCCCTCTCTCTCTCTCTCTCTCTCTCTCTCTCTCTCTCTCTCTCTCTCTCTCTCTCTCTCTCTCTCTCTCTCTCTCTCTCTCTCTCTCTCTCTCTCTCTCTCTCTCTCCCCTTACCTCTGTAAGATTTACTTTTACTCTTTTCCTAAAATCCCATGCGTATTTTGTGGTTGCTGATATCTATAGATAAAATCATAGAAATACACATCGTTTACAGACTGGTCTCGATATCCCAGAGTTCGTGTGACAGTGTAAGTTGTTTTAACTCGAGTGTTTTTATTTTGTTCACAATAATTCGGATTACCGAGGGCTTTTCTAGATCTATTACCTCATTGACGTGTGTTCGTTTTTCTACCAGGAATTAGTTTACACCGGGGGAAAAGATTTTAGCGTCTCGCGGATTCTAAAGCCTTGAATTAGATTTATCGCTTGATGTTAGAAGGATTAAATACTTCCAAATACACAGGGGACTTTAAGACCGTTGATTTTTTCGATCATTTCTTGTACTCGTTTCTCTGGGTAATGGTATGCGCACGGAGAACTTGAAAATTTAAACCAAACGCGCAAACAGTGCATGCGCAAAACGGTTGCTTCGTCAATATTCGTGGATTTCATGGATCTCATTCTACGTATTGAATGTTCACTAAAGTGCAATTTCTAATAACATATTGAATTGATAGTATCATTGGCCACGAGTGTATACATGCACTCGAGTTGCTTTTGATTTAATTGCATTAATATATACGTTGTTTTAATTCATCAATTAGTCTGAATATTGGGTTAGTTTTTGTACAATAAATCATATATACATGTATCTATCACCCTGATAACTATTACATTTACGTAAGAAATCACAATAATTAAAGCACATTTAGAATAGATGATTTTAATAATTTTTAGTATGCATGATAAAGGGAGATAATATGCACAGAAATTAGGCATGTATTATTAGAATTGATAAAATGCTCAAATAATTTCAATGTTGCCAAGACAGTGTAAATGATGCTTTAATTGCCAGATGATATGTAATGTAGCATAATTTTGTTTATCTTTATTATTTTTCTATATTTACTTTTCTTATTTAGTTAATTAGTATATTTTTATTATTTTACTTTTATTCTTAGATTAGATGATCTTTAATTATTAATATCTTGACCCAGACTGCAAACAGGCCATGGGGTGTTGTTGATTAGGTTAGAAGGAGGCAAAAGACAATAGTTAGTGTGGGGATAAGTGATTTATAGTGTTTAGATCTAGATTCTTTTTAAAAAAATTTTTATTTATTCAGAAAATACAACTTTTGGCAATACAGCCCATCAGTTTACAATAATGCACACATTATAATATAATGTTTAACATTAGACATTAGGAGTCTAATAGCTTGGTCTTAAAAAATAGCTTTTTTTAGGGGCGGGGCGGGGGTGCATAAAGAGGAGCAAGAGGGGTCGTAAACTTAAGTATATAAGCCTTAATTTTATGATGAGCAGTTTGATAAAAGTGATTTTAGTTTAATTTGTTTTCGTTGGTAATTTAGCATGGAATTGTTAAAGGATTACTATTTTAGTGCCTTTCATTCATTTATTTTGGATTTTTACTTTGTGACATTTATTTGGATTATACTTTACTTTCATTTGGGTTTAATAAACACTTGAATATTTTTTGTGTTTCATCACAGAAAGGAAATTGTGATAAAACGCTACGGAAATATTACTAGTGAAAAAGAGTTACTCGGAAAAGTTGGGTAAATACACCCATTATTTTTACACAATTAATCAAAAAATTGTCAAAAGTTCATATTTTACTCATCTTCGCTAGCCAAGGGTTTCTGATCCGCACCGCTTCTCACGAACCCTTGGCATATCGTGCTATCAAAAGTCGGGATTTTTTTTCCTGGATTTTGATTGGGGTTTACTGAAACCATTCGACCAATCAAAAAATGTAAAACATATCTGATTTAATCGACAATGTTTTCGTACTGTTTATTGACGAGTGTCTCTAACTCGAATAGCTCAAAACCCTTATTTTTCTAGTTTTTTTCTGTTTGAGCCTTCATGATGCATGTATCATTCAATCTGCAATAACAAGTACACCTGATTGTGTATCAACAGACGCATGCACTCGTAGATTGGGATTTACCGGTCCCAGTCTTATACCCTCGATATATATATATGTAACATTTTACAGTATTCCTATTCATTGAATACACTGGGCATTAAAATGTTCTTTAACTTGTCAATATCAATGTCTATAGAGGCTGCCATTACTGCACCAGGTACGTTAAATTAGGCATCTTCCATCATTTGGTTGATTTAAAAATAGGATAGAAGTTTACGTGACGAAAAAAGCCCGACTTTTGATAGCACGATACGCCAAGGGTTCGTGAGGAGCGGTGCGGATCAGAAACCCTTGGCTAGCGAAGATGATATTTTCCTATGAGATAAAAACTGTATAACTTGTGTTTAAATAAAAACTTCGGAAAGTTAGAGATGTATGCGTCACTTTCAGATAGTAGATTAACCTTTAACGATACACGTAGAAGCTGGATCCTCTCCTCTCAAACCACTGCTTGATGAGCCACGGGTCATCTCCATCATTAAGACACAGTACACAGGCTTTTGGAATTGGTTATACAGTGTTACTTGTCGCAGTGATGAGGAAATCTGGACGTGTGGTGAGAATAAGATAATGAGTCTCTACAACCTGCAGGGGGAACTAGTGAAGTCAGTCCAAACAAAGTCAGGGAACTGTCCATACGACATAGCAGTGACAAGGAGTGGGGGTCTATTTACACTGATTACGATGATAGAACTGTGAACATAATGAAGAATACACAGATACAGACAGTGATCAGACTACAGGGGTTGAGACCTCGCAGTGTCTGTAGTATCTCCTCCGGTGACCTCCTGGTTGTCATGGACAGTGATGATAATAAACAAACAAAAGTTGTGTGTTACTCTGGATCCACAGAGAAACAAAGTATTCAGTACGATGACAAATGACAACCTCTTTATTCATCTGGTGACCTTAAATACATCAGTGAGAATAGGAACCTAGATATCTGTGTGTCAGATCGTGGAGCCCATGCAGTAGTGGTGGTCAATCAGGCCGGGAAACTCCGGTTTACCTACACTGGTCGTCCCTTTACTGACAAGAAACCATTCTCTCCACGCGGCATCACTACAGACAGTCAGGGTCAGATCTTGACGGCAGACTTTGACAACCACTGTATCCACATCCTGGATCAGGACGGACAGTTCCTCCGCTACATTGACAACTGTCATTTACAGGGTCCACGGGGTTTATGTGTGGACACCAGAGACAACCTATCGAGGAACAGATTTAGATAAATGTTAAATTTATGGAGATGTTTTTGCAATACAATGATAGTTTGGAAGAAACAGTAGTAATAAACTTTTAATACAAGTCGTTCACACTATAGTGTTCTCCAACTCCTCAACGTGTTTACTATCCCAGCGGGTTTTAATCAACGAAAAAATTTTATCATAACTTTCTAGAGAATTAACAAATTCCTCAGCGTTCTTCTTCTGTGTCTTTGGGGGCATACAACCAGTATATACTTGGGTATGTGACTTTGTTGTTTATCTGAAGATATATCTGTATTAAAACAAAACAATTTAATCAGAAAGCATTTTATGGAAATATTTTAAAACATCAAACTGTAAACAAAGCAATAGCAAATCCAACTCACGTGAGGGGTTGTTTAACTTAGAACACACAAATAACAACGCACAATACAAATCATGCTTATCGTACATATGAATTGAGTAAACAGGGGAAAGATTGCATGAACAAAATTAAACCATTGGCGACCAGCATGAATGAAATCATTTGCACTAAAAACAGGAAGATTCTATTTCTACCTGTACTAGTATATCAACTATTTATTTCTACCGCATCAGCTGTTCTAAAGTAGGATGTCGAAATTAGATTCTAGGTTGTAAACACTAGATCTATTGGCCTTCGTACAGTCAATAATTGTATAATACGTGACCTGTATATTCCAGCTATGACCTGTCTAATCATAGACCTGTCTAATCATAGACCTGTCTAATCGGAGACCTGTCTAATCAGAGACCTGTCTAATCAGAGACCTGTCTAATCATAGACCTGTCTAATCGGAGACCTGTCTGTTCCCTGGTCTGTCAGTTCGGTGACCTGTCTAATCTGTTACCAGTTTTTATGACCTACTTGTCTAATTCGTGACATGTCTGCTCTGTGATATGTCTATTATGTGACCTGTCCATTCGCTGACCTGTCTAATCAGTGACTTGTCTAATCAATGACCTGTCTTATCGGTGACCTGTCCATTATGTGGCCTGTCTTATCCTTCAACTGTTTGATCCGTGAATACATGTTGTTCAATATTTATATTATAGTCCTGTATGTTTTCTAGGATTGATGATTTTGAAATTAAATATCAAGTTGATAAAAAATATAAAATGCAAATAACAAACTCCAATAATATATTGATTAAATCATGCATGATAACAGTGAATTCAAATGTCAAGATATTGATAAAAAGGAAACTATCGTTTCTGAATTGTAGCTTTATATGATTTAAACCAATCAAATGATAATAATTGTAATAATAGTAATATACATGACTTTGTATTTCATTACAATCACTCTATAACATTGTAAATGCTGTTACATTTTTCTGACGACAGTGTATACAATGTATAATATTCAGATAATATGCATATAGATATCTACATGTATTATTTTTACACAATCAAAATATTGGTGAAAGTTCATATTTTGATATGAGAAAAAATTATGTTGTAAACATTTTAATTTTGATTTATGCGTCACCATGCTACTTTCAGATAGTAGACTAACCTGTACTGTTAGGAAATTGATAATGCAAAAACCGACATACTTAAATACTGAATGATAAACATTAAGTTATCGTCTGCAGTTGTTCTGCCCATATTGTATATGCACCTGTACATGATGCATAAATGCGCACCTTGCATATAAATCTGTCACGTGACTCAACAAAGGTCCAGGAAGACAAAAGGCTTAGGACCGCCATATTGAAATGTAAAGGATGGTAAGTTACTTACTTTGTCTATAAAATAAAAGTATACTGTTTCGGGGTAGTGCATGTTTCTCAGCTTATATGTTGATTGCGAAGACGTTTATTCCATAGGGTGTTAGTTGACTTTTCCCGGTATGAACATGTTGTTTAAGATACCCCCTCCCAAAAGAAAAATTACAATGCATAAACAGGCATGAATACATGAATAATCCTAAACTGGAAGTGGTGGGCCATTTGAATGAAACAATCATATAATAGATTAACCTGCTATAATCTGTTATAATGTGAATGCTTAAAGTAACGTAATTGATTGTATTTTTTTAGTCTGTTAACTTCACTCATTGAAAGAAACAACACTATAATTATATGCATAATAGCACAGTGTAGAAGGAGGCTAGGCTTTTATTTGATTGTCTCAGGAAACAGAGCAGTATAGCGTAATGTGAACACAGCTATGCTTCCCTCGCCGCCCAGGAAAACCCATAGAAAGAAATCACAATGTTATGTGTACAAAAACTATGGAAACCTGTAGGTCCGCAGGAATTGCGATGTAAACAAAATTAATGGCGGATTAATTCTCACAAACCGAATTATAAATATTAAAATAAACTTTAAAATAATATAAATTTGACTTGCTCCGGTAGAGGGTGCGCTAGAAACTGAATTTCAAAATCTAAGAATTCTACTCAAACACGTCATTCCCAAAAACTCTCATTTCATTGGCTCTCTAAATTTTGGTCCTTTCATAATAAGTGACCTTAGGTCTTCGTTGTTAACTAGTAAGTTAACATCACCAGTAATAATGACGTGTCCAGCAGGACTCTAGTTGTAGGGTGAAGAAGAAAATGAACACGTTGGAGGATTATTCTCAAATGTTAAGGTCTTGTAGAGTTTGTTTGTACTTAAAGAGTTTGGAAGCAATGGTTGAAGTACAATTGTAGGAAATACTTTATTAAAATTGACTTTATCTTGAAATATGGCGAATGCAGGACTGAACTTTTTTGTGATTAAGAATATTACTTATATTAACGGCATCGACTCATAATGCAATCATACAAATACCTTGGTCTGACAGTATTACCAATAACTGCCTTCATTGAAATAATTTGGCCTACTGTGTTTGTCAATTCTTTAACCTGGAAAAAAAATATTTTGTTTTTGATTACATTCAAATGAATAGTGTTCAAACAAGCTTTAAGCTGCTGGATTCTGCCTTCTGAAATAAAAGTTTCCCTTTTTCCATATCCAACAACAAACCTAAACATACTCGATTTTGGGTAGGAAACCATTCACATTTATCATCAGCAAACAAGAACCCTAGCTTTAAAGAAGATTCAGCTCCGATGCCATCATCTAAAAAAGTAATGATTCTCATACCTTTTGCTCTCAAATACTTCACAGGTTTTCTAAGAACTTTCGTAAATATGTAGCCAGCAGTGGATATACCCGAAAGGTAAAACTTTGAAAACATAATAATGAGTTTTCCCATCAATTTCCCATGAAAAGCGAAGAAATTCTCTGTGTTCATTGAAAATTTCAATATGATGGTAGGCAGATTTGAGATCAAATGTGAAAATAAAATATATAACCTACCTCGATCAATTGAACAATGCATTATTTGCCCCAATTTCTTCCCATTCACTCACCTGTGACTTTAAACGACCAACAGGACTAGAAATTTTTGATGATTTTTTATCAACTTTTGCTTTTATTTTAATTTCAAATTCGCCCAAAACTGAAGTACAAATTTTACCTATCTTATTTTCATCTTTTCTTGGGCAGTCTCGACTCCAATTACCTTTGGCACCATAGTCATAACATCTGCCAGGTTTGCTTGTAGAAGTTTTTTCGTCCGTTTCCATGCGAGAGAGGGTCTCTGCTACTGGCCTCTTATAGTATGGCGCAAATCTGTAAGGTCTTCGTCTTGAAAATTTGTATACTCTGGCCTTCTTTCCTCCTCTCATTTGGGCTCAGTACATTTTCTTTTTGTCGTCCGAATCTGCCGCAATCGGATTTGATTCATATTCTTTTTCAAATTTTACAAATAAAAAATACAACTTCCCACCCTAACTGAGAAGAATCTGCCAACTTGATAAGTTTTTGTCGATTTTTCACAAGTTCAATACCTTCTGTGATGCTTGATTTAGCTGACTCGACGTTTTCTTCGTTGATCGTGGTCGATGCTCATTTGCTTCTTTCAACTTGGATAGCACTCGTGCCTAGTGTTTCTATTGGTTTTCGTTGCTTTTCTTACGAAAGATGTAATGCTCGTTAAGATTCTTTTCCATCCTGTTAAGTTGCGAATTCGAGATTTGCTGAATATTTTGCTGGAAATTTGAAAGTTTTGAATCTATCATGGTATGTAAACTGTTCAACAAATCCCCTTGCTGTCGCGTTACGGCCATATTAACTTCTTCCGCGATAGTCTGAGTTAACTCCATTCTCCTAGAGTCCATCATACAGAATTTGACTTGCTCGGGTAGAGTGTGCACTAGAAACTGAACTTCAAAATCTAAGAATTTCACTCAAACACGTCATTCCCAAAACTCTTATTTCATTGGCTATTACTAAGTATACAAATGTTACTAAATACACGAAACAGAACTTCAGTTTCGGCGCAACAAATTCTTTACATGTCGTTAGGACAACTATTTCTCGCTATACTAACGTAACGCGAGAAATTAAAATATTTGAGTGTCAAACAGACGAGCTTTTACCATGTATCAAAATAGAACATCAAAGTGTACAGGGAATTTCTTCCCTAATCAAGGCAATACACTGTAGCAGACCATGGATCCTCGGAGGAGTGCGCAGGATGTGTTACGGTGTGACCTGTGTGAGACGCCTGTCCCCCCTTACTACTGTGACCTCTGTCACGTCAACCTCTGTAAGAAATGCACCGGGAACATCTACTGGACGAAACCAAAGATCACAAGGTGGTGCCCATTAAACAGCGAGGATCTACATCCAATTACCCTAATGTCAAAAACATTCCCCAAAACAATGCGAACTTTACTGTGAATAATGTAACATCCCTATTTGTGTGCAACGTGCCTCCTCTGATGAATATTTAGGTCATAAGATAGTTGGTATTACAGAAAAATTACAACTAAATCATGAAATCCTTCTAAGCGATTTGCAAGAATTGGAGAAATCCATTTATCATAAGTATCAAGCATTTGCTCAAGCTATCCCAGTTCACAAAGCTGATCTGTATAATAACTCCCAGAAATTGACAGCAGCAATCAACAAACATGGAGAAGTATGGCACAGAGAAATAGACACCATTATACAGAAACTGAAATCTGATCTTGATGAAATGGACGCCAAACACCTGGCTGTCTGAAACAAACAGGAAGATGAAATCACACGCACCATTTCTAAAATCACACAGAGCATTGCTGATCTGAAGAAGTTACTGGACTCCAATGATGTCAACCGTGTCTCTGCCTACAAATCCAGGAATGATGAATTCAGAAGATTGCCTTCTAAACTCACAGGTTCTCTAACAAACTTCACCCCTCAGAAAATTATCCCAGAACAACTTTACCAACAATTTGGTTCCCTGTTAGCATTCTCCATTACAACAGAGGAACATAGCTACAATGAAAACCTCGGAAGCTGGATCCTCTCCTCTCAAACCACTGCTTGATGAGCCACTGATCATCTCCACCATATAGACACACCATGGAGGCTTAGGAAATGGGTTACGCAGTGTTACTTGTCACAGTGATGAAGAAAGGTGGTGGTAATGAGACGATGAGTCTCTACAACCTACAGGGAGAACTAGTGAAGTCAATCCAAATCAAGTCAATGAACAATCCACAGGACATAACAGTGACAAGGAGTGGGGATCTAGTTTACACTGATTACAGTGATAGAACTGTGACCATAGTGAAGAATACACAGATACAGACAGTGATCAGATTATGGGAGAGGAAACCTCTCAGTGTCTGTAGTAAATCATCTGGTGACCTCCTGGTTGTCAAGAACAGTGATGATTGGAAACAAATAAAAGTTGTGCATTACTCTGGCTCTACAGAGAAACAAAGTTTTCAGTTCGATGACAAAGGACTGAACCTCTCTATTCATCTGGTTACATTAAATACATCAGTGAGAACAGGAACCTAGATATCTGTGGTCAGACTATAGAGCCCCTGCAGTAGTGGTGGTCAATCAGGTCGGGAAATTCCTACATTGGTCCTCCCTCTACTATACTCTGTCCCGAGTTTTTGCTTCCACCACTTTTCGCTTGATATTTCTATAATCATTAATACCTTTGTGCTCAAACTACGTTCATCCACTAATACGAAAAATGTCCAGATTATCTGTTTTGAAACGCCCCCTCTACCGCTTCAGGTTTCAATACACAACCCAAAATAGAAAGTCTACAGGGATTTTACATTGCATCAGCCATGAAATTCCCGGATGATAACGTTAAAAAATTATGCGAGGTGTTCCGAGTAATTCCGAATGGAGAAAAGATGTAAACATTTCCCATTATAAATCTCTGTTAGAAATTTCTTTTTTGTTCATGTGGACTTTTATGAGTGAAAAATGAAAATGTGTCAATGAAGATATCTTGGATATTTTCCCTTTTATCGATTTCAACAGTATTTCTTTCACAGGTATGTGTATTTTTATTAAAAATCATCAAAAAGTGATAGAAGCAATAACTTGGGGCAGACTATACCAAGGGATCATTTAGTCCATACGGCATCACAACAGACAGCCAGGATTGGATTCTGACAGCAGACAACAACGACCGTATCCACATCCTGGATCAGGACGGACAGTTCCTCCGCTACATTGACAACTGTCACCTTTATGTGGCTGAGTGGGAAACAGGTAAAGTGAAGAAAATACAATATCTGATGTAAACATATTTTGTGTAATTGGTAATTATATATATTTACATTTTTCAGTGTCTTTGCCTGGGATAACACTACGTATCTATTTTGTACTTAAAGTCCAATAAGTTCAAATGACGTTTAATTGGGGGCGCAAGCTGGTTTGCTTATTTATATTCAAATATTTAATCGTACAATTGCTGAAAATTATATTAAATATAAGTAATAAGGAATCCTTCATTGGATATTATGGGGTGGTGATTTCGGTCAAGGCGTGGTTAAATCAATCATAAAGCCCTCCGGGCTTTATTGGATTTGATCACACCCCACCAAAATTATCACCTCAGAATACTCACAGATTAATAATTTATAATTACAGTACTTTAATAATCATGCTTACAACTAAAGGCTCGAGATTCACCAGGTGGTAATCTGAGGTGAGGGTGGGGATTATTTTCGGTAGGTGTGAAAACCTTCAGGGCATTTAGTCCTTTAGCGGCCGGGAACATCGCTACTCTGTAATGTTTGAAAAATAGATATAAGAAATACTGTGAATTATTTCTACAAAGACCAAGCGCAGCACATGGTGTTAAGCATATAATTTTGTGTATCTAAACAAATGTTTGCAAACTGAAACATGTTAATAAGTCAGAATGTACATGTATAAGCAGCAGTGTTACGATGGATAGGGGCTTATTTGACCCTTGAATTGAATTTTATCTGATGATTAACTCTCATAAACAATTTTATACTTTCTAAAATCTAATTTTCATTTCCCTTTTTTACTGCGAAGTGGAAGATATCAAAGATAATTTTATTTATTGCATTCACAACATACATGTAAATGTAGCACTAGTGTTTACTATACATGTAGGAGTTTATATAGATACAAAGAGAGAGAGAGAGAGTGTGTGTGTGTGTGTGTGTGTGTGTGTGTGTGTGTGTGTGTGTGTGTGTGACATTAGTACATGTAATTTTCTCACAAATCTCTTGGTAAAAGGTTGCAAAAGCTCTCCCTGTCATTGAAAATGCCCCAAAAATTCATAATTAACCATTATGATATATATTTTGAGAAAATGATTTTTTCTAATTTTATAAAGGGCAGACAACTCTTTAAAAAAAATTTCAAGTGCAAAAAGTTTATTCAATTGACTACATATTCCCGAGTTTGGTTTATGTCAGCCTCTTAACAATTTTGAAATAAGTATTTAATTTTGTTTAGGTCAATCAAAATTGTTAAATTCCCCTCAGTTATGGATGGACTACCTTAACTTAGATTATGAGATAATGTACATATTTGATGCAGCTGTCCTCATTCCTGACTATATTTATTCTATATAGGTCTGTCCTACAGGAAGGGACTGATGTGTGACACTGAGGGTGACCTCCCTTTGTTAGTCCCAGACAATACATTCAACATCAGTCTCATTGATAAGAGATACATACAGGTCAACCAGCCACTACATTCAACATCAGTCTCATTGATAGGAGATACATACAGTTCAACCAGCCACTACATTCAACATCAGTCTCATTGATAGGAGATACATACAGGTCAACCAGCCACATGCCTAAAAAAAAAATCTGTTAAAATTCCAAGAATCTGCGATGAATAGTTGCTGAGAAAAATTTGACATACATTTTTATGAACAGACGGAAGGACAGACGGACAGATGGACAGATAGACAGACAGACACACAAGGGTAAAACAGTATACCCCCTTCTCCTTCGGAATGGGGGTATTATAGTTTGTAGAATGTACTTGTCACTGCAGCTTGATATCCATAAATAATAAATCATCAAAGGTGCCAAAATTCAATGGAAGCAAACAGTCAAAGCAGCGCATTCTGTCTGCGGAACTCCTACAGTTTTAAAGTATGCAAGCATAGTACAATAAATGTCATTATGGCACCACTTACCAGTACACTCATCTGCTGATTTAGGGGTGGAATGACTCTTTTTACCCTGACCTCCTCCAGAGTTAGGGGTGGGGTGACTCTTTGTGAGGGTCTGTACACTCAGTAAAAGGGCTGCGATCAGGCTCCCCACCCTCCCCTGGTACATCTCCTTCTCGTTCTCAACTCCCTCTTTATCACCCTGTGATTTCATTGATCTGATTCCACCACTCCTTGTCTTGTGTATTTTCTCCGTATTGGATGAGTCCTCAGTCATTTGATGTCTGCTGGTGTTGAACCACTCTGTGAACTGTTGACTTTTGACCTCCACTTCCTGTCTCATGTACCTTAGAGTATCTATAAATGACGGAAGACATTTCTCTCCTCTATCACAAAAGAGTTCCTCTATCTCTGTCAGACTGACCACTCCCTCAGATAAGTCTTTGTACACTGAGTGCATATTGTTGCAGTCATTCCTGTAAAAATGAACAAAACTAGATTTTTCAGTTCTTAAGGTAGCTCACTGCATCAAGGCTTATACTTTTTATGATATGTACAATGTCACAAGATGGTGATTTAAATGTTGTGTAAAATTGTTCCTATCAATCTATTTGATTGAATATAATCTGGGGTTAAAGAATCTGACTTTTGAACTGCAGATCTCAGACACGTTCTAATTTTAGAAAATACCCCCCCCCCCATAAATTGCTTATTTTTTGCCTCTTTGCTTGTATAATGTAAAAGTGTATGCTGTATACTTCTTATTTCATAATCAAATCATTTTCTGCCGATCTTAGAAACTATATATTCTCAAACTCAAGGTATGGTGAGCCACCTTAAACAGTTCTGGTCAGACCTACCATGTGATCAACGGTTTCTTGGAGAGAGACAATATCCTGTCATACAGCTTGCTAGTCTTCTCTTGTAGAGCCTATAATCACAACAACTCCTCTACATGTTATAACATAAAAAATCACAGAAACTCCGCTACATTTTCTCTTATAAGGTAAAACGGGGAATCACAAATATTTGTAGTGGCTCAATTTTCATAGATACCATGGGTACCCCATGCATACACACAAACTAACATCCTCAACACATTTTGTAACACAGTCTTTAATGATTTGAACATAGAAGCAAATCCTCAAAAAATATCTTGTAAACAAACCTGTACAAAATTAAAAATCCACAAAAATCAGTCCAAAAGAATAATTTATATTTTGAAATGATTCCACAGTATCTAAATGACTGTATACGAATGAAATTTTCAAATTAAACTGAATACTTTCTTAATTTCTTGATCCACCACTGACCTGAATTTTGGCCCAGCAGTCTGTCCACTTCTCGTCTCCTTGAGTCATCAGCGCCGCATCAGACAACTGATATCTGGGAAAAGGAGATGGATAGCGGGTTGTTTTTTCCTGTTGTCTGGGGCAACACTGTAGAATGACCTTGACCTGAATCAGCCCCTCCTTCAGACTGACCAGGAGAGAGGACAGGGAGTTCTGACAACATGAACAAGAGAAACTTGATAACAATGACAAGTCACAAAAGAAAAGAGAAATCAGTTAATTACCATTCTAAGAAAGTAATCAAGAAAACCTTGCTCAGCTCAGTCAGATGACTTTCTTTATGATATTTTCCATTAGCAATCTGACAATTGCTGTAGCTGTCACATACTGTACAACACTAGGAGAAGACAACCATCATAGGGAAAGCAGAGCTTGAAAAGGCAAGACTTCACACAACTATGTTGTGTTTCAGTTTTCACTTTCAATTAGTCTTTCATTTCATGCTTCAGTGAGGCTCTAATGATGGCTGTTCCAACACTGTTTCATCAGTTGCACAGAGATCATGCTTGACATGGAGCTACAACCAAATCATTCAACCGTGAAAGTATTGATTGTATCATAAAATAGATAGATTGAAATAAGTGAGAGGTTTATACTCATCTAATTACTATACCCTAGAATAATCAATCAAATTATACATTGCATTTCATAATGAGTATTTCAAAAAGTGCAGTATTACTCACAAACATACACAGGTATTAATGAGAATTCACATTCATATATTGAGTTATCATGAGCATATAATGAGTGTTCGTGAGACACAATTAGTATTCATGTTCACATACCAAGGCACCTGGAAATAGTCAATTTTTAAGGGAGCGCACACTGAATGTTCTTTACTCATGTACTGTTTTCACCTTTATAGGAAGAAGTCTATACACTATAGTAACTAAGAATTATCTCTCTAATTGTTACACGGAGATAGTACCTGATTGTGAGAAAGGCCTGATGGACCTTGGCAGTGGCAGTGTACTGGTCCACCAGTAGACTCATCAGGTGATCGGTGAATCCCCTACAGCGCTCCAAGTTACCCACTCCAAGCTCCTGATGAAATCAACACCAACGTTATAAAAATCAAATGTAACACCAGGCAATGTTACAAAATTCAAATCAACACCAATGTTACAAAATTCAAATCAACATCAATGTTACAAAATTTAAACGTAACACCAAATAGAATGTTATAAAAATCTAATGTAACACCAATGTTACAAATATCAAATGTACAACAAAACTGTCACTTGATTGACTTGGTCATTAGACAATACTCATAATTACTGGTTTATTTTTAAGTTTGTTGTTGTAAAAACCGATGTAAAACACTGTAAATATATCAAAACATTAGATGATAAATGACACTGCTTCACTGCTAGTAACTTCACCTTGGACGGGGACTGAAGGGCCGAGGCAAACTTGGCTTTCCTGGCCACACATTTGTAGTAGTAGTCATGGCAACTCTTTCCTATGTCCACCACACTGTCACGACTAAAACAGAGATCACAAAAAATGTCAACCAGCCACTACATTCAACATCAGTCTCATTGATAGGAGATACATACAGGTCAACCAGACAATACATTCAACATCAGTGTCATTGATAGGAGATACCTACAGGTCAACCAGCCATTACATTCAACATCAGTCTCATTGATAGGAGATACCAGCCCCTACATTCAACATCAGTCTCATTGATAGGAGATATATACAGGTCAACCAGCCACTACATTCAACATCAGTCTCATTGATATGAGATACATACAGGTCAACCAGCCACTACATTCAACATCAGTCTCATTGATAGGAGATACATACAGGTCAACCAGCCACTACATTCAACATCAGTCTCATTGATAGGAGATACATACAGGTCAACCAGCCACTACATTCAACATCAGTCTCATTAACAGGAGATACATACAAGTCAACCAGCCACTACATTCAACATCAGTCTCATTGATAGGAGATACATACAGGTCAACCAGCCACTACATTCAACATCAGTCTCATTGATAGGAGATACCAGCCCCTACATTCAACATCAGTCTCATTGATAGGAGATATATACAGGTCAACCAGCCACTACATTCAACATCAGTCTCATTGATATGAGATACATACAGGTCAACCAGCCACTACATTCAACATCAGTCTCATTGATAGGAGATACATACAGGTCAACCAGCCACTACATTCAACATCAGTCTCATTGATAGGAGATACATACAGGTCAACCAGCCACTACATTCAACATCAGTCTCATTAACAGGAGATACATACAAGTCAACCAGCCACTACATTCAACATCAGTCTCATTGATAGGAGATACATACAGGTCAACCAGCCACTACATTCAACATCAGTCTCATTGATAGGAGATACATACAGATGTCCGAGACACAAGTGAGGCAGAGTTAATTATTTGGCTTTGTACTAGTTCTGGCTTGAGGAATAAACCTTAAAATTGATCAATAGATCTAAATGCCCGAGGACCTGGATTCAAATCCAGGAGAGGCCAAATCAAGTCCATATTATCAATAGCAACTGATACACAATGATATTCACCTTGCTGTAAATCTATCCGCGCAGACAGAGACATCTAGAGGTGGGACTAACAAAGGGAGGTCACCCTCAGTGTCACACATCAGTCCCTTCCTGTAGGACAGACCTATATAGAATAAATATAGTCAGGAATGAGAACAGCTGCATCAAATATGTACATTATCTCATAATCTAAGTTAAGGTAGTCCATCCATAACTGAGGGGATTAACAATTTTGAATGACCTAAACAAAATTAAATACTTATTTCAAAATTGTTAAGAGGCTGACATAAACCAAACTCGGGAATATGTAGTCAATTGAATAAACTTTTTGCGCTTGAAATTTTTTTTAAAGAGTTGTCTGCCCTTTATAAAATTAGAAAAAATCATTTTCTCAAAATATATATCATAATGGTAAATTATGAATTTTTGGGGCATTTTCAATGACAGGGAGAGCTTTTGCAACCTTTTACCAAGAGATTTGTGAGAAAATTACATGTACTAAAAAGATATAATAAAAACGCATTTTTCCCATAGATTTCAATGTTAACTTTAATCTGTAATAAATTTCGTAATATTCAAAATTTTCAAAAATTTGAAAGATTAATCTTATTATAATTATTTAATAAACCCCTTAAAATCACAATAAGATTATAGTGATCAAACTTTCAATCTATTAAATATGAAATATGATAGTTATGGATGAACTACTTAACAGGCTTTACTGTGAATTTTTGTTCCTTTTTGATAATTCATAGTTTACCAACTTTCAATGAGTATAACAAATGTCTACACACTTAATACTGAGCTAAATGTCAGCATAATCATTGAGTAATTCATAAATAAACTCAAATAATGAGTCCTGTTAAATTTATCCTACTAGTGGTTTACACCTTCGACTTCTCCACACTTTCTGTAATGGTCAGCCACTCAGTTTCCTTACCAAGCTGTGCCAGTTCCTTGAAGAGATCACTGAGGGCTTTCCTCTTCTTCAGTGACGTCCTATGTGTTTGGTCTCATTGAATCCACATCACATGGAGTATTAGAATGGTACTCAATGTGATCATGTTGAACAAATAAATTTTCAAGTATTGTAAAAAATCAATAATCTTAGTAACCTGTGAGACTTCCAGGTGTTGAAGTTCATGAACAGACTCAATTACTTCTTCTGTAAATAGAACCAAAAGTACAATTTTATTTTACATTAAACTTTGCATGCTTTTGATAATAAACAGTGTATTTACCTCAATTCCTACTGTAGGTTTCTTGACACTGAGTCTATGACTTACATGTACACATGTACTTGTGACTAATCCAAGGTATTACTTACCTGTGAACTCGTTGAGTCTGACTACGAGTCTGTGGTACTTGAGTCGGCCAGACAATGACCTCTAATGTTTACACATTTTCATAGACAGCTGACCAAGCCTACTTGAGAGACTGCCACTACCAGGGGCGGGTACATGTAACTCTGGCAGAGGAACCTTAATTGAATTAAAAGATACAGAACGTTTGTTCATATCTAAACATTCACAATTTTTCCTAAAATGTAATGACCAAAAAACATGATACGAAACAAATCTTGACAATTTTTTGTACAAACTCATACCACAATTTGAAATCTAATAAATGAATGAAATAATATTCTGTAAACCATGTACTGTAAAAGTGGTTATTTATTTACATTAGTTACACGGTAAGCTTAAAACCGTGTAAAATACCACCACGCCCATGGTTAAAAAACCCCAAACTTTAGAGTAGTAAATCACGCATCCACAAATTTTATACACACATGTATATTGTATGACTATAGAAAACGCGTACTTAACCACTAGCATAAATAACCATTTTTACAGTATCATACACAATCAAATTTTATTTGCCAATGTCCAGCTGAATTAATTTCTTGGAGCAAAAAGCTATACCTTGTATAATATTCAAGAAGTGCTTTTTTATAGCCATATGCAATAAATTTCCTTGAGCATAGGTTGCTCCCAAACCTCATGGATATTCATGGCATGCTAAGCCTCATTAAACAGGTGTTTACAGCACTGCCAAAACATCTACTTACCAAACCAGTGACTTTGATAGAGGCCAGGGTCTGAATGGATGTAGTGTAGGTCTCCCTCAAGACAGTGTGACCTCTGGATGACCTGTAGAATCTAGGCTAAGGTCAGGGTCTGCTAGAATACCCTGAACCGGCTCATCCAATACAGCCTACAAAACACAGACATCCAATAATTGGCTACAGAGTATCTTAAAGTCCATCCCTACACAGGCAAAAGTGGCTCGCATGAATTTAATATGAAATTCGCATAAATTTCATGTGAATTCTTTGCATGAGAAAGAGACGAAAAGTAACACGCATGAATTTCATGCGAAAACTTCATGCGATTTTGACATGATTTGCATGCGAATATCATATGATTAAAATTTCGCACAATATTCATGCGAAAATGTATATTCAATTTTCGTTGTTGTTCCATGCGAATATCATGCGAATATCATAAAATTTTCATACAAAATATTGCAGAGGTTAATTTAACAATTTTGAAATCTTCTATGATCTCTTTTTATCTAAATTTAGTAATATGATCTGTTATTGAAATGAAAAACTAAAATCCTTATTGATCTGCTTATTACAGAATTAAAAGACAACAATGATGATAATCTTCTTAGGATAATCTTCTTTATTTTGGAGGAGAACAAAATTCAAACTTCTTATTCCTCTTCTCAAAAAGGCTTGTATATATATTTTGATAAAATGTCAACTTTATTCTAAATTTTGATTTATATGTGTATTAAGTCCAATACATGCAGAAATTGTTTTATTACCCTAATGTCAAATTTGTCACAATTGTTAGAAAAAAGTACTACTATGTCAACATATGAATGAAAGAGTGTTTTAAAAGTGTTTTGGATTGATTTGTCATAATTTAATTTTCATATGAAAAACATGCAATTTTCATGTGAATTTCACAAAACTTTATGCGAATTTGACACAAATATCTAATGCACGAAAAACATGCGAAAAATAATTTTCATGAAAATTGTACAATTTTCATGCAAATATCATGCGAACATATTCGCATGAGAAACTTTTCGTCTGATTTTCGCATGAATTTCACATGAGAAAGAGACGAAAAGTAACACGCATGAAAATCATGCGAGCCACTTTTCCCTATGTAGTAAGATTTCTCCCTAGCGTTTTTGGTTCAGATTTTATAAAAGTATTAATGGAAACTCAGTAAGGAATAAAAATATAGGGCGCCGTTATATTTTTGAGGTATTTTCTGATATCAGAAAATTATTTTTTGATATCAATAAATCGAATTTCTGATATCAGAAAATGATTTTTTGATATCAGAAATTTGAATTCTTGATATCAGAAAATACGATCAATTTTTTGAGATCAAAAAATCGATTTTGTGATATCAAAAAATTGATTTTTTGATATCAGAAAATGATATTTTGATATCAGAAAATGATATTTTGATATCAGAAATTCAAACTGATTTTTTGATATTAAGAATTATATTTTCTGATATCAGAAATTCAAATAAAATGGCGAATAAATTTCACATATTTAATGAATACTCCTTTGACCCAAAATTAAATTGCTGAACTACAGAGCCCGATTTGCATTTCAATATTTGTTGTTTTTTATTTTAATATTTATTTAATGTAAAAATTTATTAAGTGTTCTTGAAAATTCTGGTCTTATGTACTGAAAGTGCTTACTGGACGCCAGTATATAATTCCTTTATATTATGCCACTCCATCATTTTTTAAGGAATTCCATTCAATATTCAGAGAGAATCGCAAAGAAAGCAGTGCTAATCATTGTATGTGTGGACAAACTTGCCAAAATGAAATAAGGTTTAAAATTAGGCATACATTATTATTCTTAACAGGCATCTACAGGTTAGAAACACAGTTTCTTACAAATTACAAAAGTTGCATCACAGGGAGAATTCATTAAGTTGATAGTAATTTTATGAAGGTCTTATTTTCTGATATCAAAAAATCGATTTTCTGATATCAGAAAATACAAATGATTTTTTGATATCAAAAAATGTGATTTTCTCATATCAAGAATTCGAATTTTTTGATATCAAAAAATGATTTTCTGATATCAAGAAATCAATTTTTTTATATCAAAAAATAAACTTTAATTCTTGATATCAAAAAATCTATTCTGTGATATCAGAAAATCATTTTTTGATATAAAAAATTCGAATTTGTGATATCAAAAAATGATTTTCTGATATCAAAAAATGATTTTCTGATATCACAAAATAGATTTTTTGATATCAAGAATTATTTTTTGATATCAAGAATTATTTTTTGATATCAAGAATTATTTTTTGATATCAAGAATTCGAATTATTGATATCAAATATTTATTTTTTGATATCAGAAAATACCTCAGAAATATTAAAACGGCGCCTCATATAAAATCAATGTTTTACACCCCCAGGTTGCATATACCTGTATTCATCTGGACAGGTTGATTTTCGTTTTGCCGATTTATTATTTTTATAGACAACTTTTGAAAATTGAACATACGTATCGTGGAATACATATGAATAGGTACATATTTGATAAATTACCTGGTTTGACTAGATATACACTCATATGCACAACTATGTGTTCTGAATTTTAAATGAAAAATATGTTTGAGATTTTTAAAAAATAAATCTAACAGTCCGTATATCTGTTCAGGCTAAACCCCTGTTAAAGAGAATATTTGGATGAACTGATAGATTGCTCAAAATCGCTTCTAAAGAATGTATCACCTACAAGTAGATAAAACATTGACATTCATGAAATGGTTTTAATCAGAGTGGGCAATAAATATTCTTTGTTCATAACTAAGATTTAATAAGAATTATTCATTCAATATTATGACTTACAAATGTAATTATGCGAAATTCGAGATCAAATTAATCGTCATTTTATTTCAATTCTTGTCTCGTATGAATTCACATTGAATTGATCAAACAAGCACGTAGCATCTTTTTTGAAAGTGAAGGGGGGGGGGCAGACTCAGCCAAACAATCTTGACAAGCAAAATAAAAAAAATTTCCAAAGTCCTAATTCGTGGAGGGTGGGGTCGTAGTATACCTGTTCACTGTTCATTTCCTAATTTTCAATTCAATTTTTTATTTGTAAATTTAAGAAAAATCTGCGCCAAAAAGTGGAAGGGACAGACCCCTTGCCGTCCTCCACCCCCCCCCCCCCCCCCCCTTAAGTTACATGCCTGACGAAGTTGTAAATTCTAGAACAATAATCAAAACATCTTTGAGTTATCTTCAGTGCCTCAGGGTTTTTTTTTTCAAAGTTATATAATATTACTGTTATCTTTAAGGACGGATTTAACACATCAGAGCGTTCGTCGTTAAATCCTATCGCCACCAGAAGCGATTAATTTTTTTAAGCTGTAATATTTGTAAGGCTTATTTAGGTTTGATATTGAATGCAGAATGTGTATTTTGTATTAAAATTGATTAATGCATATGCTAGATTTTTGTCCTAAAATTTCCCAGCGACGGTCCCGGTGACTTGATGAATGGTTTCTCATTAGCCCCCTGTGACCCGCATCCAATCCTGGTAATAACTGAGGTCGTTTTCTCTTTAATTTATCGTAGAATTGACAAATTGCATTTTATTTTTTTACGTTTTAATGGTTGCATATAATTTAAAGAAATCTTTTTAAAACATTATGTAAACTGTATCTATAAAAAAAAAAGAAGTGATTTAAACCAATTTTTTTTTTTTGCATTTTCCTTGCCGTGCGACAGACCTGGTTTTTAAAACTTAAAATTTCACGTGTAAACAACTTTTTGTGGTATATGTTTTGTCCTCTGTCACTTCCGAAGTAAGACAACATTTGATTTTTTTTTTAAGTTTTAGTTTTAAATGATTAAAACTTGTTTACAATACACGATATTGTATCATATCATATCAAATTTATGATAGATAACTCGTTTTCATTTTCATGTGAAAAACTTTATTCAGCTTTATTCTAGTTTTCCAATCTCCAAACCGGCATATTTTCAAAGCTCAAATGTATTGTGACCTTCTCTTTAAAACAAATGTCCATGCCATGACGTCATAGTCCAAACTGCAGATATGCATCGATTATGAGAAAAAGGAAACAGAAAAGAAAAAGATCCGAAGTATTCCGAAATCCGAATAAAAGGTACAAGGTCTTCCAAAAAGGTGCAACATAAGTTAATTTAAGCAGTATCGCTCATTCTTTCTTTATTTCCTCCCTTAGGAGATTGTAGGATGAAATTTTACAAAGAACAATATACGAACATCAATACACACTAAAAAAAAAAGAAAAAAAAACTATATTTTCCTATTGCCACTTGGCAGCGGAGAAAAAAAACCCTGAAAAGAGTGGGGAGGAAAATCACAGACCCCCCCCCCCCCCCTCCCCGAAACATATATACATGGGGGTAACCATTTGAGTATGACTTGATATAATCTACAGCTATAACAATGTGTAGAAAAATATCTTGACTATTGTACTGGTATTTTACATCGTGTTTTGAATAGAACACAGGTATCGTTTGTACCATGCTGCGGTGTCCTTCAAGAAGCGGAAGTTGAGGATGTGCAGGGTGCGTAAATCGAAGTTAGCTGTAACGTTGGAGATAAGTCTCGACCCGAGCAAAAAGAGGTAGATGTCACGTGGACAGAGACCACTGAGTTCAGCACTAAGAGAGATGTCGAAGTTTTCGATGACTGTATGCTTCTCGGAATGCAGCCGTCCCTGGGCAAACGGTAGAGATGTGCTCGAAGACGTTGGTAAAGTGGTTGCTGCACATATAAGAAAAACTTCCGGTGAAATTTCAGGAAGTGTCCGTAATTTTGAAGCCTATAGCCCAATAACTTCAAAAAAGATGAGTGACAGAGAATGGGCTTGTCTTATAGCATAACCGAAAAACGGTATTGGCTGCGCCGCGTAGTAATACATAGCATGTGCTACATGAAAAAATAGTGGTTTAAAATGTTGTTATCAAAGTGTACAAATTGGAAATAATATAAATATAAGTAATAAGATTCAATTCAGTTTATTCTCTCAAACCATTAACATTCAATGGTACATGAGGTACATATAACATATTTACGTTAAATAGTAATGTCAAGGGTCTAATAAATTATATATATTATTATAATACAACATAGTAATACATGTGTCAATAAGTATAAATAAGAGAAAAAATAGTAATAACACAAAAAGTGGTAGAAAAAGTGGATGATCATGTAGAATACAGAGTTAATTGGTATTCAATACGCAAAGAGTAATAATAGATACTAAAATAGTTTAGGTTGGACAGCACACTTGCTCCTGGATGTTCCAAATAAAAGTGCTTAATTTTTTCAATGTTTTTATGTTTGATGTTGTAAACAGTTCCCTAAATTTTAATGTATTTGGTTTGTGATAGTACCTGGTTGGTAGAAATTGTTTACGTAAAGTTGAGAGGGATTTGCACTCGAGAATAAAATGAAATTTGTCCGCTAATTTACCAATATTACAGAGTGTGCAGCTCCTGTCATTTAAAGGAATTCCATACCATCTACCGGTTTCAATCGGTAAACGGTGGTTTGATGTTCTGAATTTAATAAGTGGTTTCCAAAATTTTTTTGTAAGAATGCTAAAGTATTTTTCAAATCCAAAAGTTTGTTTATAAATTTTATATATTTGACCCTTGGATGAATTATCTATATCATTTGCCCATTTCTGAATAAACTGGTCCTGTAATCTTTGTTTGATGGCAGCAGAAATCCACTTAGCAGTATATGTTGCAGTACATTGTTCTGTCCAGATATTAGAAAAACCACAAAAATCTAAAATATGTCGTATAAAATCAGTCCATGGATTTACACAGTCATTATTGTACATATATTGATTTGCTAAATATTTGTAAACAGTAAACACAATCTTATTGTCTTGACCTTGGATCATTTTTGTCCAATAAGAAATCATTCGAGAATATACAGTGACATGTAAAGGATAACGACCTGATTCACCATAGACCATATAAGATGGCGTACTACTTTTCAAACATAGAACATATTTTAAAAATTTTAAATGGATTTTTTCAATAATATCTATATTCTCGTAACCCCAAATTTCACAACCATATAGCAAAACCGGTACTACTACTTTGTCAAACAAATTAAAATTGTTGTTCTAGAGGTAGATTAAAGAGTCTTATTTTTCTAATAATACTATACATAGATTTCTGTGCTTGCTCGACTAAGTGCTTTTTGGCTTTACAAAAAGATCCACTTCTGGAAAATACAATACCCAAATATTTGAATTCACTCACAATTTCAACAACGTTATTATTATAGTAAAAAATATTTTTAGGCTTAGAGCCTTTTGAAAAAACTAATATCTTTGTTTTTTCTACATTGACATTTAGTTTCCATTGGGAACAATACACATGGAATTCGTCTAGTGCTTTCTGAAGATCATCAGCGGTCTCAGTCATGATAACTAATAATTAAGAGCTAATACTTTGTAATCCAACAATATTTTTATCTATTAAAAAATCTTCTAGGTCGTTAATATAAATAGAAGATAAAAAAGGAGATAAATTTTCTCCTTGGCGTACACCTATATTACAACAGAAAAAATCGGATGATTTATACATATCTTAGATTTAATTCCTTTGTACATATTACGTATAAAAGCATAACATTTTCCCCCTATTCCATTATGTAGTAGTTATACCAAAGTCCATTTCTCCAGACGGTATCAAATGCTTGTTTAAAGTCAACAAAAGCACAAAATATTTTTTTCTTTCTACTGAGTAAAGTATTTGATAAATATTGAAGAGTTAGAATATGGTCCAGAGTCAAATGATTTTTCCTAAAACCTGCCTGACTTCTAGTGATGAGGTTAATTTCAGATGCGTACGTCTCTAAACGTTTGCTTAAAATACAAGTAAATAATTTGCCGAGACAGCTAAGTAATGTTATCGGTCTGTAATTTTCTGGCTGGGTGGGGTCGCCCTTATTCTTAAATATAGGTTTAATAATTCCTATCACCCACTCGTCTGGTACATAACCTCTATCGTAAATCAAATTAAATAATTTCCTATAGACTGATAGAAATATTGGAACTGTTGTGGAAATGTGTTCATTAATTACTGAATCATGTCCTGGTGATTTATTGTTTTTAAGTTTCTTAACCACTTCTAAAATTTCTTCATCGCTAATAGGTAGGTTCAAAAAGTAATATGTATCCGAAACATCACTATCTGGTAGACTTTCATTGTTGTCATTGACTTCGCATTCATTCATACCTTTTAGAAACTCGAACATATTATTAATATCTACAGCGCTCGAGTTGTTTTTACTTCCAGCATTAGGGATTTTCCAATAGTCTTTAGGATTATTAGAATGCAAGTTCACTAATTGTTTTGTTAATTCCGACTTATGGTTTTTAATACATTTATCCATTATGTTTTTATAATTTTTGTTCGCTGATTTTAGAGTTTCTTTATTTTCGGCAGATTTACATTTAGAATAACTCTGTGTGGCTGAGTGGAATTTTTTGCGTGCAGATCTGCATTCGTGATTAAACCACGGTTTATTGCGTCTTACATGTTTGGAATGTGGATAATAAATAAAACCAAATGTTTCCTTAGCAGCGTTGGAGAAAACATTACAAATATCACTAGTTATATCAGAAATATTGTTTTGATTGAAGTCACGCGTTCCTCTGACTAGGTCATCTAAGATGTGTTCAATAGCATTGACGGCCGCGGTATTGATGTTATGACAAAAGTCCTTAGCATAATTATACCCGCACTTTCTAAAGAAAGTTCGGGTATATTGTTGTTACCCTGTTCCGTCTGTCCGTCCGTCTGTCCGTCCGTCTGTCACGTTTTACTTTCTCAAACTGCTCTTACATCTTATAAACCAGCAAACTGAACTCTTGGAGTATGATTTGGGGTGTCATGTTGTTTTGTAAACAGGTTTCAAAAATTCTCTGGTAGTCCTGGGGATCAAATAATGGGTAAAAAATGACGTTTTTTGACAAAAAACCTTCTTCCTCGAATTCCTTTTACATTTTCAACAGTAGACAAATCATATCTTGGAATATGTTTTTGGGTGTCCTATAGATGCGCAATAAGGTTTCGGAAATTTCAATATTGTCCTGGGGTTCATTAAATGGCTGAAAAATGACGTTTTTTTTACAAAAAGTCTGGTTTCAAAAAACGTCAATTTCTTTTTGCAGTAGCCTAATGATCTAATAAGATATGCTTCGGGGTGTCATGTTGACGTGTAATCATGTTTCAGAATTTTTGTTTTTATCACGGGGGTCTGTGGGCATAAAAAAATGACGTTTTTTTGCCAAAAAAATATGTTTCCCAGAATTACTCTTACAATTTATGCAGTAGCTATGTCATCTCTTGAGATATGATAGGGACTGTCCTATAGATGTGCAATAAGGTTTTAAAAATTTAAATTTCATTCAGGGAGTCAAATAGTAGCTGAAAATTGACGTTTATCACTCCTAAAAAAAACCTACTTCCCAGAACTCCTCTCATGATTTAATGAATAGCCACATCATTTATAGGGATATAACAGGGGCTGAGCTATAGATATGCAATAAGGTTTTAGAAATATAAATTTGATTCTGAGGGTCAATGCTATCTGCAAAATGATGTTCCGTCCCATAAAAAACCTAATTCCTGGACCTCCTCTTATCTCTTGTGATTGAAATAACGTACCATAAGATGCATAAGGAGGAAGAATATATATGCTTTAGGGGTGGGGATCACAAGCATTTTTTTTCAAGTTATTTGATCATTTCTGATTTTGGGAGGGTGGGGTGGGGTTAAGGTGACCCCCAGAGGCCATGACCTACTAATACCACAAAAAGATTTGCCTTGACATGGTCATGGTTGAAAAAACAAAAATATATATGGTTTAGGAGTGGGGATTTTGATGATTTTGAGGATATTTTAAAAATATTTAACTATTCATGTTTTCGGGGGGTGGGGAGATTCAGAGTCTCTTCTCACATTTTTACAGTAGCAAAATCATTTCTTGATTGGTATTTTTCTGTATGATGTCAGATGTACATAAAGAGATTTTGGAAATTGCTTTTTAATCTTAAAGATCAACAAAATGTTGTATGTAATTGTAGAAATTGTAAAGTCAGTCCAAAAAAAACTAGAGCTTGCTGTAAAAAACAAAGCAGTGTCAACATTGGGCTAGGGCTAGGAATTACACTACATATGAATAAGATTAGTTCCAACTCTGGAAAGTCACTGGGCATCTCAAAGGGGGCATAACATATATACATGTACCAATTGATGTGCAATGACACAAGGATGAAGAATAAATATGGTCTAGGGTAGGGATCTCAACAGTCATTAAAATGTATTATAATTTCCTATTTCAGAGGAGGGGGGGGGGGTGGTTGTTTAAAAACAACTCCAGGGGGTGGGGGGGAATAACCCAAGGGGCAGGGGCCAATTTGTCTTAAATGTATCTAATGTATCTTGACATGATCAACAGAATTGGACAGAATGATCACTATAGGGCATCTGTTTTGATTTCTTTTTATGTCTATATATTGTTTATCTGTTTATTGTGTTTCGGAACTTTTGTTATTTCTTTGATTCTATAACATGCTTTTATAATTTGTGTATTTCATTCATTTTCTTTATAACACACTTTCCATCTTGCGGCAATTCAATAAAGACAGTTTTTACTTAAATTTACGGATTTTATTTTGATTCAATCAGGTGCTGTGGAAGCAAGTTCATTGCAATTAGACACAGGTTGATCCTTGAGCTAATTTCCCCAAACAATTAGTCACGACGGTGAAAACCAGTGTGTGACACAAATACAAATATAAAATCCTAAGAATGTTTGTTTGTGTCATATCTAAAAACGGGTTTTTAATGGAAATAATATGAAGATCACAAACAGATGCAAACAGTTCAACCCCAAATTGTACATAAAGGCAATATGTGTATTATTGGATGTGAACTCATCATTTATGAAAATTATAATTTTTAAAAAGTACCGGAAATTGCATGTGGCCTTTTTGACTAAAACTGGTACAAGAGAGTGTTATTTAGAGGCTAACACTTGGTGCGGGTATTACTTTCTAATGACAGCATCTAGTTTTACACATGGCTGAGTTTTACCTGTGGTATCATAAGACGATGTTTGTGTGTTATTGCAACTTGAAACAGTAAAAGAAATTGGATTATGAACATCTGAATATAGATTATTAAATTCTACTATGTCGAAATCTTGGAAAAAAGCAAACATATGTACACTGGATAAAACGTAGTCGACTGTGCTACTGTTCTTACATGTAGTACCACCTGTATGTTTATCATTGCCATACGGCTATTTACAATATAGAGTTCATTGTTTTTATAAAAATCTATAAGTTTATATCCGAAATTGTTTACATGTAAATCTTGCACTTTACGTTCAAGTGGTATATTTGACAATTGAAAAATTTGTGAACGGACTGCTCTATCAGTATTATAAGAATCTTCACCCATATTCATGTGCGTTAAAAAAATCCTCAGATATAACATGATCTCGCAAACAACCAACACGGGCATTAAAATCACCGAGTAAACATACATACTTAGAATCTTTTGCAATATTGAAAAGTTCCTGTTCTAATTCAATAAAACATTCAGGGGAAGAAAATCTACTACATTATCTACTACATAAATCTATCATAAAGCCCTTCGGGCTTTATTGGATTTGACCACGCCCCGACCGAAATTATCACCTCATAATACTCACAGAATGATTCCTTATTCCTCAACTGCAATTTTGAACTGACAAACCAGAAATTTACGCCATCGAGTAAAACCACGTTCGCGCTTGAGAACACGCATTTGTTTTATTTCTTAAAAGCTGTTTTCAAATGTATTGTTTAGCTAATCAAATATCAGCTATAAGCTAAGTAACTATAAAAGATAAGTTTACTTCGCTTTATACGAAAAATACACAGGCACCTGACGTTATAATTTTTTCTCATCATAAAAATAAATACCCTATACCTAATAATAGTCTATTATTAGGTATAGGCTATTTATTTTTATTATGAGAAAAAATTATAACGTCAGGTTCCTGTGGAAAAATACAAAGAAAACATCGTACGGTATGATAAAAAGAAAATTACATGACACGCTCATGCGGGTTATGTTATTTTTCTGAAATGCTAGCTACCTTGTTACCCGTATGAAACATCCCCCATAAAAGCATTTATTATTTATTTTTTTGGAAAGTTTAAATGTTTTCAAGAATCTGTTACAAAATATACCGTGAAGGTTTAAATGTAAAACATAATGAAAATGTACAAAAACTTTTCAAAACTTTCCTGAATTTAATCGCATCTGCACTATGTATTTTCATAACTAAAAATGAGATATGTTCTCCACAAGCAAAATGAGCCAGCTCTGCTCATTCAGATGTAAATATTTTTTTATATGCCTTGTACATGTTGTACCTCTTGTACATGCATTTATATGCATGGTTTTGAAAGGATAAATGAATTGAATTGAATTGCACTAGTACCGGATGATGTAGCGCACCCATTACGTGGTCACATTAAGTTCCAGGGGACGACGATAGTGCTCGTACAATTGTATTACACATGTCCACTCTATTTATAGCAGATAAATTATCCCCGTATTATTTTTTTGGGGGGGGGGGGGGGGGGGACATAACCGATTATTTAGCAAGGCAATTGATAGAATATCAAAATTGAAAAATATTTCGGAATGAAAACTTCAAAGAGATAGAAAAAAACCCCAAATATTTCATTATTATAGCTCATAGCTTCTTGTAAGTCTGAATTTGTTTTTTCTTTGCTGACCTTTTCTATTTAATAGCATATAGACGCACGTTCTCAAAAGTCATTGCTGCATGGAGACTTGTACTCTGATGTTGAAATAGATAGTGACGAGATAAATGTTTGTTTTTTACGCACGGTAAACTACTGAATTTACACCTATTGAAGTTCGTCGATTGCAACCCTCGCACCCCCTTTTCCATATTTTGTTTTCTCCAGGGAACGTTTTCTCCTGATACCTTATTTCCTTAAAGTCATAAAGTAGAAAAAAGATATTCCAAAACAATTATGGCGTCATGATGGATCTAACACCAAATGAGACATTTTGAAATCATTTATTATCGATAAGTCTTGACCTTAGTTAAACTCTTCCTTGAAATGGTAAACGTCTTAGTCGTCTCGATACAAAACGTCAGTCGGAGCGAAACGTCTCGGTACGAATCGCCCCGTAACCCAAATAGGTCATGTTCACGGTCGGAACGCCTGCTGCATTCGCCATGTTGGACGAACTTTTGGAGGAAATTGATCGGTCGTTTAACGCTGTTAAAATGTAAATGATATGAATGCTAAGAAACATTGTAAGTGCTAGGCCTACATATGGTGTTTTTTTTTCTCTAGGAGCATGAATGTCTTATTTTTTGTATATTTCAATGAAGGTTTTAAAATTGTTCATCAACATGATCAAAAAACAAGATTGAATTTGAAGATATCTGCACTGGGTTAACAAATATTATTGATAGACTATATACATCTAAACCAAGACCACGTTATGATAATAGTTTAACATTGTATTGTTCAGGTCTGTTTCAAGATCATGTGTCAACTGGTTTTTAATTATTCAAAGGTGTTTTGCGAAGATAATACATGATCAACACAGATAGACAGATTCCTTTTAACTTATTCAGATTTCTAAACAAACACTTTGTTCACAATTACTTTTGAAGGATATTAACGTAGTCCTCTTGAATTTTATTCACATTCAGGTGAAAATATAATGTTAATTGTTATTATTTTAAAGAAAGAAACCTATCACATTGCCCACAAATGTATGTTCACCCTTGACGCCTTTCGCCCTTGGTCCATTCGCCTTAATTTAATATAGAATTTATATACTTGTATCTCTTTGGTATTCTGATCATTTTGACATTATGAAGAGAGATATTATTAATATAAAACATCACTATTATAGCACCTTTATTAAAATAACAACCAATTGACTGACCTGATAACGTTACGATTACTTATTATGAATTGTAATCAGTATATTTATGGTTCACAGTAGTTTGAAACAGTTTATTGTTCCATCTACGGATATATCTCATTTAGCGATAAATGGATTGCGATGTGCTTGGGTATATAAATTCTTTAGAGATAGAATGGTTATTAATTTATTTAATATTAATTAATCCACTGCTGACCTTCTAACAGGGCCAATTAATGTGTCAATTTCTTTAATCGTTAAAAAACATCAAGCGAATCATTAAAAATAACAGCAAGACAGTTATCTATAATTTATGGCATTAAAATCTCACAATTGTACCAATTACGTCTTGTTTGAAGAAATATATATCATAAAATGTAAGAAATAGTTATTGGACGAAAAGCAATTTATATATAATTCAATATATTTTATATATATAATTTATCATTTAAAAAGTAAAAGAGTATATGAAATAAAAAATTTTATCTTTAAAAATGATGTGGTTTATGAACGAGGTTGAGGTTGAGTGAACAAGGTTTAGGGCGAACAATAATTAGAGCAAACGACAATTAGAGCAAACGGACAAGTAGATAGGCCGAATGAACCCGATATATCATTGCCCCCCCCCCCCCCCCCCCCCCCCCCCCCCCCCCCCCGTAGATTGACATGCATTAAGGCACAGGGACCCAATATCTCTTGTTGGTTACTTTGTGATATCATTTTATCTGTGTGAAATCAAAGTTGTTATAAAAGAAAACAGTACTGGAAAGTACACATTCTATGGAAGTATTATTTTTTTTACTGATTAGATACTTTATTTTGATGTGAGATGCTAATATCTGTAATTATGCAATTTGTTTTTTTTGAAACCAACATTTGGTAATTGATGTTATTGATTTTGATTTGTTTGTTATTATTTATAGGTCTGTCTTTTTAGACTCTACAAAATTCCCCAGCTGAATTTCCATTACAACATCAGTACATTGTCAACATGAACCAAAGTGTACAAGGTTTGTAGATGTAATGGGCTACAGGAATGTATCAGTAAAAAATCACCATAAAGTAGACCAATAGCAACAAATATTGTGGTTTCATCTTTAAAATATTAAATTTGTTATCTTATTGGTAGACAATCATCCACTAAGTTACATAGCTTTCAATTGACTAAATTTGTAAAATTTGATGCCAGCCAAAATTAATGAATTGCAAACCACAATAATTGCCATATACAAGTCAACTGAAATCTGCTTTTGCCTTTCACATGGATTCATATCTTATACAACAGGAAAGCTGGAAACTTATAGTAAAGGGAATTTAAGTGTAATAAAAATTTTAAAGGAATAGAACATTTTTTTCTTATTTTGTAATTCATATAATTGAGATAAGTTTCAGATATGGATTAAAAAGAGAAAGAAAATTGAATAAAATGATGACCAACATTCAACATTTGACATGTTTGATGCTTGGTTCAATAATCATGATTGAAAAAAATTGTTGAAAGCATGCAAAATATACTTAAATCTGTTTGATATGTTGTTAATATGCTTGCTTGCATTTTTAAGGAAGGAATGACAAAGCTTATTACATTGAAAACTTTTGTTATGATAAGAAAAGCATTTTATTAAGGAAAAAAAATGTACATATATGTATATAAATATGATAGATTCCAATAGGATTAAAATTAATGATATACATGTATATTTCAGGCTCTACCCTGCATCAAACATAAAGGACTTGACCATGGACCCTCGACACAGCGCCCAGGATGTGGTGCGTTGTGATGTGTGTGATACTCCTGTCCCCCCACTACACTGTGACTTCTGTCAGACCAATCTCTGCAAAGCTTGTGTTGGGGATCATATGTTGGACGTATCCAAAAAACATCAGGTGGTACCATTTCAAGACCGAGGATCCACTCCAAATTATCCTTATTGCTTAGAACATGTTAAAGAGCAGTGTAAACATTATTGTGAACAATGTGACATTCCTCTCTGTGTTTATTGTATAACCACTAGTGATCACCAAAGTCATAAATTGGTAGACATTTTTAACACCTTTAATAGTAAAAAAGAAGATTTACAAAGAGATTTGAATGAATTTAAAAATATCCTTTCTCCCAAATACCAGGAGATAGCAAACAACATCACAGTTCAGAAAGATGATCTGAAAAATAACTCTCAGAAATTAACATCAGCAATAGACAAACATGGAGAAGTCTGGCACAGAGAAATAGACACCATTATACAGAAACTGAAATCTGATCTTGATGAAATGGACGCCAAACACCTGGCTGTCTTAAACAAACAGGAAGATGAAATCACACGCACCATTTCTGAAATCACACAGAGCATCACTGATCTGAAGAAGTTACTGGACTCCAATGATGTCAGCCGTGTCTCTGCCTACAAATCCAGGAATGCTGAATTCAGAAGATTGCCTCCTAAACTCACAGTGTCTCTACCAAACTTCACCCCTCAGAAAATTAGCCCAGAACAACTTTACCAACAATTTGGTTCCCTGTCAGCATTCTCCATTACAACAGAGGAACATGGCTACACCATGGAAACCTCAGAAGCTGGATCCTCTCCTCTCAAACCACTGCTTGATGAGCCACGGATCATCTCCACCATACAGACACCCTATATATACTTACGCAGTGTTACTTGTCACAGTGATGAAGAAATCTGGATGTGTCATGATTTAAATAAGATGATGAGTCTCTACAACCTGCAGGGGGAACTAGTGAAGTCAGTCCAAACCAAGTCAGGGAACGTTCCACAGTACATAGCAGTGACAAGGAGTGGGGATCTAGTTTATACTGATTACAGAGATAGAACTGTAAACATAGTGAAGAATACACAGATACAGACAGTGATCAGACTACAGGGGTGGAGACCTCTCGGTGTCTGTAGTACCTCCTCTGGTGACCTCCTGGTTGTCATGGACAGTGATGATGATAAACAATCAAAAGTTGTGTGTTACTCTGGCTCCACAGAGAAACAAAGTATTCAGTACAATGACAAAGGACAACCTCTCTATTCATCTGGTGAGTACACTAGATACATCAGTGAGAACAGGAACCTAGATATCTGTGTGTCAGACCGTGGAGCCCGTGCAGTAGTGGTGGTCAATCAGGCCGGGAAACTCCGGTTTACCTACACTGGTCCTCCCTCTACTACCAAGGGATCATTCTATCCACGCGGCATCACAACAGACAGCCAGGGTCGGATCCTGACAACAGACAACAACAACCGCCGTATCCACATCCTGGATCAGGACGGACAGTTCCTCCGCTACATTGACAACTGTCATTTACAGTATCCATGTGGTTTATGTGTGGACACCAGAGACAACCTCTTTGTGGCTGAGTGGGGCACAGGTAAAGTGAAGAAAATACAATATCTGATGTAAACAAACTGTGTGTGTGTATTATATGTAAACAAACTGTGTGTGTGTATTATATTTAAACACACTGTGTGTGTATTATATGTAAACAAACTGTGTGTGTATTATATGTAAACAAACTGTGTGTGTGTATTATATGTAAACAAACTGTGTGTGTGTATTATATGTAAACAAACTGTGTGTATATTATATGTAAACAAACTGTGTGTGTGTGTATTATATGTAAACAAACTGTGTGTGTGTATTATATGTAAACAAACTGTGTGTGTATTATATGTAAACAAACTGTGTGTATGTATTATATGTAAACAAACTGTGTGTATATTATATGTAAACAAACTGTGTGTGTGTGTATTATATGTAAACAAACTGTGTGTGTATTATATGTAAACAAACTGTGTGTGTGTATTATATGTAAACAAACTGTGTGTGTGTATTATATGTAAACAAACTGAATTTGTATTATATGTCAACAAACTATTTTGTTATATATTATGTATATGTAAACAAACTATGTGTATGCATTATATTTGTAAGAAAAACTATGTGTATATTGGTGTGCATCATATGTAAACACACTGCAGCTATGTAAATAGAATGTGTGTGTTTGATACATGTATGTAAACAACATGAACAAAATATGTGTAAATCATCGCTAATTGTAAACTAAAGGAACCAAATTTTTTAAAGTAATTTGTAATGTACATGTGTGTTTTGACTGCAGTTGTAATTGAATGTATAAAAGTATTTCTTTATTAAATTTACAGAACTATTATGTATCTTTTCTTTTCTGAAGCGATGATATATCTGGTAAATGCAGTATATGTAATGGACATCACCAATGTAATAATATAGGATCTCTCAAGATTCGTGATGGTATATGATGGTATATGATTTGTGAGTGCCTTTAATCCTTTTCAAATTTGTATCCATAAATCCCATTTTGAGAGCCTTTTATATGCAAATAGCATAAATCTTTATTTCGACAGAAGTGCCTAAAAATCCTTGGTAAAATTATTACAAGGGATTTTAAGTTAGTCACACATGATATATTTTTGATGTTATTCTGTGTTGTCATTACAATGGAATTTTTTGCATTACTATATTGATCAGAAATGAGGTTAGGATCTGTTGCATCATACAGGCTACATGAATTCCTGAAATAATACAAAATTGGTTAAAGCACAAAAAGAATCTTTCACGAAGTGGTGGTTCTTGTGTGTGTGTGTGTGTGCATTGATTTTGAATTAAAAGTTACTTAAAGTTTACCCGGGAATTAATTTTCTAAAAATTTAACATGCAGTGTTAATTTCATTCAATTCTTTATCATTATTTACATTAACTTAAAGCGATCATATTAATTTTAATCCACCAATGTTTTATTTTACACCATATCAATTGATCAAAGAATTGATTGAAGTTACAGTTTTCAAAGGGGAGGATGTTGACATTATTTTTCCACTCGGTCGGTCGTTATATAATAGCTACTGTACACAGCCCTTCTTGTCATGGTAGCGAGGTAGGGAAAATGAGATGACAGACACGCGTGTACATGTATATACACACACTTCCTCAGATCTGAATGGTCGGTCACTGATTTTATAATTATAAGTACTGTATACACAGTCCTTCTTGACAATTTGCAGTGCACGGTAGCGAGGATGGGAACAATGAGGTAACAGACACACGTGTACTTGTATATACACACACTTTTTTCCTAAGATCTGAATGCTCGGTAATGCTAAACAATTATTCAATATGTTGTTTAAACGCTGCTTATGACTTTCTTTCCCAGTCTGTCAAGTAAAGAAAACAGAAATTTAAAATTTTGATTTATCAGTTCTACATGTACGAATATCAAACATGAGAAGAAAGAGCTTAAAATTCGGAACATCATTTGACACAGTTATATAAATTTAACCGTATTGCTCTCATATTTTTCATTTTTCAAATTCGGAATTTAAATAAATATATGATAATTTTCTAATCTAAAACCCGAAACCCGGAACATTGTTTTAACATCATGCATGCGTGCCGTTACCGGTATTTGTATACATGTATTAAATTATTCAAGAACTGTATCATGATTGCTTTATATGTATGAGGACAATTCTATACAATAATGCATATGAAGTACTAAACTAGACAATGCACCCTCATAAAAGTTAAAAGTGTCAAAGGGCCGGACTAATTCCCCCTCTAAAAAAAAATCACCCCCCCCCCTCTCTCTCATAATTTATCAGAAAAAAACAATGGCTGAATGCAAATATTATCGATTGCGATTTACATGACTTAGATATTAGATAATTAACTTCCTGATAAATAGAATCAACATGCATTTCATTGGGACAATGTTATTCTATGCGTCATTACACCAGGCAAAACAGTCAAAATATAGGTGATCATTTCGATCGGTTTGATTATCTGCACGTGCTAATCATGGTGTGTTATTAAGCGCTTTAACTCAGACAGGCTACATGGCACAGAACGTTGCAGATTTCCCGCACTCATCCTCCACTTAGATTTTTGTTTTCAAATTACAAAACACGGTCATTTGTTTAAATACATGGAATAAAATATTAAGCGGTTTATCGGTATTTATTTATCTTGATATGTGTCCATGTTGAGTCAGAATTATTCAAGTTTGTAGAAATGTTGCCCTCTATGAAATACAAAGAAAAACAAACACCGTCTGAAGCATGAATGCTTTTCTTGCTTTCCATTTCCTTATGCATCAGAAACTGCTAAATATATATTTAAGAAAACCCGGAAACATAATTAAAAACTTTTTTTTACTTTAGCAAGCAGTTAAAAACCATACAGGGGATGTCGGAGGCATGCACAGGGAAATACAGTGACTTACAGTGGGTTACAGGGGCGTACAGGGGGTGACAGGGGCTTACAGTGGCACACAGGAGATGTGTACAGGGGCTGACAGGGGATTGCAGGGTGTACAGGGAATGTGTACAGGGGCTGACAGGGGGTGCACAGGGGATGACAGGGAAAACACAGGGGGTGACAGGGAAAGACAGGGGATTTTCAAACGGACAGGGGTTTTCGAAGCCAGTAGTGATATGTAAACAGAATGTGTGTATGTATTGTATGTATTATATGTAAACAAACTGTGTGTATGTATTATAAGTAAACAAACTGTGTGTGTGTGTGTGTGTGTGTGTGTGTGTGTGTGTGTGTGTGTGTGTGTGTGTCATATGTAAACAAACTGCTTGTATGTATTATATGTAAACAAACTGTGTGTGTGTATTATATTTAAACAAACTGTGTGTGTGTATGTAAACAAACTGTGTGTATGTGTATTATATGTAAACAAACTGTGTGTATGCATTGTATGGAAACAAACAATGTTTTATGTATTATATGTAAACAAACTGTGTATGTGTATTATATGTAAACAAACTGTGTGTGTGTATCATATTTAAACAAACTGTGTGTGTGTACTATATGTAAACAAACTATGTGTGTATTATATGTGAACAAACTGTGCGTGTGTATTATATGTTAAAAAAATGTTTGTAAGGATTTCATTTCTGGTGTTAGTTAAATAAATATACATGAACTCATTCACTATAATAAGTTAACTTAATAATCTTCTATTGATAATGGATTATATATTTCTTTTATGATTTATATCTTCTAAACTATGCAAGAAATTGATTGGGAATATTTAAATATTTATTTTTTATATAAATATTTAGAAACACCCTAAAGTTATTGAACTGACATGAAATTACAACAACATTGCAATAAAAGGTGACATTTAACTTTTACCTCATTTACCAATGGTCCTCTGTTTATACATCCCCTTAGACAGCTTCTTTTTATACATCCCCTTAGACAGCTTCTGTTAGACCAAGAGACGTACCAATTGCCAAAATATATGCCATAATAGTTTTACAAAATATGACTCCTTGTATATACTCATGACGAATTGATGGAAGTTCGAATATCGTTAAACGCATAGGCAAAGAGAGATAACTCTATTCTTCGAAATACCTCGTCGAATTCAATTAAGGGCCATCCTCACAATGTCAGGGGTCCTGAGTCCACTCGTGTCCCACGGACACGAGTGGACTCAGGACCCCTGACATTGTGAGGATGATTAAGGGCACACGCGACGTTCTTCAGTTTAAGATAATTTTCCTTGATAATTAATTTCTTCTGTATTTGCATATATTTACATTTGCAAACATGTTTCTTTATATGAACCTATGGAATAGCGAAAACGTTCAATTCTGTGTGAACTTTTTCATGACGTCACAATGAAAATCGCACGCGCTTACCGTTTGACGGTTGCATTATTGTAAACATAAAAACACGGATATGTTACTAATTATGAACGATTTGCCTTTCTCAAACGTAAATATAAGTAATAAACATCATGTTAAAAAGTTCACCAGGATATGAACTTGGTTGGTACATGATCAAATCTTCTGAGAAGCCCTTCAGGTTTCTCAGGATTTGATCACGTGACCAACTAAGTTCATATCCCAGTGAACTTTTAAACAAGCTGTTTATTTCTTAATTAAACATGTTTATGCCCAAAAATTTATGATGCATCACCAGGTTATTTTTGGAGTCAGAATATTTTGAATTTTTCTCTTAATAGCATGCAAAATGCAATGGAATGGTAATTGCTAAAGTTATAGTTTATATTTTCAATTGAAATTATAATATCCAAGTAGAAAAATATAATATAACAGGAAAAAACAACTTTGCAAGTGGAACACTGCACATTACGGAGATAGGAAAAAAATAGTAAATAATAATGGAAGATAGATCGCGTCTGACCTCAATGTACTTTTATAACAATATTATAACCCCCCCCCCCCCCCCCCCCCCATCTTTCTAAGAAATTGCTGTATTCCCTCGAAGCGACTGAGATATCGAGGAACAGATTTTGATAAATGTTAAATTTATGGAGATATTTTTGCAATATAGTGATAGTTTGGAAGAAACAGTAGTAATAAACTTTTAATACAAGTCGTTCACCCTATAGTGTTCTCCACAACTCAACATGTTTACTATCCCAGTGAGTTTGTAATCAACGACAAAATTCATCATAACTTTCTAGAGAATTACCAAATTCTTCAGCGTTCTTCCTCTGTGTCTCTGGGGGCATACAACCAGTATATAGTAGGGTACAGCTTTCAATTGTAGTTTATTTGAAGACATAACTCGATTTGGGGGCATACAGCCAGTATATACTGGGGTATGTGACTTTGTTGTTTATCTAAAGACATATCTGTATTAAAACAAAACAATTTAAGTACTAACAATCAAGCAATTCAGAAAGCATTTTATGGAAGTATTTTAAACATCAAACAGTGAACAAGGCAGTAACAAATCCAACTCACGTGAGGGGTTGTTTAACTTAGAACACACAATTAACAACACACACTACAGATTATGCTTATCGTACATATGAATTGAGCAAACAGGAGAACGATTGAATGAGCAATGACCATTGGCGACCAGCATGCATAAAATCTTGCACTAAAGAAAACTTGTCCCAAAGGAAGATTCTATTTCTACATGTATATCAATCGTTATTTCTACCGCATCAGCCGGTTTAAAGCTGGGTGTCGAAATTAGAATCTAGATTGTATACACTCGATCTATTGACCTTCGTACAGTCAATAATTGTCTAATCCTTCTATTCTATTACATGTCTAATCCGTCACCTGTCTAATTGGAGACCTATCTAATCGGAGACCTGTCCATTCGCTGACCTGTCTGTTCCGTGGCCTGTTCCTTCTGTACCCTGTCTAATCTGTTACCAGTTTTTTATGACCTACAGTATGTGACCTGTCCATTCTGTGGCCTGTCTAATTCTTGGCCTGTTTGGTCCGTGATTATACTACAGTAGTTCTGTATAATTTTTCTGATATTATTCATCTTAAAATAAAATATCAAGTTTATTGAAAATATGTCAGAATCAAGATATTGATAAAAAAAACTATCGTTTCTGAATTGAAAGTTTATATGATTTAAACCGATCAATTTGCATAATAATAAATTAATTTATCCTGCAACTACCCCTTGCATATTGACCGAATAAAGGTAACCCAATAAACCAAACCTATATTCGGTCGATGCCCCAATACAGCCTCGCGCATTTAACCGACGTTCAAATGCATTGTGACGTCATCTTTCTTGCTTAGTTTACGCCATGGTGTCATGGTTTCAACTGCAGATATGCAGCGAAATCTGTCGAATAAAGCTCGTTTGAGGCGTAAAATGTGACATCATGTTGCAGGATAAACAAAATACATGATAACGGTCTTGAAATATAAGCAATATTTGGGCTCGGGTCGAAAACGTGAAGAAGGCTCGGCAAGCCTCGCCCTCTGTCACGTTTTCTTACCTTCGCCCAAATATAGCTTATATTTCAAGACAGTAACAATGTATTTTATATATACACATGACAGTGGATTTCAATACAATGAATCTATAACATTGTAAAAGGATGAACATCAAAATTTAAAGGAAAACATTACAAACCAACGATGTATAAACACGAAAGACACTCAACATCTCAGTGAATTCAATTTACACTTAACTCTGGAAGAAATTGCATCTTCGCGTCATCTGAAAAATTATTCACGTGACACTTAATCGAACACCTGCACGGTAATTCCCGGCACTCCGTGCGGTCGTCGGTTCTTCCGGTAGCGTTTTGCCAATTTCTTCACACACAGTAAATGTTTCTGGAAATGATCGAGTCCCACCCCCGTTGTTTGTAAAAAGTCCTTCACAGACAAATTCTGATTCCCTCCCGTTTCCCTTGAGTCACGTGTTGTTGACGTGATCGCCGTTGAGTTGGTTGTAGACGATTTCCCGCGGTTTTTGCGTCGATTCCCTGTGGATTTTGATCCAATTGTCTGTGCGTCTAAATCGGATTTAGATTTCAGTTTTGGATCGAATAATAGTTTTCGTAAATCCTGGTATTCTTGTTCTTTTTCTTCATGTTCGAAAGATGTTCTATTTGTATCCAATGACAAAATGGCGTATCCTGGCCTCGCTTTGATCGTTTTATTACTCCCAAAGTCTTCCACTGACTTAATGAAGTTCTGCTGGGGCGAGTTTCCGCGCTGGAGAGCGCGAGCCTGTTCCCTCAGAGACTTCCTCTCCTGGGGTGTCGGAATGATTTTATCCATCATTCGCTGTTCACGCGTGGGAGGTAATTTGAACAGCCAGGAAGGGATGTACGCCCTCCGCCCTGCTACCTGAGTTGGTGACTGTCTCTCCTCCGGTTGGGGTGAAGAGGCCATGCTTATTCATAAGAGAACTGCTCCAGTGGAAAAGGTCGCCGCTTTATTTAATTAATCCTCCAACTTATAAACGGATTATTTAATTTGTTAGATCTCCGTGAAAGTATTTGGCGACATCGTCGATTACAAGGTGTTCACGTAGAGTTGAAGCAGCTTGCGTTGGAGCGCTGGACTGTAACTCCAAAAGGCGGAAAGATGATTATGCAAATGAAGTATATCCCTTGTAAGGTCCTTGGAATTTCACCTTAAAAATGTCTTTATTAGAAATAGAAAAAAATGACCAAATTAAAATTCATAACAAGTTTTCTATCGGCTTTTCAACTTTAACACTCTCCTGGTCCTTGAGAGATGAATAAAAATGATATATAAAAATATTGATTCCTTAATTTAGGTCGTTGAATAACATAAAAAAATTGTCTGCTCGAATATCCAAAATGTTCACTTTCTCTTATATATACAACTTATTTAGTGCATACCACTGTATCTTAGAACTGCAGGCTTCACATAATCAGCGGAGCTTTCACTTTCTACGGGAACTATTGCAAGTTTTTTTTTTTAAATACACAGATAGATCTATTTGTTCATGATATGCTTAAACAAACTCGAGTCTTCGATTTTTGCGCTACCTTCCCCCAATTCATTTTCCAATAACGGGCTTTGATCGTTGGCAAAATTCTAAAACCGCGGGTGTTACTATATTTACAGTAAGATATTGGTTATTTAATAAACAATTGCTTGGAGTTCTAATACACACATATGTTTGCTTGCGTCTGGTATTTAATTTTATCTGTAATCCAGCAAGTCGCTATTTATGCAGGCAGGTTCTATAATCCTTGGGTCTAGTGTGGATTTAAAAGTTTATCGGATCTTGGTTGTGTATTGAAATCGAAAAGTTCAGCAATGACACCGGTCGTGTTTACCTGTACACATTATGTTTGATTAGTTTTGATTTCCATGGACAAATAAAGAAAACTCGTGCTAATCAGAGATTGCTGTTTAATTTTCTGCCTTGAAACAGCTAGCTATAATAGATCGAGGCAAATAAATGGACAGCGCGATTCTATAGTAATTTAATATACATACAAATATCACTTTTTTTAATCCAATATTGTAAGTGATATCTATACTTCTAATAATATGTTTGTCATAAAGTTTGTTTATGGAACATTGAAATAACTTTTCATTATATTCTATAGTTGTTTTTTAGATCTGATTTGTGTGATCAAGTATCTAAATATACGTATATATAAGTACCAGGTTCAAAACTGTGTCTACTGCAATTATAACGACTCGACTGATATTTTGATTTATATGAAATTAATGTCTCTAATTCCCTGTTGGGCTCACTTCTTTAAATTAGAGCATCTACCCATAAAGGAAAATCCGTATAATGATGATTATCGAATAACAGGAATTATTAATATATTGGTACGGATGTACCGGTAAGGTAAGTATATTTTTGTTATGGAAGCTAATATCGGTCGGGTTCGAGATCTATTTTATTAACACAACATAAACAACATGGAGAGACTCATTTTGCAGTCGGACTGGGATGAAGTTTTAAAGTACGCATGTGTTGAACAGCATGAGAAATATTATGTTTTGTTTCATTTTTACTAATTCGATTTAGTCATTGACTGATGTATTTGATGAATATTTCCATGCATTTTGTATTTGCGAAGCAATTTTTCCATTGTGACCGAATTTCAAATTTGCTTTATCACTCAATGGGATTTGTAGTCGACTGATAGGGCTCCTGATTATAGAGGCGTGGATCCCGATCAGTCATATATCTCCTGCCCTATTACTTTATAAAGTCACTAAGTACAGTTTAAATGTTTTGAACGTATTGATTCTTACTGCATTATTATAAAATAGCTCATATTTCAGGGAAAATGAAGAAAAGGTATGGGTATCATACAAAGCAGGGGGTAAGTGTCACATGTGTCAAGTAAGTTTATGTTTATTTATAAAATCTTTGATATGTTTTAGGGTGTGACCTTTGGGGTTTTTTTTTTTTTTGGGGGGGGGGGGGGGGGAAGCAAAATGAATAAATACAATTGTCATCTTTGCATAACATTTATTTAAAATATCACATTCATTTAATATGTAAACAGTATGAGCGTTGGACTGAGTGCAGATTTAACACAGTGCAGTTTGATATTTTTGTAGAACAAAATTTATTTAAACATGTTATCCGCCTATCTATCAAATCATAAGCCAAAGTTAAACTAAATGTCACGTGCTCAGTCTTCATTATGACGTCATGTCTCATACATAAAATGTAAAAGTTATGTCTTCGGAAATAGCCGAGGAAAAGTTCTTGATTCCCAGATTTTTTAATTTCTTTTTTTTAATGCTAATAATTTTCCCAAATTGATGAATTGAATTTTTTCTACTTTATTCAGTCTCTAAAAGATCGGTTCCTTGATGTTAATGATTTTATTTTCCATCTGATAATTTGATAAGACATACGCGAATCTAGTCATATTTCTTGATTAAACCACTGTTAAAAGTTATATAGTTTGAACAGTCAATTATTTTCATCTTAATTACTTTGAATTCAATTAAACATTGGAAAGTTTTTGATCGAGTTTTGGGGCGAAAAACATCGACAAGCGGCATCATATAATGATCGAGTTCACTTTTGTTTAACAAATTGGCAGCCAATATGGCGGCGCCCAGGGCTTGAAGAAAATTTTTTGGCCCTTAGTACCCCTGATTCAACTTCTATTTTTCACTGATTTTCTGATATATGTGTTACCATTAAGCCTCGCTTTGTGAGGCGGGCTTTGCCCGCCTATCGCTGTGCTCGGTATTATATTATATATACATGTATATTCATTTGAAAAGTGCAAAGTTGGATCTTCCTTTCAATTCACATATTATATAAAAGTTGTGAGCTCAGTCAACATTATGATGTCATATCTAGATAACTTCAATTTCTTTGCAAGAAATATGTACATACATGCCAAGGCTGAATCGACTGACCGAGATAAAGAGTTAACGCTCTATCTAGTACCAGTAGAAAGGTAGCAGTACTGAGCCTATTGTATGCACGTTATGAGACTCTATGATTGATATATGAATTATTTTGTTACTTTGTCACAGTGCAACAATCCATTCACAGAAGTTTGCGGAACCAGGGCGTGTCGACAAGTGGAGTGCCCTACGTCACAGGAAGTGATGGTTTTACAGTCCAAGAAGTCACAAAGGTGATTTGGTGCTAATTGTATAAAATGAGAGTCAGTTATTTTTTTCATATGTACATGCAATACACAAAATGTACCGTTTTTTCTCAACCACATTCACTGAATCATGGTGGGACATAAAAATTCATGGAAAATGAAAACTTGTACAGTATTTTGAATTATTCGCTAAATGCCGCCAGTTTCCTCTAATTCTCGCTCGGGAGACACAGGGAAACATCACCTGTGTTTGACACGTGACCTTCTGATACTTCTGTACATGTTGTGTACACATACAATCACGTGTGAAAGTGTGAATGGTTATTAAAAAATTGTTATACACCTTCGATTTCTCACATAACTTTGTAAAATGTGAATGCACTAATTATTAATCATCTCTTTGTTTACACAGAAACTTGTCCAAACTAACAGACTTTGTGGATGGTTGTTGTTTTGGAAGGCAGGAATTAATCTAAGGCATACTGTAGATGCAGAAATATTCGTTGAGGATTTAATTTCGTTATTTTCGTTGGCAGTCATCTTCACAACGTCAAGGCTTTGTGATTACGGAACTCCACACAAACCCTTGACATAAGTCACTATTTAAAAGTTGGGCTCACGCTTAACAATAGGTAATAATTCTAAAAATAAAATGTCCAATGAAATAACTCCATTTGAAATGTAGTTTGGGTTGAGCACATGTATGGCAAATCTCGAATGAAAAATTTGCGACAATATTAATTGTCTCATTGAAAATCAAAAGCTTGAGATATCATGTTTACATGTAATAGATAACCGGGACGTATTAATTGGAACTAAGCACGTTTGATGTATGGGGACTTTCCATCGTTTTCCAAAGGTATGCAACGTACATGTATTTATAACTTCAGAAAGCTGCTCTTACACAGTGAACGAATGTCGATTTAAAAAAAACTAATCAGCAATATTTGTTTAGGTTATTATCCATACAAATGCGACAAGAAGATCGAAAACTTGCTATTTTCTGGGATGAACATGTGCGCAGCCACATTTGTTTACCTCGTTTCTGAAATGAATGAGAACCGCATTCTGATCGGCTCCAAATTGAGACTTGGAACCAATGAAATACGACGGCCTGAGCCCGACTTTTAAATAGCGACTTATGTCAAGGGTTTGTATGGAGTTCCGTAATCACAAAGCCTTGACGTTGTGAAGATGGTTGGCAGTATAAATCAACAAAATTAAATTCATGACGAATTTTTAACCCAAGTATTACTAAATACATAGTTGATATGCGATACATTTTAGGGATTACGATATGACAAAATTAAATGCCAACAAAATTGTATTTGGTTTAAAAACAATGAAGTTTTATGTGCTTTTACAGTATTAACCACCGAATGATATTCAATATTTTTCCCCTTGAGAAAATATTGTATTGCAGTTGAAAAGGTGAACATAATGAAAGCTTATACAAATTTCTCTGGACAGTAACTTTGTATTTATTATGTACATCATTCTCTCTGTTTTCAGCGGTCTATCACAGTGTCGTACACAGACGACTCGGTCAATCTCTCCAGGAAGTTTGTGGCTCCCTCCACATCATTCAAGTCCATCCACAGCGAGAGGAAAAGTGTAAGTCATGCTTGAACTGTGCTTATTCATATGGGTAAGGGTAATATGGACGAAGACAGTATACAACTATTGTCTTAACAACTGGCTGCAGAAGGCAAGATACTGATAATATTTTATTAATTTGCAGGGGTGTGCAATTACAAAAATCAGCTTCTTGCTCAGGGGCTAGTGGCAGTAACAAAGTTACTAGCCCAAGATAAATAGTTATTAGCCAACAAACTTCTTTAAAACAATAAGTTTAAAAATATACAATGGGAAATAAATAGCCATACAAACAATTGTTTGTGTCATATATTTACGTTTTTTTATTCAATCTGTTTTGCAGTAAATAGTCCAGTAGTAGATTCACATATTTCATCATCTTTTAACTTGTTGAGATGCATTTATCTAGACAAATGATCTTTACAATGGGCCATTCAATAATTCAATCATTATGAACAATGCCAGCAAGTTTGACTGGGTAACCTTTAATTTAGTTATCATCAGTTAATCATCTATGTTCATTGTTTGTCATTGTCATACGGACTAGTGATAGCAACGTACAATGCATATACTTTAAAGCGCATTAAAAATCTTGATTTTACAGCAAAGAGAAATTTAACATAAATTTAGTTGACGTTATATTGACACTTGATACGCCTGATTTTGGTTAATATTTACTAGCCCAAAGGGCCAACGCAGTGGAGATTTGTGCTAACTATATGTGAGTTCAGACCAAGTTTTATGACCATGTGATTATCAGTACTCTCAGTGCTTGATGTTTGATTCAGGTGGTCAGCCTGGACGTGACAGGAGGGGGTCTGGGGGTGTCAGCAGACTCTGAGGGAAAGTTACGACTATGGCAGACCGACACGGGGGAAGTCCGGGTATGTAATTGAAACAGAGATTGATAATGAGCTTCTCTAAGTTTTATGGCCCTGGGATATGATGTCAATGATAAAATAGCATGCACAGAAAAGGGAAAGAGTTTAGAGATGTAGGTGTTCATAAATTTGGTGCATTTCTCTCATTTTCAAATAACCAACACCCATACACTTTTATGGCCTCTGATATTTTTAACTCCTTTTTTCTTATTTTTTTCATAAGATTAATATTTTTTATTTCCATGATTACCAGTACCTGATATAGTTACAAATATTCAAAATTGATTATATATTTCCCTAATAGTTCAATAAAATAATCTTTTATAACATCCCCAGCGAGAACTGGTGGGACACTGTGCCGATGTTTACACCTGCCGATTTTTTCCATCTGGGATCGTAGTTCTGAGCGGAGGAGCGGACATGCAGCTGAGGATCTGGTCAGCCGAAACCGGCAAGTGTGCTGCCACCTTGATTGGCCATAGGGGAGGTAACTGAGAAATGAAGAGCACACTAGTTGTCTTTCTTTTCTGTAGTCAATAACATGTTTCTTATTATATTTTGATAGGAGAAACAATGCCATTTTATAAAGTTATACATGGATCTGATAATTAATTAAGAATCAAATATATCACTAAATAAATTACTGATATAACATCTTTGAATTTTTCAGGGGTTTTTTTTTCAAATATTTTGTTGTTTTCAATAATAAGGAAATAGCATTTTTTCTTGAGATTATAAAGACATAATAATTATATAAATCCTAGTATAAAACCTGGTTTTGAAATAAAAGTTTTGGAAAAAAATAATTTTTTTCTCGATATTATATTTTTATATACAGCAAAAACTCGTTTATAGCGAATTTCAAGGAACCATAGAAAAAACTTTGTTATAGCCATAATTCATTATGCGTTTATTGCGAATTCCTTAGAAATGTAATAGTGAATTCGTTATAAAATAATCATCTGAAAGTACTTTAAATCATCGTAAGTTATAACGTCAATATTACCGTTCTTTGCAAAAAATGTCAATATAACCTTTTCACTTCAACTTTTTTTTTTTAAAAATTGATAATATTTGAATTTGAGGTTTTTTTTATATTCATCTTAAAATTGCATATATCTTCAAAGAAATTTGCCATGGAAAATGTTCATTATATAAATGATAAAATACGTTCAAATTTGCCAGCAGGGGTGTTCAAATCACTTTGTTATAGCCGTAAATTCGTTATTGCCATGTTCATTATATACGGCAATTTTCTCAAGGTTTATATAAGAACTTTGCCGGGACATGAATAAAAATTTGTTATAGCTGTAAATTCACTTTATCAGTGTTCATTATATTCAAGTTTTGCTGTATAGACAAATTAATAAACATTGCAATTAATATAAATTTTAAAATTTTTGTGTTGAAGATTTTCGTCAGAATACATTGAACATCTGTTGAGACAGCTTTTCAGTGAGTTCTCAGGAAGACATTAGTTTGTGATATATTTTTTCCATATTCTGACCAGATTTTAGGCTATAATATATGATTCATTTATAGACATTCCATTATGAAAAAAAATGTGCTGAAAAAAATCTGCCTTTGCACACAAGTTGGCAATTAATCTTTTCATTCACTTCCAAAGTATGCTTGTAAAAAATGGCAGTAAAGATGGTGGCTACAAATTCAACACACTCTATCTTCTGCAATGAATGACAAAGCTTTCATAAACTTGTTTACAAATTCATCACATACACTTCATCTCTCCAGCAATAAATTAAATGATTCAGCTATCATAGAAATGTCTATAAATTAATCACTATCTTCTAGCAATAAATGACTTTGCTATTCAATAATGACAGTAAATCTTCAAGCCATGAAAAACAAGTTTCTCATGGGCCTAACTACAAATTCATCACTTTATCTTGAAGCAACTAATGACTTTGCTATTTGAGAACAAACAGCAATTAATGACTCAACTATTTCAGCATTAACACTACATCTTCGAGCAATCAATGACACAGCTATCCTGTTCTTGACTATATCTTCCAGCAATCAATGACACAGCTATCCTGTTCTTGACTATATCTTCCAGCAATCAATGACTCAGCTATCCTGTTCTTGACTATATCTTCCAGCAACCAATGTCACAGCTATCCTTTTCTTGACTATATCTTCCAGTAATCAATGACTCAGCTATCCTGTTCTTGACTATATCTTCCAGCAATCAATGTCACAGCTATCCTGTTCTTGACTATATCTTCCAGCAATCAATGACACAGCTATCCTGTTTTTGACTTTATCATCCAGCAATCAATGACATGGCTATCCTGTTCTTGACAATATCTTCCAGCAATCAATGACTCAGCTATCCTGTTCTTGACTATATCTTCCAGCAATCAATGACACAGCTATCATGTTTTTAGCTCACCTGAGCTGAAAGCTCAAGTGAGTTTTTCTGATCACTTTTGTCTGGCGTCCCTCTGTCTGTCTGTCTGTCTGTCCGTCTGTCCGTGTGTCTGTCTGTCTGTAAACTTTTTACATTTTCGACTTCTTCTCCAGAACCATTGGGCCGATTTCAACCAAAGTTGGCACAAAGCATCTTTAGGTAAAGGGGATTCAAGTTTGTTAAAATGAAGGGCCACGCACTCTTTCAAGGGGAGATAATTAAAAAAATCATTGAAAATTTGTTGATATTTTCAAAAATCTTCTTCTCAAAAACCATTTGGCCAGAAAAGCTGAAACTTGTGTGGAAGCATCCTCAGGTAGTGTAGAATATTCAAGTTTGTTCAAATCATGATCCCCGGGGGTAGGGTGGGGCCACAATGTAGATTCAGGTTTGTTCAAATCATGATCCCCGGGGGTAGGGTGGGGCCACAATGGGGGTTGAATTTTTACATAGGAATATATAGAGTAAATCTTTAAAAATCTTCTTCTCTGAAACTGATCAGCCAGAAAAGCTGTAACTTGTGTGGAAGCATCCTCAGGAAATCTTTAAAAATCTTTTTCTCAGAAACCGATGGGGCAGAAAAGCTGTAACTTGTGTGGAAGCGTCCTCAGGTTTGAAAGATTCAAGTTTGTTCAAATCATGATACTGGGGGTAGGGTGGGGCCACAATGGGGGGGGGGGGGGTTCAAACTTTTACTTTTACATAGGAATATATAGGGAAATATCTTTAAAAATCATTTGCCTAGAAAAGGCAGTTCAGATAGTGCAGATAAAAATCTGTCAAATTTAAATCATAATCTTCAGGGCCATATGGGGGGGGGGGGGGGGGGGGTTCCAATTTTACAAAGGAAAACATTTAAATTATCCACAAAAACTTAAATGTTATTATATATTGTATTAAAAATTGTTTAGACTCTGGCCCCTGGACAATTCTTTGGCCTCACAAGGGGTTCAAAGTTTGATGTAGGTTTATTATCCATATATAAACAGTTGTTTAAGTCTGATCATTTTATCAAGAACTGCAATGCTCAATATGTAATATAAATGTAAAATCATCCTTTTACAAAAAGGGTCAATGATAAACATAAGAATATGCAGGGGAATTTTTTTTTTTTTACACAGGATCTATTATACAACATTGTTCAATACTTTGTATATGACTCCAGAAAGCTGATTTTATTATGTCTATCATTGCTCAGGTGAGCGATGTGGCCCATGGGCCTCTTGTTGACTTTATCTTCCAGCAATCAATGACACAGCTATCCTGTTCTTGACTATATCATCCAGCAATCAATGACACAGCTATCCTGTTCTTGACTATATCTTCCAACAGTCAATGACACAGCTATCCTGTTCTTGACTATATCTTCCAACAATCAATGTCAAAGCTATCCTTTTCTTGACTATATCTTCCAGCAATCAATGACATAGCTATCCTGTTTTTGACTTTATCTTCTAGCAATCAATGACACAGCTATCGTGGACCGGGGAAGGAATGTGCTGTCCTGTGGTAGGGATGGGGCGGTCAGACTCTGGGACGTCGGTCAGCAGCAGTGTCTGGGGACATTCCAGGAGATCGGGGGCGAGGTCAACAGCTGTTGCCTTAGTGACGTTGGCGGGACTCTCAGTCTGGAGGCTGGAAACCAGCCAACCAGTGAGTGCACCAGTATTTCTTGTTGTAGTGAGATAGGTCAATTTGTGAGTTAACAGCTTTGTTTGTTTATTGTTGTTGTGAGTAAGGTCAGTATGTTCATTGTTGTTGATATGTTGTTGTTGTTATATTGTATGTTGTCATATTGTAATTGTTATATTGTAGGTGACAGAGAGGTGGGGACAGAAGGGAAGTTGCTGATTCTCGGTTGTGAAAACTCCACAGTTCAAGGTTACGGGCTACAGAATCGGAAGAAGGTCAGAATTGCACAACAGTTGTTTTAACCTATAAAGTTAACTCAGATAACCAGGAAAAAGTGCACATTTTACACTAATTTAGGGTCTCCAGTTAAACCATTCTCTTTGATTAAAACATGTAAAATGGACTTGATGGTTGTGGCCATTTTTATTTCATATCAATCTCCTTGCTCTGTATAAACAATTAGGAAAATATCCAAATTTTAAACCTAAACTATTTTTATTTTTTTCTTTACTAAATAATAGTTAAAGGCAAAAGAATCATCTTTAAAATTTTAAGGTAGATCTGATGGGTAATTTGTTGACCACCCAGCCTCCTTAAGGTCATTTCTGGACCAATTTCTTGTAAGGTGATCCTATGGTTTTAACAATACTGGTCTTTTATGACCAGGTTTGAGCTAGGAGACATTCAATCAGTACATGAAAAGTTTATGGCTAAAAATTCATATTTCAAATTTTAAGGTAGATCTGAGAGGAAAGCTGTTGACCATTCAGTCTTTTTAAAATTATAGAAGTAAAATCCCCCCCCCCCCCACACACACATACAAAACCTCAGCCTGAACTTTAATTGAATTGTATGTACTTATATATTATATAATAAATATTCTTAAAGTTTATTTTTTTTCTTTTATTGTAAATGGTTATCAATGAGTTTCTGGCTATATATTAGTTTTTTAGGTCTGTCAATTTTCAGCTCTAACTTGTCTGTGAAGGGGTTCAAGTTTTTTCACTATATTTTATGTGTATAACAAACTTGGTTGTAACAAGTTTATGGATATAGCAAATTGATTTTGAATACCTGTACAGGTGAAAAATAACAAAATATAAATCTTTTACAACGAATTGCTTTATAATGTTAAAAAGTAAGCAATATCAAAAAACATATTTGTTTGCATTAATTTATTTCCACATAAATCCTTCAATTTACCATAAGACTGTTCATGTTTTCAAGATGGTATTTTCTATAATAATGTGAAAAAAACATGATTGTATAAAGCATATTTGCAATACATGTATAATAACAAATTTGTTATGTGGATATCAGGGATTGCGTATATCGCGAAGTTAATTGACTAGTCTCTATGACTTCACTTTAACCGAGTTTTACAGTATTTTATTTGTATAGGTATTCGAGTTTCCAACCCATGGCCCAGTAAACACCTGTGTGTTTCTGTCTGAGGTGACAGCCGTCTGTGGGACACAGGACGGACACATCACTGTACTGGATCTACGAAACATCAGGTGTGTGGTTCATACATACATAAACATCATTACTTATATCAGTAAATATCAACAACATTGACTGTCCTAGATCTACGGAACATCATGTGTGTGGTTCATACATATATAAACAACATTACTTATATCAGTAAATATCAACAACATTGACTGTCCTAGATCTACGGAACATCATGTGTGTGGTTCATACATACATGTATATAAACAACATTACTTATTTCAGTAAATATCAACAACATTGACTGTCCTATATCTACAGAACATCATGTGTGTGGTCCATACATATATAAACAACATTACTTATATCAGTAAATATCAACAACATTGACTGTCCTAGTTCTACGGAACATCATGTGTGTGGTTCATACATACATGTATATAAACAACATTACTTTTATCAGTAAATATCAACAACATTGACTGTCCTAGATCTACGGAACATCATATGTGTGGTTCATACATATATAAACAACATTACTTATATCAGTAAATATCAACAACATTGACTGTCCTAGATCTATGGAACATCATGTGTGTGGTTCATACATACATAAACAACATTACTTATATCAGTAAATATCAAGAACATTGACTGTCCTAGATCTATGGAGCATCATGTGTGTGGTTCATACATACATAAACAACATTACTGATATCAGTAAATATCAACAACATTGACTGTACTATATCTACAGAACATCATGTGTGTGGTTCATCTATGACAACATTACTTATTAGTATCATTTTTATCCTAGATCTACATAACATCAGGTGTGTGGTCTATACACTAACAGACAGCATTACTAATGAGTAATGACAAATTTGATTGTACCTGATCTTAAGAACATCAGGTGTGGTTAATACATGTATAAAAAAATTACTTAATATATCTGTTTCAGTAAAATCAAGTGTGCAGTTCAATTCTGTATAAACAACATTACAAATGATAATCGCTATCATAGAATGTCCATGTTTTACACTAACATCAAGTGTGTGATTTATACCTATATAAACAACATAACTTATCAGTAACCGTTTTATTGAAAACATTTATATAAACATTTTTTTCATATATTTATATTCATGCATAATACAGTCAATAAAGCATTTAATTTGATATAAAACCTGAATTAAGAAATCAATTAAAACCTTAATTAAGAAATCAATTAAAACCTTAATTAAGCAATCAATTCTTGATTCTTATTTCTAGCAAAGAAAGAAATATTTAATTTTGAGAACAGAGGTTGATATTTGATTTTGTAATGTTTTGATTGAATTTAAAAATTGTGTACCGATTGACTCTGTTTATAAATATTGGTTTATGTTGTATTCACTTCAGAGTTCCTCTACAAGAGTGGAAGGATAGTCGATCTGCCGTTCTCTGTTTCTGTCCGTACAAAGGTGGATTCTTCACTGGCACAGGTAAATCTGACCAAATAATTAGGCAGGTAAATCTTACTAATTAATCAGGCATGTAAATCTTACTAAATTAATCAGGCAGGTAAATCTTACTAATTAATCAGGTATGTAAATCTTACTAATTAATCAGGCAGGTAAATCTTACTAATAAATCAGGCAGGTAAATCATACTAAATAATTAGGCAGGTAAATCTTACTAATTAATCAGGCAGGTAAATCTTACTAATTAATAAGGCAGGTAAATCTTACTAATTAATCAGGCAGGTAAATCTGACCAAATAATTAGGCAGGTAAATCTTACTAATTAATCAGGCAGGCAAATCTTACTAGATAATTAGGCAGGTAAATCTTACTAATTAATCAGGCAGGTAAATCTTACTAATTAATCAGGTATGTAAATCTTACTTATTAATCAGGCAGGTAAATCTTACTAATAAATCAGGCAGGTAAATCATACTAAATAATTAGGCAGGTAAATCTTACTAATTAATCAGGCAGGTAAATCTTACTAATTAATCAGGCAGGTAAATCTGACCAAATAATTAGGCAGGTAAGTCTTACTAATTAATCAGGCAGGTAAATCTTACTAAATAATTAGGCAGGTAAATCTTACTAATTAATCAGGCAGGTAAATCTTACTTATTAATCAGGCAGGTAAATCTTACTAATTAATCAGGCAGGTAAATCTGACCAAATAATTAGGCAGGTAAATCTTACTAATTAATCAGGCATGTAAATCTTACTAATTAATCAGGCAGGTAAATCTTACTAATTAATCAGGCAGGTAAATCTTACTAAATAATTAGGCAGGTAAATCTTACTAATAAATCAGGCAGGTAAATCTTACTGAGTAATCAGGCAGGTAAATCTTACTAATTAATCAGGCAGGTAAATCTTACTAATTAATCAAGCAGGTAAATCTTATTACATTTAATTAATTAGGCATGTTGATCTTACCAATTAATCAGGCAAGTATATCTTACCAATTTATAAGACTGACAAATCTTACCTATTATTAGGCTGGTGAATACAATTTTCTACCAAGACAGCAACTTTTTCCCAGAAATTGTGGAGAGAAGTGGTGGTTATGGAGTTGGGGGTGGGGGCAATAAAAACATTTATTTTGCCTGAATAGCCAGTAAAAATGGCATTTTAATAAGTAAGTTTGAGTTATTGGACTTTGAACTTAAGGTCATGATCTCAAAGTTCCAAGATGAAATTAGACTTTTTATCATATGCAAATGTCCTGTGACTATCTCAGAGTATTTGCTTTTAGACAAGATAGCAAATTTGTTTGTCCTATTTCACAAAAAAACGAAATAAAAAAATGTATTAAGGAAGTTAAATGATCGATGTCATTTTGAAGGTAAATTGATCTCCCTAAAAAAAAGCTCTGTATTATGATATAAGAAAATGTTCAAATTTTACAGCTGATAATATATATGGAATTTTTCTTCACTAAATAAGATTTTATAGCTTTAAAAACCATATCTAAAAATTTAAGGTAGATCTGATTATTAGTTTGTTGACGACCCAGCCTCCTTAAGGTAGATCTGATCATTAGTTTGTTGACGATCCAGCCTCCTTAAGGTAGATCTGATGGTTAGTTTGTTGACGACCCAGCCTCCTTAAGGTAGATCTGATCATAAGTTTGTTGACGACCCAGCCTCCTTAAGGTAGATCTGATGGTTAGTTTGTTGACGACCCAGCCTCCTAAAAAAAAACAAGTACTGATTTGTTTTTGAATGAGACAAAAAATAGTCCATTTATTGGTCAGGTCTGTTGTTGAATTGAAGATATAAAATGGTCCTGATGATTTTTACGTAATTTTTCGTTTTATGATAAACAATCAACACTGGTCAGTGTACATATGTATATGGTTTGAATTCAGAAAGGTTTCTGTATGAAATTCATCTCTTAAATCATTTTTAACCGGGTTTTCCGAAAGAAAAATCTGGTTATTGAAATGGTGAAAATGGTGGATGCCAAAAGGGTATTCCTATTGTACGGATACTCCTCCTAAAGTTTTCAAGATAGGATGTTTTTGTTTTGCAGATCAATTGTACATATATCAGAGATGTGCATATTACTTGGATGTTGATTTTTGATAATTTATGCAAAACATACCAGCTGTTGAACTTAGTCGTTTTTATTTTTTTTTTTGCAAAATATTGCATATAGATTGAACCATTTCTCGGGATAGGTTGTGTTTATCAATTCAGGGTTGACAAATGGATTATGGATACCGTTCACACAAAAGAAAACCCGGTTTGCTGTCACATTGACAGCTTTTCTCTTGTTAGAAAAATTAACTTCGTTTTACCTGGAATATCAGGAGCTTTTTTCGCTCCCCTATATATTAATGTGAACCTTTTGTCTTTTGCTGTTCATCATTTGTAAGCTAATGTAATGGACTTTCAGCGGAGTAAATTAAACAGCTGGTTAGTCTGTGAAGTAGCCGCCCGTGATTAGTTTTGCGTCTAAGTATTACTTCAACTAGCTTTTTCTCATCCATTTGTGGAGCTGAAACTACTACATAATTTAGATGTAGCACTAATAAGATTGTATACAGTAACCCTTGCCAGACAGAATAGGACCGTATGTTTTATCGTATAGACAAGTACGGTACATATATAGAATTTAAATTGGGAGAACTTTGAAAGGTTTTTATTCATGCAGTTGTTTGATAAATTAATATTAACAACTTGCGTTGACTTTTTTTATCGCATGTATATACATTTTGCATTGTATATTACTACCATAAATTGCAAACATTTTGTTATAATACCCCCGCTCCGAAGAAGAAGGGGGTATACTGTTTAACCCTTGTGTGCCTGTCTGTCTGTCTGTCTGTCTGTCTGTCTGTCCGTCTGTCTGTCCTTCTGTCTGTCTATCTGTCCGTAACAAAAATTTCTGTCGCATTTTTCGCAGCAACTGTTCATCGCAGATGCTTGAAATTTTAACACACTATTTGTTTCAGCATGCCATATTGTGGGATATATTTTTTTTCATCAATCGGACGTCAACTTCTTTATTTTTATCTTTGTTTATGTTAAACCTAAATTTTCAAAAAAATTTTCGTCAAAGATTTCTCAGCAACTATTCATCGCAGATGCTTGAAATTTTAATACTTTATTTGTTTCGGCATGCCATATCGTGGGATTTATTTTTGTTCCAATCGGATGCCAACTTCCTTTTAAATGTCGACTTTGCATATTTTGCATATTCAAATCAGAGTGGGGGTATTACTAGTGGGCATTGGCTCACAGATCTCTTGTTACTTTTTTCTGTTAAAAATAATTTATCTCAGAACTATTGAAAATCTAAAATTTGTCTGATGTGTGTTCTCAGTTCATGGTCTTGGTAACAGATCACCAGCAAATATTTCATTGCACAACGCGAGATGACTACATACAATGTAGCTCACATACAGCATACAGGGGAGGTCATTTTAGTTCATGACAATACATTATTTTTATTCTCATGATCCGCGACTTTGCGTGATTCTAACAATAAGGTTGAAGAGGATCGCAATATTACTGTAACTTTAGATTCATTAGTTGATAAATTCCTTGACTGTTGATGAACTTTATTTTGTAGGTGATGGATCGTGCTTCTACGTGGATTCTCAGTTTCACGCTCGAGTGGAACTAACAGGGCCAGACTGTGACCCCGTGTACGCAGTGAAATGTGACGGAAGTGACGTGTACACGGCGTGTAGAGACAGTCACATCCGCAAGTATAGTCTCGCAGTGTGCGGGGATTCACTTGTATAGATGCGCGCGCATATAACATCATAAGTGGTTCGGGGTTACCCCTGTGGACGATCGTTTAACACCCGGAGATCTCGCCCAGCCGTAAATCTCTGTCCTGAATCGTACCTGCTTACACGAGGGCTGAATTCTGTCAATTAGCCGGTATATGTTAAGTTGGTACACTTACACTGTAAATTTAAATATGTTTTGAATAGTGTCTATGTTTGGATTGTCTGATGGACCACAATAGTGCAATGTTTGGAACAAGTCCGTGTAACATGTCATTGAGCGGGACATGTGTCACGTGACTTGTACCCGATCAAAATGATAGCGGATACTTTACGGACCTATTACCAGCTGATTACAGAAGATGGCGATTTACTCTGTCTTGTTTATTGTCTGTTGATTGCGCTGACCATCCGTTAACCCTGAGTGATCAGGGAGAAAAGGATAGCGCACGCAAAGTACTGCCCGGGTTTGCTATTTGTAATCTGCATTGCTGTTTGTTAAGTTTACATGATATGAATGGTGGATGTATTTCATTGTCATTTATTAAATCTGTTATCATTTATCGTAAAAGTTAACGCAAGGAATTGATTGTCTTTGATCCATATCTGTATTTCATTATTACACAGCCAGTTCTTGCACACCAAACGTGAGATCTGTGTTTTGCACCTTCTTACAATGGAAAGAGTTCATAAAGAATATATCAACAATATAATGTAAGTAGTGGATGTTGCACATCAGAAAGACATGCTGTACCATTTTTGAATATTTAAAACTCCCGCAATGGTTCTTTGATAACATTCCTCTCACGAAAGAATATCTTTGTTCTTATGTCGGCTACATTGTATTAATCCTATATGTGTGTGTGTGTTACTCGTCAAACATTATCTTTGATAATCCACGTAGTTTGTCAAGAATTCACACACCTGTATCACAGTGACTTCAAAGTTCCAGGAAAAGATGTCTTACAGTGTAGGACGTTTGTAATAAACTGATACCGGTTATAAAAGGTGTCGATTGCAATATTGAGATAAATAAGAACTCTCTTCAGAATACTTACAGAAGAGTTCAATCATGGTGTCCGGATACGACCATTTACAAAAGCTCAACAACGCGTTGTGAAAACTACCACGCCGACACGCCATCACACAACACGCCGTCGCGCAGTCACGACTTGTTATCGTGTTGGCGTGTTGTGTGAAGGCGTGTTGTGTGAGGGCGTGTTGTGTGAGGGCGTGTTGGCGTGTTGTGTGACGGCGTGTTGTGTGTTGGCGTGTTGTGTGACGGCTTGTTGTATGACGGCATGTTGTGTGACGGCGTGTTGTGTGACCGCGTGTTGGCGTGTTGTGTGAGGGCGTGTTGTGTGTTGGCATGTTGTGTGACGCCGTGTTGTGTGAGGGCGTTTTGTGTGACGGCATGTTGTGTGACCGCGTGTTGTGTGACGGCATGTTGTGTGACCGCGTGTTGTGTGTTGGCGTGTTGTGTGATGGCGTGTTGTGTGACGGCGTGTTGGCGTGTTGTGTGACGGCATGTTGTGTGACCGCGTGTTGTGTGAGGGCGTGTTATGCGAAGTTGTGTAAGCGCGAAGGCGAGTTGTGTGACTGAACTCATTCACCCCCTGCGAATGTTATTGTCATTTAAATTTAGACCACGTGGTTTTATTTGACCCTTTCAGTTTTGCAGTAAAAATCGTGCCTCGTGGTTATAGTCTATTTCCTAGAATCTAGGTTATTATAGTCAAATATAAAATCTAGACGTTTATTGATTTTAAACTTTATTTTCATTAATTGGTGGATAAAATGAGTTCTAGAAATAAATGTGACAATAGAAAATACAGGTTTTTTTTGCTGTTGCAAAAATGAACAACAAGAATTAATTTACGATCCGCACCTGACCTAGTAATAGCATCAATAGTGAAACAGACTATACTATTTTATGCAAAATGTTCCTTGAAAATGGCTCAATATACTATGTTTTTACATTCTTTTTTAAAAAGCATTGTATTGCATACCAAAAGCATCAAACATGGTATGATTTTATCAAGTAACCCAATGTTTATATTTTCAACTACGTGTAGAGTGGTTGAACACGAACGATAACTCTGTTCTGAATATCATCGTTTAGTTTAAATAACCACTAGATGATGAAATAAGACATAGATCTCAATAGATTTTCATGTTTTAACATATATCAAAGTAAAATATGATATGAAAAACGACCAGTACTTATGTATTTTGAGAATATTATCCGAACACTTATACTTCCGCTCGAAATTTCACAGGAACTGAATAAATCTCGAGGAAGTCTCGTGAACTTTCATTCGAGCACATCTGGATTTATTACAGACTAACAACGATAAAGAAAACATTCCGAAAACATTCGCAGGGGTGTCATTTAAAATGCGCTATTTGCATTTATTTGGCCCTATCCGGAGACCACGAATATATGCATAAAGTGTGTCCTAATGTATATATAGAATTATAAGACGTAAACATCGTGCGTTGTTGTTGTATCTATTATTATATTCTACTATATTTTTCTTACGAACAGAAAATTCATCATAACAATTATTATTTCAACAGATCTAACAAAGTCGACGTTGACTGGTCCCGGTAACTGTCATAGCTCATTCTCGGCGGAACGGAAACAGCTGAAGAACTCTGCTAGAATAGCTGGTTGCTACTTGAAATTATACTTTCATATGAAATGGGGGGTAAAACTAAACAGCTATTGACTGGGATTCGGGCAACATGATTAGTTAGACCTTCAGACAGAAATGGTGCCCGCAGCCGAGGACAACATTTCTGTCTGAAATTAACTATTTACATCTTCATACTGTCAAGACTTATTTTACACGTACTTTCTTACACAGTGTCTCATTAACAATTAGCTTTGACGTTATGATACAATATGATGTAATCCTTTAGACAAAGAAAGTATAACTGAATACATATTTACATGAACATGTAATACACACTAAGTACACAACCTCCTAATTTCGTAATTATTTATATGAATTATTTTCTTTTTTTTAACAATTTCCTTTTTGTAAAATAAAAAAAAATAAACCAAGTTAACTTAATATGTTTCTGTTTCGGATTAGACAGGTGCCGGTATAGTAGGGATCTGGTGTGCTCTTGTCCTTAGTTAATTAAAGGGTTCAAGTTTTTAAGGTTTTTATTACAAAATTTATTAAATGGATTGGCAAATACTAAAGAAATTGCATTGAATAACCTCTACTGAATGTTGGTATTATTATGCAAATGAAGATAGATAAATCTGTGCTGAAAGTACATTGGTTCACATAGTATTACATGTAACAATGCATGAAAATGAACGGGATTTAGATGTTTCAACATTTAAAGCTCCTTTATTGAACAATTTCCATTTTAATCCCAGGTGTTTAGCAGTGTTTGTCAATCCCTCTGAGGTATTTTGCGTACATGTAAAAGGAATACCTTTCCTGGTGACTTTATGCAAGCGATTCTTCAAACATTTTGGGTAGTTAGGAATTATGAATAAAGCAAGTTGATGCTACAGTAACAGACAGCACTACACTGTAGTGATAACCCTGTCTGATCAATTCATGTCCGAGCTGCGAAAATTACCTTGTAAACAAAATGTCATCATGGGTGTATGAACTCTAATGGGGCACGGGCCCCCTATCCTTCCCTACCCACCCACTCCTCCATAACGTTGGCTCGTCGCTTCTTTCTATTGTATGTAGTTCATATGACTTACGTGTATTATCATGATTATGCTTGGGGCGAGGGAGGGGAGGGGTAATTTGACTTTTCTGAATATATTTTAAAAATATTTTCTTTTAAAACATTGGACATTTCGCCCCTTTCAAAATCTACCCATGGGTAGAGTCGTGTACCTAGTTTTATGTTATGAAATAAAATTCAGTAAACGATAGCAGTACAGGAACAGTCTACAGTTCGGGTACAGAATAGTATTTTGTGGATGAAAATACTTCGGATTTGGATTTGACACTGATATATTGACGGTTTGATTTATTTCATAACCCAAGGAATCGAGACATTTGTCATGCCGGCATTGTAGGAACAAATTAAGGTCACTCGCAAATTTGTTTTCTTAAATAGTTTAGAATTATATTAAGTTGAATTGTGTATGTTTGTTTAACAAGGTCAAGTTGTTTATACTTAGGATATAAAATTATTCTTTGCCTAAAAACAGAATCAATTACACCGGTCTGGTTGTATATCATAACCCGTTACCTGTAAGTTTATTAAAAGTAAATGAAGCGGTCTACAATTTAAGAAGCGTTTTTGATACCGCCAAATGAACATACTGTTGACTTGATAAATTATTTCTCCCGTAGTTTAACACGCCGAGATAATTCCCCGATAAAAATTAATAAACCCGCCAGACTTGTTCGTGAAGTTCTGGAGATTCGATGTAATCCTCGCCCCTTTATATTTATATCAACTGGTGATTTAAAGGTTCATTGTAATTAGATGCGTATCCTTGTGATAACGCGACCTTTGCCCCCGGGCTTATGGTAATGTCGATGCATTTTCCCACCAATGTGCTCAGATCGTTACGATTTTTTGGATCGTTCATACAACATTTTTCGGCCGTCATTGTATCGACTCTCAGGTGAACTGAAAAGTGTCAATGGTGAATGTACTGTATATATTTTTCATTTCCCGATTGTTGACACATGAATAGTGGACTTTACCTGTGTGAAAAGAAATTCGGCGGAGTTTAAGACCTGGAAATTAAACATTCAGGAGTCAGTGTGTAACAGACCGCCGTGTGTTGGGTCGTGAGTTGACAGCGTTTATATAAACCCGTGATTTAACCCTAGCTGAGACCCCTCTTTTATCAAGACCCGAGCCGGACAGGGGTAGGAGCTTATGAATATGACGGCTGTTTATGCGGTGTTACGGAATTAAAATTCAGCATTACGTAAGTTCTGTATGACTGGATAAGTTTCTGTACACTATATCACTGTCTGTTCCTCTGTAGATCAATAGTCTGGTGTTTTCTGCACTGTAACGCTGTGTCGTGGGTGTACATAGACTACCGCCGACTCTCCGTGATGTGTCTGAAGGAAAGGGATGTGTGGTTCTTGGTCTTAGTTTTAAAACAGTAAGGAAGTGAAATCATGACATAGGGACAATAAGCTAGGTTGTTTTGCTGATTCCCTCGGTGAGTGTCGGATTTTCGGGGGTGGGGAGTCATGCCTCCTGTCAGACTCTATGACGTCAATGTCGGGGGGCAGCGGCTAGGGAACTCGGCGTCGCGGGCAGAGTACGAAAGGACGGTGGAGGTCACTAATGCCCCCGACACCTTCCCTTGTGGACATATTCTCTGTCACAAGTGTATTAGAAGTCACGTAATTCCGAACCGTCGGTCCGTCTGGGAGTGTCCGGTATGTTCGAAGGAGTCCGACTCCGTCATTCTACCGGAAGTGACCGGCGGGCATGCATGGGAAGCGGAGGACGAGACTCAGCACATCAAACTGATGTCTAACTACGATCAGATGGTGCAGAAGCTGGGCAGTGTGGACTACTCTTTGAGGAGGCTGAAGGATGAAAAGGTCGAGGCCAAGTCGGTGGCCCTGTCCTACACCACGTGTCCATGCAGTCTGTGCGGGGAAAATCACGGGACGCTATCTGTGACGCAGGAGTACAACCAGCTGCGCGTCCAACACTTGCGTCCAAGCTACATTGACCACTTCTTTTACCGGCTGTGTACGGGACGCGTTGTGACGTCATTCTACAGCGTGGTGAGTTCCGCCTGCGTGTGTGTTCCTTGTACGTATAGAGAAATCCATGAACACCCTCACAAATTCCCCGCCATAACCAACAACAACCTCAAGGGATCTCCGGAAAACGCCTTGGCGGAGGTAGGAAAGGTTGTCACGAGCAGTAACGCCCCCATAGAGGCCTTGCAGGGCAAAAGTGTGATAGAAATTGACCACAACATTAGCATCAAAGAGCGCGCCGATATGTTTACGTTTAATACCACGGCGGACACGATAAAGAGGCTGGTTCGCAGGGAGGAGGAGAATTTGGTGAGAATCGCCCAGAAACAGGCGAGGGACACGGGCCGACTGTACCACATTAAGGAGAGTAACAGCGTGGAGTACAACATGGGCGAGACGCTGGTTTAACTGAGGCGTGGGTAGTGTGGCGTAGGTTGTTTATGATTGCGAGGAATTTATTTAATTAATACCGTGTGATATTAAATCAATTCTGAGACGGGATTTAGAAAACAAAAAGAATTATCGCATGGCTTGAATTATTTTTTTTTAAGGTTTATATAATTGTGATATAATAAGAATAGATCCCTATATTTGGTATCGTACCCCTTTTGTGACAATGTTATTGTCTTCCTTTGGCATGTGACTCCAATTGAAATGAAAACCGAAACACTGTACAATCTTCATGTGATATTCATAATGCCGAGAGTGTCACCTGAGGATTGAGAATGATATTTAAAGTAAAGCTTGTTTTTCTTCTTCTTTGAGATTGTTTATGACAAGAGAAAGAAAAAAAACACATTAGAAACAACTTGTCTGGGACGCTTGTTAAGAGCAATGGCTTGGAACAGTTAACGTCTGTGATATTACCTCAATGTCTCGATGGTTGTGAAGATACTCGCCACCTTGTGTGACTCTTGAAAGCGGGGGCCCGCGTGCACTTGCAGCATGCAATGGGTGTGTGGATAAAGAAGCGTGTGCTACAACCAAATAAACAAACATATATACACCAACAAAGAAACACGCTAAAAAGCAAACAAACACGCTAAAAAGCAAACAAACACGCTAAAAAGCAAACAAACACACTTACATACAAACAAACACACTTACATACAAACAGACACACTTACATACAAACAAACACACTTACATACAAACAAACACACTTTCATACAAACAAACACACTTACATACAAACAAACACACTTACATACAAACAGACACACTTACATACAAACAAACACACTTACATACAAACAGACACACTTACATACAAACAGACATGTTTATAATTATTGCTGGTCTTCTTGAATACCCACGGTGCTTGTTTACATTATTTTATACACATGTATCTTTAGTTTAAATATGAGGTAAACACGAACTCTAAATTAATGATAATTAATGCATGCATTTATTTTCTTGTGTACAAATAAATGAATTTTGTTAGTGTTCAGAATATTTACACTGGTTGTATAAGCAGAATGTCTCCATCGTTACGCCTTTTAGTTTTTATATTATTAAGTTATACTATTGCAAATCTCTTTTTTACGTTGTTCTGTGTAATACTGATTTGAAGAAAATCATAACTTTTTTTTTTTAAATGTCTCAGAATCGGTATATATTGAATGTCTCGATCGGATCTCAAAATCTCATGATAAATAATTATAATATTAATATTTATGCATTCTTTTTATATAATAATTTGTTGAACGGTCTTTGTTTAAAATTTATGTCTATCATTTATTTAAAAGAATCAAGGCTGCACTCATCGTCATTCTGGTTATATATCAGAGTTATAACGCGCACTTGCCTATTGATATGTTCATTAGATTGCAACAGTACATCATTGCTAACTGTCTTCCTTTGGATTTGAGTTGAATCAAGTAGTTAGTGTTGTTTTGTATTATAATGATACTATATAGTACTCGTGTTTTAAACTTCATTTTCTTTTTACAAAATTATTTATTCTAGTATGTCAATAAAGATACAAGATCATTGTCTAGACATAATTTTTGTTCGCATGTTTTTAAAATTATTTTTTCATATTCCTCACGTACGATGTATATTCTGACTTTTAATTGATTGATAATTTTTTCTTGTACCAATGAACAGACAAGGTTGTACTGTTTTAACGTGTACCATCATCATTATTTTTAATTCTTCAGACAAAGGGATTGTTTGTCTATTCGGCGAGGATGTAAGTAAGTGATTAGTTTTTGTTTTCAAACAATTCAATATTTCGTGAGTTTTGTGTGTTTTATGAGCAATCGTTTCTGACTCACTGCGAATTTTGCTGAATCATTATTTCTGTGTATATATAATAATTATCTTTTGATGTGTAAAAAAAACCGGATCCGTAATCAGATGACAAATGTTTGTGAATGAATGTTTATATTGTTTTCAGGGCACAAAAATTTGTTGGCATTAAAATGTTATCAATTCAATTTCGAGCTTTTGAAATTCTTACTTAAAAGTGCATGTTTATTAAGAACCAACAGAGCAGATAGGTTGTATAAGATTTCACAGGTATTGAGTGGGCTTTAATTTAAGATTTACAAGTGTAGTTATATTTCATATATACAGACATCATACTATCAAATGATTGATTTACTTTACAAAATCCACCGGTACTTCATCTGAGGAGCGATGCGGATCAGAAACCCTTGGCTAGCGAAGATGCCGGTACTTATAATATTCCTTTTTCTTTCTCTGTATTAGATGTATATGCCGAATACAGTTCAAATCAGATACATGTAGTTTGAAACCCGTTTAAGTCTTAAATCAAGTGTTGAAAACCTGTTGTGGTGTCACTATAGTATGATTCTAGAACTAGAGTCTCCTATTATACACTAGATATCAGGTTCCAGTATTGATATCCATCAGGTTGGACTATCTCAAGGGCAAACCAACAACTTCAACTAATGATATTTAAAGGCAGTGTTTTAAACTTGTACGATATATGCCGCATTTAATTCCAACACTTAAAACGGGTCTCAGCTTCTTTTTATACAGCTCGAACTGTATTCGACATAAACTCACAGTGTATACCAGACCGCCAAAAATAAACTTTTTAACAAAGGTCATCATAGCAGTATTTCAACCATTCAACTCTCTCTCTCTCTCTCTCTCTCTCTCTCTCTCTCTCTCTCTCTCTCTCTCTCTCTTTCTGTGTGTCTCTCTTTCTCAGTCTCTCTCTGTCTCTCTCTCTCTGTCTGTCTCTCTCTCTCTCTCTCTCTCTCTCTCTCTCTCTCTCTCTCTCTCTCTCTCTCTCTCTCTCTCTCTCTCTCTCAGTCTCTTTCTCTCAGTCTCTCTCTCTGTATGTCTCTCTGTCTCTCTGTCTCTCTCTCTCTCTCTCTCTCTCTCCCTAAAACTGGTTCCTATTAATCCCTATTCTGCCCTTAGACAAACATTTCACTTTCAGCGACTCGGATATTAGACGTTTATAAATATTAACCTTTAACTGGATCCTAGTTGTAAAAGTTTACAGAGGGAACTAATGTGTTCTATCTATAAGAGAGAATGAAAGGGCTACGTCTTGCATTTCTTCTTAATGACCCCCCCCCCCCCTCCCCTTCCCGAACTATTTTGTCAGTTTTGACTTGCTTCCAACTACTTATCAGAGGAATTTGTGTAACTTTGGGTGGGTCACTTTGAGAAAGTAATCAAGTATTGGACAATCTGATGAGCTGGTTCTGTAACAGTGCTGGTTTTGCATAGATCACAACGAAACACTGTATTGGGTTTTATATGGTGTTCCGATGGGGCCACTTCGACCTTCGCACATTCGCCTTTAGAGCGAAGTTACGAATGCGAAAGTGCGAAGGCGAAGGAGCGAAGATGCGACGGCGAAGCGCGAAGATGTTAAGGCGAAAGTGCGAAGTTGCGAAAGCAAGGGTTTCGCAACTTCGCAACTTCGCACTTTCGCCTTCGCCTTTTTTTATTGCATTCAGCAAGTCTCGGTCGATTACATAGAATTTGATGCAGGCACCGTACTCGCCCAAGATTTGCCGATTAATAACCTATGTTATTGGTACGCATGCGCTAGGCAATCGGGCTTACTATGAATGTTTATTCATATTTTACTGTGTTATGTGACATATTTGTTTACCAGTGCTGGTTATGCCTAATAATTATGTACTCCACATAAAATGTAGTGTCCGCCATAATGTGTACACATGCACTTCCAGAATCCTGTCACTTACCAGCTGTCTGCTTACCTTAAATCAATACTGTGGTTTAAACACAGGAACATTTTAATTTCATTATGTGACATTCCTTGTTCATGCACTGCTCAAGAGAGGAAGAGTGTGTGCGGACCCCCCCCCCCCCCCCCCCCCCCCCCCCCCCCCGGCCCTGAAAATTCATTATTATTAAATTCACGCAGTAAAGGGGGAGAGTGGATCCGGACACTCCACCCACCGGGCCCCGGAAAATGTAATGCTATTAATTTCACATAGTAAAATTACCAAACATATGCATCGGAACTCCACCCCCACCCCCCACGGCAATTACAAATATCCCTCGGACCCTCCCCCTAGGAAGAAACTATGGATCTGCGCAGGCTGTTAAGAATTAATTCTCAAAAGTTCGTCTTCTGTCGCAGATGTCATTTTATGCATGCAGCTAAAATTATCTTTAAACGATAGAAAGCTCCACAAACATAAAGAGGCGTAGGCGAAAGTGCGGAGGTGCGAAGGTGAGAGTGCGAAGTTGCGAAGGCAACTTCGCACTTTCGCCTTCGCATCTTCGCGCTTCGCCGTCGCATCTTAGCATTTTCGCTCCTTTGCCTTCGCACCTTCGCACTTTCGCATTCGCAACTTCGCACTCTCGCATCTTCACCCTAAAGGCGAAAGTGCGAAGGTCGAAGTGGCCCCATCGTAACATCATATAGTTTTAGACATCCATTTAATATTGTGAAATTAGATGTTGGTATATAAATAGATAAATATAAAACGAATGAATTATGATACGTGTAGAAATTAAGTGCATATCGACTTTTATGGAATGTATATATACATTGAATTATAGTACATATGTACTTTGATTTATTCACATTCGTTTATTTATCAATTCATTCAATGTTTTATTCCTCCTTTCTGAGGGTACATGTAAATCAAAGTATATATCATATGATTATATACATCAATCCACATAAAGAATCTGGAATTCATGTATACAAAAACGGAATTGTTGTAACAACCTTGTGAAAATTATTATTTTTATCATTGAATATCGTATTCGTTTCGTTTGTAAATTGCAAAAACTTGGATTAGGCATTTTTTGTCTTCTTGTTTCCAAATTGGAATATTCTCTAATAAGTATCCGTAAAACTTTTCTCTGTGAAGGACACATAATTATGCGCATATATATATAAAACAGGTGCTTGTGATATAACTTTACAACATTCACTCAATTGTCAAGTCGCCCATTGCCTAGGATTTCACTCGCTTTTTGTGGAAATGCAGGAGGCGCATTTTAGCGTTTGGAGATTTGAGAGTGTAAAAATTTAAGAATAATAAATCTAGAATTTATAGCAGTAGTCAACACGTTACGCTGAGTTCAACATGAAATACAAGCAGAATCTTCTCCATTAAAAGCTGCAAACCCTTTCATCGTAGTGACGCCATTTTGCACATTTAAATGTCACCCACTTATTATCCCCCTCTCGCTTTGATCTTTGTCGTTTTCAAGTTTTGATAAATCGTTAACTATTTTTAGTTCTATCTTCTTGATAAAAATTTAAGAGGACTGTTATCAGTAATAAATTAAATTCACACCTGTCGATCTCACCTGTATTTTCATTCATCAATATTAGACCAAAGGTGGGCAAATACTCATGCATCTTATACTGGCAACCTGTCTTGTTTTACGAAGAATAATCAAGACAATACAATGCTGTTGATATCACAAGATTGTTTTATTCTATACATATGTGTACTAATAAATTAGCCGAAATAAATAGATGTACCAATGATCGATATTAATAAATTACGTAAAGATTGTGCAGGTTTACATTGCATTTTAAACATTGATTGATAACGGTATACATGTACAAAATGCCTCACACATAGCCTCTGTTCAAGTTATAATACATGTGCTGATCTAGAGGGAGGTTGGGAGGGGGTTCAGCCCCCCCCCCCCCCCCCCGAAACTAAAACTATTGAATTCACAGTAAATTAATTGAACATAAGTCTTGGACCCACCCCAGCAAACACAATTATCCTTCATGGTGGTAGATATAATAAAGTTGAAATTCTGAGGATATTACATTATTTGTTTTTGGAAAAATTAAAAAAAAAACCGAAATCGCGGATTTTTAAGAGATCACAAAATTTATAAACGGAACTGCAGTTGCAACTTTTCGAGCTTTTCCTGTAGAGCTCGGAAAATACAAGTATGTTTGGGTTTTTTTTAAAGAGTTGTTTTAAATAACATCGGGTTCGATATTGTGGGGTTTTAACAACCGGATGTAAACAAGGTTTCCAAGGCAAACACAAAACCATCATGTCGGGAAAAGAGGTACAAAAGCTGGAGATTTATGGATTGCTAAATGATGTCAACTTCCAAAGAGCTAGGTTTTGTGCAGAGGTAACACATTTTGCATTTAAGTTATCTTATTGTACTATGTTTTCAGAGAAACGGTACTGAGTCTTTGGTTTCCTGTCCTGTTTGTGTTTCGAATTTTCTCTAATGTATATGCTGTTGATTATCTTTTCCAAGCTTACAGTGCTTACACCCTTGTTATTTTCCTTTCAGGATCTTACAAAAAAGATTCCAGACGTATTCAAAGATGCAGTAATACAGGGAATGTTAGAATTTGAATGGGATCTTTTTATTGAAGCCAAACGCAAAGTAAGTACATTGTAATGTGTTCACTCAGTGTCTTGATAACGTCAAACTATTTCTCAGTAAAATTCAAACTTTTCAATAACTGCATGGTTTGATGGTTAAAAGGAGGTTTCTCCTATAACGATGACCTCATGCTTTAACATACAGAACATAATAATATGTAAACGGTGTGATCATTGGGCCGAGCGCAGAAATTTTTGGTTTGCAGACAGTACTTAGGAACCGCCTGCCTTCTCAAATTATAAGCCAAAGTTAAACTAAACGTCACGTGATCAGTCTCAATTATGACATCATGTTTCATACGTAAAACGTAAAAGTTGTGTCTTTGGAAATAGCTGAAGAAAAGTAATTGATTCCGAAAATTTCTAATTTCTTCTTTCAATTCTTAACTTTTTCATAAGTTGATAAATGTTCTATTTCTTATTTATTCAGTATCTAAAGATACGTAAAACATAAAAGTTGTGTCTTTGGAAATAGCTGAAGAAAAGTAATTGATTCCGAAAATTTCTAATTTCTTCTTTCAATTCTTAACTTTTTCATAAGTTGATAAATGTTCTATTTCTTATTTATTCAGTATCTAAAGATTGGTTCGTTGATGTTGATATTTTTTTTTTTTCATATATTAATTTGATAAGACATACGTGAAACTAGTCTTATCTACTGATTAAAGCACTGTTGATAACTTATCTGATTTGCATAGTCAATTATTTTCATTTAACTTACTTTCCATTGAAAACTTGGAAAGTTTTTAAAAGAGTTAATGGACAATAAATGTAGAAAATCGTCACTCATTTCATGAATGAGTTAACTTTGTCGAACAAAATGGTGGCCAATATGGTGGCGCCCATTAGCTGGAAGAAAATTTTTCAGCCCTTAGTACCCCTGATTCAACTTCAATTTTTCACTGATTTTCTTATATATATACGTGTTACCATTAAGCCTCACTTCGCGAAGTGGGCTTCGCCCACCTCTCGCTGCGCTCGGTATAACAATATGATAACAATAGATACAATGTTAAGTGTGTTTTAAGTAACACTCAGTCTGGAATTCTTTAAGTGAAATTGCTGTTGCTGTATCATATTTAAGCAATGAATTTTCAAAAGTAATTTCCAACTATGTTAGTACATAACTTGGGGTTAATAAAATAGTGTAAACCATCCCAATAACTCGTATAACATAGGTAGAAATAAATTCATTCCTTACAATTTCATATTTTCGGCAACTTAAATTAGAAAATAAGGATCAATATTTAATACAATTACATTAATTTGTACAAAATTTTAAATGTAACATCAAGCAGATTAAATATGCTTTGCGCCTGTGTCATATTGTGACATTGGCAAGTTATGTTATATGATATAGATGAATTTGTTTAGCCAATTATCAAATGAGGCATTACAACCAAAATTAAATCATACCACAATATCACCAAAAGTTCCATGCCAAAGTTCATCATATTGAATTTCTTTATCATTAACTGCTGTTACATAGATAAGGTCATCTTTATCAGTACATGATAATTAAGTTATGAAGAACACTGTGATATGTAACAGTGTGTTGTGTATGTAAATCTTATATAACTGTTTGATATAAAACTTTAGGATTTTATTACTTCGTGCAGAAAATCTATCATAGGAATTATGATGGGAAACAAATTTACAAAATAAAAATTACAAAACTAATAGAGGCTAGGTGGTCAACAAACTATATAGCCATCAGATTTACTGTTAACTTTTGGATATGATTTTCAAGAAATGAATTATTATTTAGTAAAGAAAAAATTTATATATTTTAGCTTTAAAATTTGAAGAGTTTCCAATATATCATTTTACAGAGCTCTTCATCTTAAGGAGATCTATATAGACTAAAAATTGCCACAACCATGCACATCCATCCCTCTTTATACATATTATAAGCCTCAATCACCAATTGCTTTCCAGGAATTAAGGGGTGAGACATGGACCTTCGAGGAGAAGGCTATCTGCTTCAGTAATGGTCAGCTCATCGGAGGACCCGACGATTTTGTGATCTGGGCCGAGGACAACTTTAACTTTGAAGAGTTCCGTCCCCTTCCTCTGTATGAGACGCTGAGGGAGGAAGCTTATATCTCACATCTCAGCTCCAAAAATGTGAGTCATCCCACAGCTCACCTGCATTTTAATTTCATGTGATGTGTCCATCTAAGCTGAATAACAGCTGATGAAAACATATTCAATCTTAATTTATACCTCAACTAGTCAATGTATTAATGCTAATGTTCAACAATAACAAGAGTTTAGTATATACAAATATATCACTACATTGAGAGTTTGAACAGCTACTAGTCCTTGTATATCATCATATTACAGTTTAGAATTTCACAATTTTCATTCTTTATTTACCATTTTAATTAAATCGTTGTTGATTGCATTTTCAGCATGATTATGTCTACCTAGACGTCTCTATAGGAGGGGAGGCGGCAGGGAGGCTTGTTATTGAGGTAAACTCATGCCAGCATTATTGTTAATTAACTATAACATGTCAAGCAAATGACTATACTAGCTCATATCTAATATTACTCTCCAGATTCCTTATTAAACGTGAGGAAAAGTAATTAATGAAATTGCAAGAAGCAAACCTCACAGATTTTAAAATCTTGCTTTTATTTTTCAGACAGTTTTGAACTACAAAAAATTATAACAAAAAATTTTATATTCTCACGATTTGATACAAAACAGCGGAATTGTAGAAAATAAGTACATTTTTGTACTCACGAAAAATAAGGAATTTACAGTACACTAGCTGCTGGTCTGAAAAAATTCAGATGGACATGCAACCAGGGCATCAATTCATTTTTTTTTAAGACCAGGAGCTACTGCCATGCAGCTAATAAACATCTATGCTAGCCACAGCCACAGGCAACACTGTTCTTCACTTTGCTGCTACATGTACACAACTGATGGATAAATTGTTTTCATCAGTTCAAGAGGAGATAACTCTGCTATGTTTGCATGAAGATGTCTCTTAGGCATCGTCTCCCTGGGGTTTTTATGTCATTGATTGGATCCTTTTTTGTGTTGTAGTTATTCTCTGACATCGTCCCACGGTCCTGTGAGAACTTCAAGGCCCTGTGTACAGGAGAGAAAGGGAAATCAGAGTCGGACTACACACTACATTACCTAAACACACTGTTTCACAGGGTGGTCCGAAACGGCTGGATCCAAGGGGGTGGTAAGTTTATCTCTACTTAATAGTTACTGATGAGGGGTGGATACAAGAGGTGGTAATTTAAGTTTATCTTTACTGAGTTACTGACGAGGATTTAGAAAGGTTTATTGCATGTATTATTCAGAAGATTAGTGAGTATGGCTAGGTTGGATCTACATGTTTGTGAGGTGGTGGGATTTCAAGACATATATCTTAATGTGTTGGTGATATTTATTTACATAGTATATATCTATATATATGCATGATAATTTATGTGTAAAGGCTGGCATATACTTTGGGATTCCCCATAGTTAATGTAAATTCAACTGAATGGTTAACATATTGATGCTACCAGTAGTTTATCCAACACACTTATAATGATTCTACATGGTTGGTTTGTTTCTATTATAACTGTTGCAATGATAAATCTCTGTTATAGACTGATTTATCATGCCTGCATATATTTCATTGTTATACAGACATTCATCATGCCTGTATGTTTCTCTGTTATAGACATTTATCATTGCCTGTATGTTTCTCTGTTATAGACATTTATCATTGACTGTATGTTTCTCTGTTATAAATATTCATCATGCCTGTATGTTTCTCTGTTATAGACATTCATCATGCTTGGATGTTTCTCTGTTATAAATATTCATCATGCCTGTATGTTTCTCTGTTATAGACATTCATCATGCTTGTATGTTTCTCTGTTATAGGCATTGATCATGTCTGTATGTGTCTCTGTTATAGACATTCATAATGCTTGGATGTTTCTCTGTTATAGACATTCATCATGCCTGTATGTTTCTCTGTTATAGGCATTCATCATGCCTGTATATTTCTCTGTTATAGACATTCATCATGCTTGTATGTTTCTCTGTTATAGACATTCATCATGCCTGTATATTTCTCTGTTATAGGCATTCATCATGCCTGTCTGTTTCTCTGTTATAGACATATATTATGTCAGTATATTTCTCTGTTATAGACATTTATCATGCCTGTGTGTTTCTCTGTTATAGACATTTATCATGTCTGTATGTTTCTCTGTTATAAATATTTATCATGCCTGTGTGTTTCTCTGTTATAAATATTTATCATGTCTGTGTGTTTCTCTGTTATAGACATTCATCATGCTTGTATGTTTCTCTGTTATAGACATTTATCATGCCTGCATATATTTCTCTGTTATAGACATTTATCATGCCTGCATATATTTCTCTGTTATAGACATTTATCATGCCTTTGTGTTTCTCTGTTATAGACATTTATCATGCCTGTGTGTTTCTCTGTTATAAATATTTATCATGCCTGTGTGTTTCTCTGTTATAGACATTTATCATGCCTGTGTGTTTCTCTGTTATAAATATTTATTATGTCTGTGTGTTTCTCTGTTATAGACATTTATCATGCCTGTGTGTTTCTCTGTTATAAATATTTATCATGCCTGTGTGTTTCTCTGTTATAGACATTTATCATGTCTGTATGTTTTTCTGTTATAAATATTTATCATGCCTGTGTGTTTCTCTGTTATAGACATTTATCATGTCTGTATGTTTCTCTGTTATAAATATTTATCATTTCTGTGTGTTTCTCTGTTATAGACATTTATCATGGAAGAGGAAATGGAGGGGAATCTATTTATGGCTATGTGTTTGAAGGTAAGAGTCACTTCATGTTGTACGTACCCCTTTTATGAAAGAATGCCTTATATTTAACTGGAAGGTTTAAAACTGGTTAAATGAAGATACAAGGAAAATAAATGCACAATCAATGGTATTTCAATAAAACTGGAAAATCAATGAAAGTTCAATGGAGTTACAACTAAATAAATGGAAAAACCCAGTTATTTTTTCTAAGTGGGTCCTTGATGAACATAATTATGTAAAACTTAAAATGAAAGTTTTTTCCTTGTGATATGTTCATGAGTGTTTAGTTGACTTTTTTTGGAGAGAGAGAGAGAGAGAGGAGAGGAGAGAGAGAGAGAGAGAGGGGGGGGGGGACAGACTTGATGTGGTGCAATGTGAGTCACTGAAATAGTAATACAGTAATCATTATGACCTTTTTACTTCTAATGCCCTTGCAAGTCAAAGAATTATACCAGCTTCTAATATTGGTTGATGGCTATTTACAGCTGACATATATGTGTCGCTGACTACATTGCATGTAAATTTACTGCTTCTTAATCCAAGAAGTTTGATGCCCACAGATATTAATGAAGCACAGTATTAAATTTATGTACCCAGGGTACCAGTCTTGGTCTTAGAACCCCACCCCCACATCCCTCTTGGCAAAATTAATCCCTCGGACTACCTCCAACCTTGGAAAAAAAATCTGTGTCTCTTTGTCGGCTATAACAAACATTAACTTGACAGAATCCATTAATGCTTCAAATGAATTCAGGATGTCAACACTTGAACTATGTAGCTAGCCACATTGTAGATTTTCAATATGCAATTCAATATAAAAGATATCATTTAGAAATATTCAAAAAAGTTTAGAACTGAAATTTGATCTAGAGGTTTATCAAAAACATCCTTAAACAATGATAGCTTGACCCTAATGTTTTGAGTATGTTAATTGTAATATCAAATCGCTCAATAATTATCAAACTTATTGAATATTGAGTGATTGTTTTATTAGAAAACTAATTTAATTTACGCAAACACTTCATGTTCCTTAACTCATTCTATTTACATCAAAGTATCTTGTTTGTTGTGTTTCAAGTATATTCCTATAAAAATTTAATCAAAGTTGTTCAGTTTAAAGTATTTTTTCTGCATGTTCCTGCTGTAGTCAAGTAGATACATGAATTGATTTGTATTTTTGGATTTATTTTTAAATATTTTCATTGATTTTCAAAACACAAATTTTTGTTAAAATTTTATGAAAATAGGATTACAAAATCATTAATAAATAAAAAATTCCCATGCTTGCTTACTTTGTATATTCATATGAATAAAGTATGATTTTTGTATTTTGCTGACGTTTTTTTGTAGCATTTAGTACCCATCAGTATAACCATGATAACAATTCCAAATATTTTTCTTCTAAATAAGATTTAGTTATACATGCATAATGGTTGCCAGGTTAAAGGGTATTTTTTTAATGTCATCAGATACATAAAATGTTCAAATGTCAGCAAATTTCTTTGTATTAATATCCTGTTTTTATTTTCACAGATGAGAACTTTGCGGTGCCTCATTCACGGCGGGGAATGGTGGGATTCGCTAACAAAGGACGCCATACGAACGGCTCCCAGTTCTACGTCACGCTACAACCCACAAAGTGGATGGACACCAAATACGTGGCGTTCGGGTAATTCATGTCTCTTGATTCATTGATTGTTGTTTTAAGCCCTGTAGAGAATATTTCACACATATCAATTATTCTCTAGACCCCCAATTGGATGGACACCAAAATGGTAGCTCTCCTTTCTGATTCATAATTCGTTGTTTGGGGTCCTTTAGAGAATATTTTACACATATCAATTTTTCTCTAGACTAAATCTATCGTGGCTTAGGGCTTCTGGATTGAAGGTCCCAGAAGAACACAAGTTTTCTATTTAAATACAGATCTCTTGGCATTAAACACTTGTTAACAAAGTTTAAAGAACGTTTTCATCAACAGAGTTCAAACCCCAAAAGTATAAAAGCCTGCACACAATCAGAAATCCACTTACATTTGTATGCAAACAAAACTTTAATATTTATCTGAAATGTTTGAACCTGCATCTTGCATGACTCAATGTTGTACATATACTGTAGATTCCTTATTTTACGCAAGTACTTAGTTCCGCGATTAAACCGTTTTGCATCAAATCGTGAGCATATAAATTCGCGAACGCCGAATCTTTATCATAGTTTCATTTAGTTAACCTCTTTTCAAAAAATAAAAATGAGGTTTTAAAATCTACTAGATGTACTTCTCGCGATTTCACGCGAATATTAATTTTTTGCGTTTAATTAGAAATCTACAGTATTGTATGTAGATACCAACTTTCGTGTGTGACTCCTTACGATGTGTCAAGTCCACAAATGTGTATGATTAACTTATTGTACATGTTGTATGTACATTGTTATCTAGCTTCAATGTGTGTTATGTTATCTTATATTGTTGATTCTGTAGACAAGTGATTGAGGGAACACAGACTCTGAAGAAGATGGAGGAACAGGACACAATGAACGAGCGGCCAACCAAGGACATCAAGATCACCGACTGTGGGGTGTTACAGTTCCAGTTCTGAGAGCGAGGCTCACTGTCAACAATGGGGGGGGGGGGTTACTATTAATAGGGGAAGGGTTGGATTTCGGAGTTGGATTACGGAGTTGGATTTTGGAGTTGGATATGCAGATCTGGACTACGTTACTGTGATCAAGATTTCATAATACAGGACATCAAACTAAAGATTCTCTATGATGTTTTAATGTACTTGTATATATCATTAAGTTTTGTATTTTGAAGATTATATTCATTAAATCTCAGTATTGATGAGATAAGAAAACTGAGTTAGATTTTTTTTTATTTGCAATCACATCTACATAAAATTGAACAAATTATGAACCATAGGTGTCAACAGCTATATTTGTTCTTCATTTTTAAGGAAAACCAAACTGATTTTACCAAAGTGTATGATAAAGGTTATATGGTTATAAATTTATTTAGTGATAAGTCCATGCACTCACAGCGTTTTTTTGCCCTTTCTACCAAAAGATCTGAGTGTTAACTGACTTCCATGCATTTAATGCATGTCTTAGCCTTCTTTACAAATACATATATTAAATGATGCTCTATACACTGACTTTCACATTTGCTGTTAAAAGAATTCCCCTACAGTCATGATTGAATGTTTGTATCAGCGTGATTTGTTGACTGTTTAACATCCCATCCAGCATATTGTATTCAGTCAGAATAGTTCCTAATGTGGTCCTGTATACAATCCATTATGGGCGTTATATTTTTGTGATCAAATTGTTTATCCAACACACTCACGTGACTAGTATAATCATCCCGTAGACACACTCTTTACGTGATTAGTCTGCCTATCCCAGACACTCACGTGACTAGTATAATCATCCTGTAGACACACTCTTCACGGGATTAGTCTGTCTATTTCATCAACAAAATCCTCGCTCGCGTATCTAGGCTGCCTATATTCCATAGATACCATTCATATGACTTATATTCCTTTTATACATGAAATAGCAATGTGTTTTTGTATGTGGTACAATAGCCTGTAAACTGCAGTTTGAAAGAAGTAGACTATTTTCAAAAGAAATGAATGAATATGAAAATTTACTTTGTAAATGTTGCATGATGTTCAGAAGATATAGGAAAGGAGAATTGCCGTACAATTTGTAGTGTAAAACACAATCGTATACAACATGAAGCAGGGCATTCCCAGTCAAAGACCACACACAGGTTTACCTATGTACATCACAAGCAGATACACCAGCTTTAAAAATAAAATCATTAAACGCAATCCGTAATCCGCATCAACCAGAAAAGGATGAAGCAACAACATCTCTCTCTCTCTCTCTCTCTCTCTCTCTCTCTCTCTCTCTCTCTCTCTCTCTCTCTCATGATCAGGACGATAGATGACTACGGTAGGATCTGATACTTCTGCTGTTGGTTTCGTTTCCTCACGTAGTAGATTCCCGCCATGATGACGAGGACTAGAACAACCCCCACGGCTATCCCCCCAACGAACGTACCGACGCTGAACTTTGACCCTGAAGGCGAGGGAGTGATGGGTTGAGGCTCAGTTGTCGGTTCCGTTGAGGTCATGTTGGATGGCACAGTTGTCATGTTGAAGGATTCTGTTGTCATGTTGTAGGATTCTGTTGTCATATTGTAGGATTCTGTTGTCATATTGTGAGATATAGTTGTTATGTTTTCACATGCTGAAAGAATAAAGTTAAATTGAATTCACAAATTAACATCTATAGAGATTAATGTTAAAGGGCTAAAACTGCGTATAAATTGATAATTTCTATTATAGTCCACTGTTCATTTTATTATTCACACATCCATTGTTTGTAACTCAATACTCGCATCAGATCTCGATTGATGAGTATTCGAGTTCAATTACGCATGGTTTCTGATTTGAAAATGATTATTTCTACATTTCTACAATTAGAAATGGTCCAACAGGCTAATGTTTGTGAACATGAATACTAGCAGTGCAAGTGTGATCGAGTTTAATCATAAATCTGGTTGAAATAGTTTTGCACCTTAATTATTTTTTTTTTTTTAATCTCTGTAAAAATATGAATTTGCTCAAACATAGTCACCGATATCCTAAAGATTTTATAGTTTGGTGCATTTTGACAAAGACTATAGACATCGTTTTTTTAAATTGTTGCCCTGTATCCGTCCCGTTGCATTTTCCAATGTAACTGGAGAGGTAAGAGATGAAAAAATTACAATTCTAATGTAATAGCCAATTACAAATTACAAATCAAAAAATCTCTCATTTGTAGAAATAGATAAGTTTTTCAACAAGGACTACAAAAGAAACAAAACGGGTATTTAGCTCTAACTTCCGATTGCAACAGTTTAAAGTATCCATACTGGAAGAACAATGCAAAAAAAAAAAAAAAAAAAAAAAAAGAATGAAATGTGCCTAAAGGAATATTTCAAGAATGTTATTATGGAAACAACCCGGTAGGGTTTAAAAAACCCAGATATTTCAAAACTTTTTCGAACTTAGATTGCAAATTTGTAGTGAAAGTTCTCTTGGTTATGCTAGTAAGCTACAAAGGGACTATATAAAAAAAATTGTAAAGTGCTGCTATGGTTAGAAGATAGAAAACAAGAGAAATTCAAATATTTTGAGAACTGATTTAGCGAATCGTATTCCTTCATGCAACATAATGTTTGAATAAGTTTAATGAAGGAAACCAAGCATGCTTTTAACTTTCATACAATATCAGTTCAATCTCTCTCTCTCTCTCTCTCTCTCTCTCTCTCTCTCTCTCTCTCTCTCTCTCTCTCTCTCTCTCTCTCTCTCTCTCTCTCTCTCTCTCTCTCTCAAGATCAGCAAGATAGATGACTACTAAATGTATCTACATATAATCCCTGGTATAGCCTTTCTATTGAAAAGACACCGCCCACAACAACACGGCAAGAACAAGCATCATATCATCCGTCTTTATAACTACTCTCGGAAATGTATTTGATCTGTTTTCAGAAAATGTCTTTAATGTCAAGTAAGTATATAATGGTATTTATGGGTACTATTGATGTATATTTTCTCCTTTTTAGCTGACTAAGTCATATGATTGAAGGGACGAAATACTTGAATAGCGGAGATTACAGTTCAATAAAAATAAAAAGCTTTCCTATGTCACACTATCTCACTTAGAGATCCTTTAACTGACAAAAAAGTGTTCATTTTGTTACACTTGTGGAGTGTATTCCCTTCCGCAAAACTAATGCATTCGTCTCTTTTTGAAAAAAAGGATTAAAATTGAGGAAGTTTTAGATTAACATTAAGAAGGAAAATGTAACGCCAGATCGGAATTTATTGCGACTGAAGTATCTTAATAAATGACATGAACACTCCTGACTTCATACGTAGTTCTCAAAACTGGCGAGGTTAGTGCAAGGACGCATTAGCTGTCTGTTGAAGTTGTTAGACCAGGCGCTATTTGTACCCAGCGAGATTAAAGAAGATCTCTTCCCTAAGTCAAAATTTTGACATCATAAGTAGCCATATATATCTGGCTGTTTTTGCAATCATCTAAATTCTCTGTTTTCGAAATCGTTTTTTCCCGAAAAAAAACTCCAAACAGATTATTGTGTACTATGGGAGCTCGCAAAACATCACTAAAATGTCGATAGAAATAATACAGCATTTCCCTTGAATTTCCCCGAACTTGTAACATGTGTAAAGACCCGGATGTGCGGTATCTACTAGCATTCAGGAAATGATTTTGATTTTATCTAAATAACGAGGAAAAAACCCCAAACAAGACTTCAAATCTGTCTTTGCCAATTAATCTAAAGATTAGGCAGTGTATACAGAATGGGAGGGGGGTTGAACTGAAGGAAAACTTTAACGGCAGACCATTTTTTTATTGTATTACCCGGTAATAGAAACAACTTTCTTCCTTTTTAATTGTTTTAATTTCTGGTGTAAAATCGTCTTTCACTTTTATTTACAAGCCATTGTATTTCTATAGTAAAAAAAATCATATGAGTTTACTTTTAACTCTGAGCATGTGGTTTATTTTAACTGGATGTGATTAGATATTGAAAAGGGTTTTGAACCACTTAGCACACTGCCAATGGGACCAGCCTCCAGCACACTGCCAATGGGACCAGCCTCCAGCCCCCTGCCTATTCATTCCCACATTATTCCGAACTGAGACCCCCTCTCCATCTCTTGTTTAGCCTTGTAGGACATTACACAGGCTTGTCCCCTACCCCCCCCCCCCCCCCCCCCCAACTTGAATTTGCTTCTACGCCGATCTAAGTCTTACTACCAAATCAAGCGAGCGTGGAAATATTGACCAGCTACATGTACTCTCTGCCATTTAGTCTGTCACCTTCCCAGACATTTCAGTTGTAATCTAGCAGACGCAATGGCACAGGTTCGTTTTTCATGTGATTTATATATTTTATATCTACACATTCAGGGTTTAAGTTAATACTTCACAGTACTATTGAGTGTGTGTATTTACATGTATCAACATTTCATTTTACTTAAATTCTATGGAATTAGATAAAATTTAAAGTAAAAATGATATTTACCTTTTGTTTGGAGAAACAGAACCCCACAGATTATGGAGAGGACCAGCATAATTTGTTTAGACATGTCTGAGCTTCCTTCGTAGAACCTTGTAGTCTATCCAATTCATTCAAACCGTCAGAGAGAATCGCGTCATGTGAATTCCCCGTCAAGAATTTTAAGGAAATTCTGATAAATAAAACACTTTGCCAAACAAACCTACTTAATTAGAGATAAACCGACAGTCGGTCAGTGTAGTAACAAATACCATTGAACTTAAATATGCTTCGTGTGGTCATAAATTTTATCCTTAAGTGGACTTAAATTTCATGGTAAGTGCATGTGATGATTTTGATTATGAATTCAATATATTTCCTTTAAAAATAGTTGATGTGAATATTCAATTCATGAATACTTGTGATGTAGAAAAACTAAAAACATTCTCAAAATTTATTAAGAAAGTTTTCAAAGTCTGCTCTTCCTAAAAGAAACTTATACAACCTACTGTATTGTACTACTCAATTTTTTCATCTATTTCTACTACTGTACTTGTGATCCTTGCCTGTTTTTGTGTTCATTCGTATATATCTATGTTGAACCTCATATACAAGTGAACTGGTCTTGAGTGATTAAAGATTTGAATTGAACAAATCAATGAACACGCCACTAGACTTAAACACTTGCTGTGTTGTGACTGTCTGTTGGTTTAGTAATTTGCAATATATTGTAAGCCAAGTAATAATATAGTTCATCCAATTCCATTAAACATCGGTTACGTACTGATGTAGTCATTTTAACGTCATACTACAATGATTAAATAGTCACTTTGTAGTAATATGTAGTCACTCTTAGTCATATCACACAATTATTGTAGTCACTCTTAGTCACACATCACACAACTAATGTAGTCCCTCTGTTTTACTACACATTTGTTATAATTGGCTAACTTCACACACTTTGGCAAAAGGTATCTACGTCAAGGAGAGAGTTGCAATAAAACTATTCCAAATTTTATTTGCTTTCCAGAAAAATACAATCATGTTTTCATTAATTATTGTCTAAAGGAAGAGCTCCCTTCCTTTCTGTGTATTCACAAAAAGTGACCGATAGGGGATCAATGGCCTCTGTGTTTTATAAAAAGTATGCTCTGCATGATTGAAAAAAGTCATGGCTTTGCCCTTAAAGAGAAAAATTAGCTTATATGCACATAACTTTATAGCATTTCAATTAAAACTCAGATTTGGGGCGTTTTTTGTGAAGTATGTTCATTTATCACAATTTTACAAATTGGGAATGAACACAAGAGGTATACACACTGTTACAGCAGTAGTTTATTGGGGTTAAACAAGTCTCAGCATAAGCAAAATAACATATTAGAAATATCTGTAGAGTCGAAATTATTATATAAAGAATGATGTGATGTATGTTTCCCTCACATACACAGTTAGATTTTTTAAACAAACTAAAATAAATAATGCTCCACACACAACTAACTATAACCTGTAATTGTACACTAATTGTCTTGTATATAAGTACATATACACATCATTTAATATATATATATATATATATATATATATATATATATATATATATATATATATATATATATATATATATATATATATATATATATATATATATATATATATATATCTCATTCTCTTTTATGTCTGTCTCTCTCTGTATATTGTATCTCTCTTATTCTATATTTTTATATTGCATGTTTTCTTTGAGCGCCCGCCTTCTTTTCCTAACACAGTATATCCCCGTCATTATGATGAATACTAGGACAATCCCCACCCCTATGCCTCCGAAGAACGTGCCGGTGCTGAACTTTGATTTCGACGGTGAGGGAGTGACTGTGGGGTTAATTCGTGTGGTCATGGTTGAATGACCAGTTGTCATGTTTGAAGGCACAGTTGTCATGTTGTGATGCGGTGGTTCAGTTGTTATGTTGTGCGGTGGTTCAGTTGTTATGTTGTGCGGTGGTTCAGTTGTTATGTTATGCGGTGGTTCTGTTGTTATGTTGTGCGGTGGTTCAGTTGTTATGTTGTGCGGTGGTTCAGTTGTTATGTTATGCGGTGGTTCAGTTGTTATATTGTGCGGTGGTTCAGTTGTTATGTTGTGCGGTGGTTCAGTTGTTATGTTATGCGGTGGTTCAGTTGTTATGTTGTGCGGTGGTTCGGTTGTTATGTTATGCGGTGGTTCAGTTGTTATGTTGTGCGGTGGTTCAGTTGTTATGTTATGCGGTGGTTCAGTTGTTATATTGTGCGGTGGTTCAGTTGTTATGTTGTGCGGTGGTTCAGTTGTTATGTTATGCGGTGGTTCAGTTGTTATGTTGTGCGGTGGTTCAGTTGTTATGTTGTGCGGTGGTTCGGTTGTCTTATTATGCGGTGGTACGGTTGTTATGTTATGCGGTGGTTCGGTTGTTATGTTATGCGGTGGTTCGGTTGTCGTGTTGTGCGGTGGTTCGGTTGTTATGTTATGCGGTGGTTCAGTTGTTATGTTGTGCGGTGGTTCAGTTGTTATGTTATGCGGTGGTTCAGTTGTTATGTTATGCGGTGGTTCAGTTGTTAGGTTGTGCGGTGGTTCGGTTGTCGTATTATGCGGTGGTTCGGTTATGTTATGCGGTGGTTCGGTTGTCTTGTTATGCGGTGGTTCGGTTGTTGTATTGTTGTCAGAGACCAATTCTTGATTATAACTAGAAGATCCCATCAATTCATCATTACCTGAAATATACAATATGTTAAAAACATTTTCATATTTCTTTTTTTTTTGGGGGGGGGGGGTGGGTATGCATAAAAAAAGGTAGTAGGGTTCTTCAATGTACAAGTACAAACACGATTGCGTTAGTTTCTGTTTAAGCAATCCACCAGAATATTGATATTTTCATAAATCAAGGCACGCAGGCCGACGTGGATACAGCAACTTTTCTTATTGGGAAGGAGAGCAAGAGAGAAGAGATGGGGAAATTAAGGGGCCCGGAACCACCACCACCCCTCCCCCCCCCCCCCCCCCCCCGTGTACTTCATAGATTGACGAGCCGTGTAGATATCACTGTAATGATGACCGGTGCCCGTGATTAGAAGTAGTTTGTAATGTATGATAAGCTCTCAAATTATCAGTGTATTATATTAGTCAGTACAGAAGAACGCGGCCTATAACAAATCACCGGCCGAGCTTAAACACTGAAAGTAATAGCCCAGAAACCATGAAAAATCACTAACTGATTGAGCATGCCTATTACTTCTTATAAATTTCTCTAAAAGCATATGACTAATTATCCACCAATATCTAAATGTTATTATATGGATAAGAAGAGTAATAAAAGCAAAATAAGGTGTAACGTAGATACCTTTCGTTTGGAGAACCATAACTCCATAGATGAAAACGATAGACAAAACCAGGCGTGTCGGCATTATTGGTGGTATCCTATAGTATCCTATAGTATCCTTCAGTATCCTACAGTATCCGACAGTATCCTTTAGTATCCTTCAGGATCCTTTAGTATCCTTCGGTATCCTAATATCGTATATATTATAGGTATCGTTCACAGTGACAGTGGGACTGTTACTGTATGATGTCTGTCTCAATCTACAAATACCTTCTTCACACCGTCTCCTATGATTTCCGTGTCTCAGGGTCAAGGTCGTTCGAGCGATAGGTTGGGCCGGGTAGATAAAAAATGAGGCACCACTACACTGACGATCAGTTTGGCGGGACCTGGGGTATAGATCTATACGTGGCTGATGTATAACGGCTTTGATATCAATGAACTGAATATGACAATATGACTAACGATCACATGATTCAAATTAAGTTTTTAGACTTTGTAAAGTACAGAAAATACGAAATTCACTTCCTGCTTCAGCATACCTATTCAGGGGGGGTCCCCCAGATTCCCGGCGTTTTGGGCCCTCTTTCTACAAATTATGGATCCGTCACTGATTTGGAACCATCCAACATACGCCCTCCAAATATAGAAACATAGCTTTAGGTCTACCTCAAGTACATCAGTATTAGAGTGTAATTAGATATCTAACGTTGTCGTAATTTTTATTATTCATCTATTGACATAGACCAGAATGTAGCACAATAACTACCACAAATGGAGTCGCTAAGATATTTTATATTACATGTATATGCACGACGTATGATTTATTATTATTTGCTAATAATTAAATATCTGCTGGATTAAGAATTTTGTAAGATAATAATGTATTGTTAAAAATTTACAAAATTATTTTGCAGTGATTCAATAGAGGACATAAATATAAAATAAAAATCAAGGTACTGAAAGTGGCAATTTTTTTTTCATCTTCAAAAACAGTATCATATTGACTTCCATTACAATATATTGAACACTGTGCCGGATAATTAGTTTTATACCCTATCAACGCATTTTGAGTTAATTAAAAAATAGCCCATTATTTCGACTTCTGAGGAGCATGACCTAGGATATTCGCTTAAGCGATATATTGTTAGGTGTTTTGACTAATTAAATACTACACTAGTAAGGAGGAAACCAATACTTTCTTCATAGAAACCGGTGGGGGGGGGGGGGGGGGGGGGGGGGGGGGGTAGCTCCCCCCCCCCCCCTCCGACTTTTTCTCGCAACAAACATTTTGTCTCAAATTTACATATCGGAAAATGAATTTTGGAGGCATTATTGCCCACACCCCCGTTTTAGGAGAGGGTGAAAATTACATGGATATGAATATTAACCAAACTAAGTCTAAGGTTCTTTGCTAGGTGTGACGGTGGCAAGCAGATGTATAATTTATATACCTAGCAAGCATTGTTAGCTCGAGTTATGTTCCATTCTCTTCAATGCAAACACTTTAGATATCTACATCTATCTCTACGCCATTTACATCTTATCAATTTTTCATGAAACGTGATGAAGGTAGTAGAAAACACCAATGATTTTTTTTTCTTCTTTTTTAATTTAAAGATTAAAGAGACATGTGCACACACAAACCCATGATTTACCAAATATTGAATTTTTACACGATTTCCACATATTTCATATATATTTTATCATATGCAAAGATGCAATTTTGAAAAGAAAAATCTAAACAAATAAAATTAATCATTGGGCTACCAATGGTTAAAACAATGATTGCCGTTACCATCACTTGCACTAAAATACATTGTAAGAATCAATATTCCATCAATTAATCAATCAATCATTGGAACAATAATTCGATCAAGCATGCTTAATTGGTTAATTTGACAGGTAATTGGACAGATAATAAAATGTTAATTACTAAATTAGTGTACAAATGTAAAATTTGGTGTTTTTATAACCATTTACATAGATTAGTTAACAGAGTTTGAGCCAGTGAACAAATCATTTACATTCCGATCCGCTTCAATACTCGTATTGAAAATAGAGTAAAACCATCCCTGTGCTTAACTTTTGAAGTATTCTATCATGAAATTTTTTGAACACACTTTAATAGTTGTTTTGTTTCATGAATCAACCTCAAATGTTGTACATAACCTTTTCCTTAGAGTTTGCGCAGTACTTTTCATGAAAATTTGTCGAAAAATTACGACACACCGAACTTTGGCATGTGCCCCAGTAAAAACAAAGTCAAGTTACATGATATTAATTCAAAATCATCACAAAGTATCGTATTTTAATTTGAATTGAAAATCTATTGCAGAATTCGCGCATTATAAAGCGTAAACTGCCCCAACCCAGGTTGTACTCTTATAACTTAGGTAGACACTGAGTTTATTTCGTAAAGAATTCTTGCAAATAATGACAACATTGACATATACATGTATACAATGCACATTTCTTCGGCATAATATTGCGTTCTTACTTTAATTAAAAATTACGCAAAAATGAGACGTATATTGGATGTGTTTGACATGAGATATTGCACGAAGACATACTAGTAAAATCATCAGAAAACATTAAAAAAAAACAACAACAAACAAAAAACCATTTATAAATATGTAAAATATATAATAGCATGTCACATATGACGTGTTTATTTCTAACGTCACCGGAATTACTACATGGCCCTATACTGTACGCTGTCACGTGGGTATTTTTTTCTGTCTATGACACAGTACACGAGTCCTATACACGCCAGCGTCACACAAAGTCCAACAGCCACTCCCCCCAGAAAACTCCACGCCTCAAACTTGTTCTTCTTCGCGGGCTTGGACGCATGCGGGGTCGTACGAGGAAATGTGTGAGGTATTGATGACGGCACTGTTGATTCTGACGTAATGTGTGACGACGAAGTAGTAGCTGTTGAAGGAGATTCGCTAGATGAATTGGCTGGTTGCGTTGTTATGTTGGAGAAAATGGTTGTCATATTCGTAGTGATTGGTCCTATTGTGCTGGTGTGAAGCCCCGATGTTGTCATATGCACGGTCGTATTAGCAGGTATACTCGTAGTGATAGGTTCCATTGTTGTCATAGTTACGGGCTCTGACTTGGTCAAGTTAACAGTGGACATGGAAGATTTGAAGGTAGAATCAGCGAAACTTTGACCTACAGACATAAGTGCTGCATTGAATCTACTGTCTCTATTTTCTGTGGTAAAATAGGTATACTCTGTCCCAAGATATCCTGGATTCACATTTTGCTTAATTACTCGATATTTATAAATACCTCAGGGTTCAAACGATGTTCATTCAAAAGTATGAAAAATTTCCAAGATTTCTCCGTTGAATTGCCCCCTCTAGCTGATCATGTTTCAATACACGGCTAAAAAATGTGATGTCTACGGGGATTTTGTATTGAAGCAGACCCGGATGATAACGTTGAAAAATTATTATTAGGTATTCCGAGTATTTCCGAATGGAGAAAAGATGTGAACATTCCCCATTATAAATCTCCGTAAGAAATTTGTTTTCGTTTCTGTGAATTTTTACGAAGGAAAAACAATAATGCGTTAATGAAGATATCTTGGAAATTTTCCCTTTCATCGATTTCAATTGCACTTCTTTCACAGGTATGTGTATTTTTATTAAAAATCGGGCAAATGTGCTGCATGAATATCTTGGGACAGACTATAGTAGGGTTTTTTTTTCCAAACCCATAGAAGAACATATTGAGAAGACGGAAGAATTTGGTAAGAAAAACATAACAAAGATTTATTCATACGTACTGTGTGTAGTTTTGCATATAGTTTACGTATACATACCTCTATTTGGTGATCCATATACATCACAAAATATAAGAATACATCCAACTAAGAATGATATTTTCTCCATGATTGAAAAAAAAAAGAGTAAGGAGAAACTGTCATTCACAAACTCTGTACGTGTGAGCAATAGCCATGCAACGAAGCTGTGGCAAAGGTTACATCAGAGTGTAGTACCTGGCACGACGTAGTAATTTTATGACCTCACTGGAGAGATACCCGGATTTTATCGATAATGGGGACAGGGTTGATATCGGGTGCGTCGTCTAAGTGAGTTGTGACATTGGAAAATTGTCGTGAATGAAATGGCGTAATCCCAAAATTCATAGCACTCATGCGGTTCTGACAGTTACATGTACAAATCAACGAGTGAATGGTTATTATTAAAGATGTAAAGTGTAGTATGATAAAGAGGAAATTCTAAAATAACCTATAGAACAAAATGAACATACTAGCAATTCATTCTGAAACAATTTAAGAAACACAGTATTTTTTCAGGTGCAGTCATCGACTTATCTAATCCTTTTCGGAATACATAATAAAACGTGCATGGTTCTAGGAGAAAAAAAGCAGACTTATTTTCGTAAAATAATTATATCATGTAACTTCATGCTTCAATTATCAAAATGTTTCAAGGTGAAAGGAAAATTGAAAAAAATCACAAGAATTTAATCCAGAAAAAAAGTTAAACCTCGTTCAAATCTACCAAATCTCAGGCCGATTCTATCTTTACTTCATTTCTGTCCCCTTATCTCACAGAGAGAGTGTCAAAGGTAAGTACTGCTTCTTTTACGCCCTCGCCATCTTGGGTTGTTTATAAAGTTTATAAAAGTATCCTATTGGTAAAAATCAAAGAACTGAGAGTAATGATGGTCGATACTTATTTGAAAAATATGTCATTCACCCGAATCTTTAGACTTAAACCGATACGAGCGGTCATTGGTTTTGAAATATCATATCACACAGTTATAACTTCGACGGTTGATTCATTGTATTTATCTAATGAAGACTCCGATCTAAGTTGGGTTATACGCCTCACAGTATGACTACAATTTGAGACTTGAATAGGACCCTAGACTATCAAGTTCACAAGATAAAGTAGTCTCCCAACAATCAATGAATTCTGAAATGAACAACTTTTCTCAATTACGCTAGACATCGATTTTAACAACAGAAGTGCTTGTACCAATTATTTCGTAATCAACCTTTCCATACACTGCTCAAGAGATATTACAATCCCTACGTACTGTTTACAAAGTCGTACATAACCTTTATTCATAAATAAGAGAACATTGTAGTAGATGTGCACGTAGTATTTCTAAAGTAAGAGTTGTAAGCCCGCACTTGGATTGGTGTACTCTGCACTATTTTACCCAGACGTCCTTGTACTCCTTCCTGCCCCCCCCCCTTCCTTCGCTCAGACCTTGTCTCTCTAGTTGCTCCGACTCATCACTGTCTCTTTATCCTACTTATCCCCGTTATCTGAGGTGATCTGATTGACCTACCTGTATACATCTGTACACCTGGACGGTCACCTGCTCACAGTCTGATCAGCCATTGAACCGTGACGCACCTCCATCGGCTTCAGCTATAAATCCCCGATCGTTTCTCGGATTAAGACAGACGATCTGACACCTCCATTCCTTTTGTTCCGTTCTCCCTGTTCCGTTTTCCTCCGGACGCCATGTCTTTCTCAGTCCTACCCTGCCTCGGTATTTTCGTTCTCTGCCTCGCCAGTTTTCGAGGGGGCGTTGTTTTCGCTGGTAAGTGCTGTTTTTTTTTTATTTTTCACAGTTGCAGGAGATGACTCTGTTAAAGTGATTTGATTTTAGTTACCCAGAATATTTTGATATAATTAAATTTTGGTTGTAACACACTATTTGACTGACTGAAAAAATAAAGTTTATATCGTAGATCAAAATATTTTAATATCAAAATTCCTTACGTCACAATATGACAAACGCCAATGGCGTATTAATCCGCTTGACGTTACATTAAAATTTTGTACAAACTAAATAAATGTAATTTCAAGGCTTTTTTTCTTCACTTAATAGCAGAGAAAAAAATTAAAAGGAATGAGTTCAATGTATTTACCCAATTTATACTCATATAAACGTTTATGCTTTTTAATAAACCATTTCATGATAAAGTTTGGATAGCCATTGAATTGGCTTCAATGCTTTTTTTTTTAAAGAAACGGTTTAAAAAGTGTGAACTGTCCAATAAAGTTAATGCTCGTATAAATTGTGTAGCTTTTGCACTCATATACCTACAATGAATTAATAATTATTAAAATCGAGAAATCTGACTTTTTATGTTTTTTCGCGGCTGTATTTTACAATGTCTGCATTCTGGATACTTTTTTTTTTTTTTTATCCCGTTACGATATGAGAGTACTATTCTACTGTTTTTATTTGATTAACATTGTGGTTTCAGGTCCTGTAGTAGATGTGGGCGCAGATAATGGCACAACAATTGATATCAGTACAGCAACAAGTTCAAAAATAACTGTAACAACCAATGCCGTCACAACTAATAACGCTACTAGCATGACTACAGGGCCCATGACAACCAGCAGCCAATCAAATATGACTACAAGCAGCCAATCAAATATGACCACCAGCAGCCAGTCAAATATGACAACTGCATCCATGACAACTAGCAACGTCACCAACAATATGACAACTGCATCCATGACAACTAGCAACGTCACCAATAATATGACAACTGCATCTATGACAACCGCCTCTGGAAACTCTAGCGTACCAGTGACGTCATATAAACCAACTCAACCAACTAAATCTACGACTACGACCGCTGCCCCAGAATCCTCTGGATTTAGCGGCGCCTCTTTCGGTGGTGGTATCGCCCTGGGCGTGGTGATTGCGGCTATCCTTTGCTTCGGTATCTATAAGTACAAAGGCCGAAATTCTGGGTATGCCCAATACTAGACCGTCTCGAAATCTCAATCCCAACACCAACATAAGGTGCTGGTGGGTTTTAAACGAGTTTTCCGTGATTTATAACGGAAGAAGACATGTTTGAATACATGCAATGAATATTTTTATACCTATTGATACTCAGATTTGTACCGGTATGCCATTTGTATTACGGTTACTGACCAGTGTGTTGTTGTGGTATGTTGTTATGACAAGTGATATGTGTTTATTTAAGAAATAAACAGCAATTTAAAAAGTTCACCGGGATATGAATTTGGTTGGTCACGTGATCAAATCCTGTAAAGCCCGAAGGGCTTCTCAGTAGTTTTGATCACGTGCCAACCAACTTCATATCCCGGTGAACTTTTTAACATCGCTGTTTATTACTTATATTTACGTTTGAAAAGGGAAAACCGTTCAGAATCATTAAAATAACCGTGTTTTTACGTTTGATATAATGCAACCGTCAAGCGATAAGCGCGTGCTATTATCATTGTGACATCATGAAAACGTTCACACAGAATTGAACGTTTTCTTATTCTGTAGGTTCATATAAGGATGCATATTTGCAAATGTAAATATCTGATCATGAATGCATGTTATTATCATAGATCATCTTTTTGTTTTTATATGTCGAGAGTTCTATGTGTGAGCGAGCAAATGATCAAACGAGCGAGCGTGTTAGATTGTGTTTTGTAAGGAAAGACTGTTCGAATCATTGTGTTATTCTGTTTTCCATATCATGAGACTTTTTTTTATAAATGGAAAAATACCTTCAGGTTTTAAGTTTTATTTTTTAAATATTTTATACTCGCGGAATTAATGCATTAGGTGGCAAAGGTCTCTTGACTCCTATAGAGCTATGTACAATGTGACGTCATAAAGACTTTACGAGGACACATTTCCAAAGATGTCACAGTGGACAAGCAGTAGTCAATTAATTATAGCTACTATCTATGAATACTAGTGTACTAAATTTTAATTTTTTTTTCAGTTCATTTGCTTAACGGCTTGTGTAACAATTAATGACGGGGTTTCATTAGAAACAGAGCATTTTCTCTTAAAACACGCCCAGCTACAGGACAATTTTTTATTCTCTTCCAAATTTAGCAGGTTTCAGAAAAGTTTAAAAGATGAAATTGAAAGAATACACCAGGAAATTTATTAAAAGGGAAGGAATGCACGTTTTTAAAAAATCAAAAAGAAAGAATCCTAAAGATGTCACACTATAATTTAGGAAAATGGATCGCATTTACTTAAATGATATCAATTATAATATAAAACTTAAAAGTTAATTTAAAAATCACAGGGAAAGATTAAAATGAAATGATAAGGAAAACTACAGATAGAAATCAATTCAAACTAGGAGTGGACATTTTAAATGTCTTTGTGTATTTTAGGACAAATCATACATCGATAATAATGAAGTTTGGCTCAAATATCAACAGATAGGTTTTACAATATCCAGTATTTTATAAAAAGGTCGACGTGGATGCATACGAAAACCATTCGAGGCTGCTTGTCGCTTGTCGGAAAGACCCGAGAAGTTACGATTGTAAATGACTCAGAAAGAGTCACGGGATACTCCGTTCTGATACGGTTAGGTGTCGGTTCAGAGGTCAATCGCGGTCCTCTATGGACCGAGGAAAACCCCGCGGTATGATTGACTTCATTATGGAGGTGCGTCGGTGACGTGATAAGATAACATGGCCAGCATGTGATGCATGCATTGGGCAATGAATCATGCTGATACGCTCCTACATGTAAGTGGGTCATGTATCCATTATCAATTAAGTAAACCTGTGAAATTGCATATGTTATCTATAATTTATTGGTGATTTCAGTTGAAACTGCAAGACGGTAAAAAAAATATATGAAGAGAACTATAATGATATACTTATAGGCCATTTTTTCTGTTGTTCAATCCATGTATAATATAAAGTCATGCTTTAAAATGTATAATTATCATGTATAAAATACCGACCAGAACAAGTAGTAAAACAGGAGTGGATGTCAAAACCACCCTGTCATATATGTCTTTTACTATAATTTATATGTACCATCTAAAGTGAAAAAAAATTACATGAAAAATATGTCACGTAAAAATTCTTAACTTTATAGATTGTATATAAGTAAAAGACATTCTAAGTATACATGTCGGTGTCTTAAATTCAAGAATTTAAATGATATCAATTTTATTGCATGAATGAATGGTTGTACATGATAGAAATTGTCTGCAGTTTATTTATTAACAAAATGTCGCAAAAAATCAGTATGCAGATATTAAACAAATCATATACATGTATTACTAAATATATATTCAAATCTGAAATAGCAAAGCTTCTCTTATAATGTTTAATGGATGCTATTTTCATCACACGTTTTCATTGCCAAAATGGCCATTCGATAATAAAAAATACTGATTATTTAGGAAATCTTTTCAATCCTTTATGACATCAGAAACACTTTTGAATGAATACATATACCATAGTGAGATAAAATCTCTGATTGGAAATAGGTGAGGAGACAATGCCGATTTCTGGCTCCTTGTGGAACCCCAAGCGGGAGATCAATTCCTTAATAGTAAATTAATCACAATTGAAACTAAAATATCATACACAGAATGTTATCCGTATTGTAGAAAATGACGGATGGGCAGACAGGCAGACTGAGAGACAGACGGACAGACAGATAGACAAGACAAACAAGACGGACGGACGGACAGACGGACAGATAAATCTATACAAACAGACAGATGTACGGACAGATAAATCTATACAAACAGACAGATGTACGGACAGATAAATCTATACAAACAGACAGATGTACGGACAGATAAATCTATACAAACAGACAGATATACGGACAGACATGTACAGACATATGGACAAACAGTGTACAACTTAAATCTGAAATTTCTAAAGAAAAAAAGGGGACACGTGTGGTGCTGTTAAAGAAATCATTAAGTGATGAAGTGAACAGTATGGAGTACACAAGACATACATAGCTAATATATAAAAAAACAAACTTCTAATAAAGCAATAAAGGAATAGTAAGGTACATCAAATCACAGTGACAGCTTGTTCTCTCTTAATTGTTTGTGTGTTATTATGTACATATATCTATACGTATTTATTCTATCCGTGTCTTATGCTTCTGTTACAATTGTAGCTCGTGCTTTCCTCACTTTGGATCCTCGTTTGAATTATATAATATATATGGTCTATGAATCATCCAGAATATCAATTTAAAGCACTACATTGAAGTAATCACTAAAGCTCCGGCCTGATAGGATTCGATTTATAAGTGAAAAATTGCTTCCTATAAAAAATTTCCTGGCAAGTGTCTTATGAATACGGCGGAAATGCTTCAAGTGGAACCATTTTGTCTAAATTCGTGTAAAATAATTGCGTGCGTAAAGAAATATATCTCTATATCAACTTTTCAAATTTTGCAATGAAATGGAATGAATGAGAAACCGTATCTCGGTTAAAGGGCGGGTTGTTTTACAACACTTCATAGTTAGGGCCTTTCATCCTTCTCCTCATGGTCACGATAAAAATTCCAAAGAACAAAAACAGCAGAAAAATCCCCACCCCTGCGCCGATCCCCCCGCCGAACGAAGCACCGTCAAATCCGGGCTTTGTAGTAGAGCTGGGTGGTCCATGAGTGGATCGAATGGTGGAAGTCTTGTTGGCGGGAAGAATTGAAAAATGGGGCGTAAAGTCTTCCGTTGTGACATGCGCAGTGGTGACGGTAGTGATGGGTACAGATGTACTGATGTTCTGTGTTATGACTGAAGCTGTTGATATGGCACCGGAAGTGATCGAAGGGGCGGATCCAGTGCTGTTTCCGGTAGTTAAGGTGGATCCAAGAGTTGTGATGTTTTCAGTGGTGGCGGATGTTGTAATGTTTTCTGATAAAGTAAATAAAACGTTATTATCATTTTCACAATGCATGCATTCATTGCGTTGATATCATTTTTGTATCGTTCGTTATCAAAGCTTTGAATCGTTTTTCTCATATTACATGTACTTGTATAAAACTCAATTTTCAAGCGAATCTGACCCTCCACTATTTCGTTAAAGTACCAGTATTTAACCGGATGCAGATGTTATTGTTCGGGAATTATATTATGTAATTATTAATATGTAAACGGTGTGACCGTTGGATCGAGCGCAGATTCAACACAGTGCAGTTTGAGTTTTTTGTAGAACAAAATTTATTTGAAATGCACACAGTAGGATCCGCCTATCTACTCAAATTATATGCCAAAGTTAAACTAAACGTCGCGTGCTCAGTCTTCATTATGACTCATGATTCATACGTATAACGTAAAAGTTTTGTCTTCGGAAAAAGCCGATGAAAAGTTCTTGATTCCGAGATTTTTTTTATTTCTTCTTTCAATGCTTATTATTTTCCCAAGTTGATGAATTTAATTCTTTTCTACTTTATTCAATCTCTAAAAGATCGGTTTCTTGATGTTAATGATTTTATTTTCCATCTAATAATTTGATAAGACATACGTGAAACTAGTCGTATTTCTTGATTACAGCACTGTTTAAAGTTGTATAGTTTGCACTGTCAATTATTTTCATCTTAATTACTTTCAATTAAACATTGGAAAGTTTTTGATCAAATTTCGGGGCAAAAAACATCGACAAGCGGCAGACATATAATGATCGAGTTAACTTTTGTTTAACAAAATGGCGGCCAATATGGCTGCGCCCAGAATTGGAAGAAAATTTTTTGGCCCTTAGTACCCCTGATTCAACTTCTTTTTTCACTGATTTTCTTATATATACGTGTTACCATTAAGCTTCGCTTCGCAGGCGGGCTTCGCCCGCCTCTCGCTGCGCTCGGTATTATATTTATATATATTTGATGCATGTAAATTATAATCATAGAATCACAATTGAATACCTGTAGATTGTGAACTCTATCCCCCTTTAACAGATTAGGATTTTGAGCTTTGGCGAAGATGGTTTTTTTTTCAATCCCCTTGTCAATATTTTTTGGAGCAAGTTTGAAAGTAAGTATGTCTCCCTCCACCCCAAAACACAAACAGAATGATGTTTGATTATTAATGTATTTAAGTATTGAGTATAACAGACATATAAGATTTATAACAATATATATATATTATGGTTTGATCTTTATTTGTTTAGCACTATTTTTCTTAAATTAATTAGTTGAGTTCTTCCAGAAAATCAAATGTTCATCGAAGTTGAATTCAAATAACTTTTTGTATGCGTGAATGTACATGTATCCTCGAAACTGTGACTTTTCTAAACCCACGAACATTGATGCCCGCGAATTTAATGAAACCAAATATTAGAAATTAGAAGCATTGACTGAACAAAGCATTTCTTAGAATGTGGGTACTTGTTGTCAAATATAAAATGTATGTTTATTGATTTTACACGTTATCTTCGTTAATTGGTAGATAAAATGAGTTCTAGAAATAAACGTGAGTGACAATAAAAATATACATGAAGCCTTTTTTCTCCTGTTGCAACAATTAACTGCTTAATAGCGACCCCCCCCCCCCCCCCCCCCCATTTTACTGCGACCAACTCATCTTATTTACTAGTATTCATTTATATCAAGGCTAAATTTTGGATAATAAGCTATTTAGCATATATTTAAACTTTCGATTAATCATTCAATTTTTCGGAGGCGCCTATATTTAACTTTGTTTATATAATACTAGTATATACTACTATATATATTTATACAATCTCCGCAGAACTGAACATAAAACAATAAATAAAACAAAATAAAAAAGGGAACCACAAACGAGAGAGAGAGAAAGAGAGAGAGAGTGAGAGAGAGAGGGAGAGAGAGAGGGGACAGAGAGAGGAGAGAGAGAGAGAGAACGAGGGGGAGAGCGAGCGAGCGAGTGATCGAGAGAGAGAGAGAGAGAGAGAGAGAGAGAGAGAGAGAGAGAGAGAGAGGGAGGGAGAGAGAGACAGAAAGAGAGAGAGAGAGAGAGAGAGAGAGAGAGAGAGAGAGAGAGAGAGAGAGAGAGAGTTTAACATCCATTTTTAAAGACTCCTTTTAGAATTAATTTCGGATCCGCGCCTAACTTAGTAATAGCATCAATAGTGAAACAAGACTATACTATTTTATGCAGAATGTTCCTTAAAAATGCCACGATATATTAGGTTTTTATTTAAGCCAGACACCCATTCATTTTGTTTTAAAAAAGCATTGTATTGCATACCAAAAGCATCAAACATGGCTATGATTTTATCAAGCAATTCGATGTTTATATTTTTAACCACGTGTAAAAACGAATGAACAAGATCGATAACTCTGTTCCGAATATCATCGTTTTAATTTAAATAATCGCTAGATGATGAAATAAGAGTTATACAGTGAAGTCGCCGATTCCGGGTCACGTCAGACTGTTTCTTTGATATTTTACAAAGCTGTTCTATTTAAATTTTATACTATATATATATTGAAAGTACATTTTGTGATTTATTAGTCATTCATTTTGATTTTCAAAATAAATTCTCGGAAATAATATTTACAGAGGCATTTCAACAAGGCATGGTTTCCCCAGTTTCGAATCATTTTCTCCATTTTCGGGTCATGTGACTTCAAAGTGTCAGTAATGTCGGGTAATCGTCTCAGAACACAATTTTTAGTAATTTGCAGCATTGAAATAATGATTCCGATCAGAAAATATATTTACAACTACTGATACTCAAGTAACAGGGATCAATTTCTAAATGTAAATGACAGTCGGGATTCAGAATGAAATGATCGTCATTATGTCATCATTGTGACAAAAAGAAAAATAAACTAAAAGAAAAATAACAGACAAGATAAATAAAATGACACCTGAGCTGGATGGATCATTTTATTCAATTGAATCTCTTTTTTCTCTCTTTCACGTTATCGTAAATCCGTAGAAAAATGTGTTTCAGGTATAGTGACCCGCGATTGGGGAAATTCCTTCAGATTGATTAATTAATTGCTGTAAATTTTTTTGAGCAGTTATCATTCTGAATAATTTCTGACATATAACTGAATGCATGTGCAATATTTTTCATCCATTAACGCCCTCCTACAACTTTTACATCAACCGTGCTGCAGCGTTAATAATGAAGGTAGCAGTATGGAGGGTAATCGTGTTAAAAAATCCAGACATGTAAACTTGTAAATCCTAATATGCAATCGTGTTGGTGTGTGAGTCTGAGTATTAATGTGTGTAATTTTGATCATGTAACCTATAAAACTCGGGCATAAACACTCTTGACTCCGCTGGCCTTCAATCTAATTCTTCCTACAGATGCACATTTGCAGCTGTAAAATGTTGTTACATGTATTTACATGTAATTATAACCTGCCACTATAATACGCATTTTCCATCTGTAACTCTGTATTTGTATCTCCGTTTCCTGAAATAGCAAGGCTGACATGTTACAAATCGACAAATGTACAGTCTACAAGTTTGTCGAATTTTGACATGACCATATATGGAAAAGTGACGTCATCTATAGAAAAGGCTAGCTGCAGGAAAAGGCATTTCCGTAATCGCCGGAATGGGGACGAAATAAGTTTTAAGAAATATTAGATATAATCATATTATCTCTAGATAACAACATTTCTTAGGAAGTATGATTTTTTGGAAAAATAAATTATGAGCTTGATGTACATTTTATCAAGAGAATGTTTAAAAGATGCTAGTGAAGAGTTCGATCGGCATCAGATATCTTCTTAGATCTGGAAAATTTACATGCAACAAATTGTTAAAGAGCTCGGCTGAATAAAGATGATACCACCAAAAGCATCCTTATCGATACCACAAAGTCGGGACAAGAACCCCCCCCCCCCCCCATCCCCGAAAAATAAAAATTACAGTGGTCGGCCGGCTGGTCAATTAAATAAGTGAGTTACAAAGTTACATGTATCAAAAAGAAAAACAAACTATCTAAAGACATTGGTTTTAAGATTTTGATATGCATGTATATGAGACATAAGTAGCGACACCCCCCCCCCCTTTTAAAAAAAATAAAAATCCAAAGGTAAGGTTAACTGTCGTGATATTAAAATGTGTATAAATTATTTTCTAGAATGTTTCAATTTGTCGTCAATATATAGAAAAAGAAGCTTATAAGGTGAAAATTAGCAAAATTTTTTATTTAAAGCAATTATTTAAGGAATAAGGAATCATTCTTTGAGTATTATGAGGTGATAATTTCGGTCGGGCGTGATCAAATCCAATAAGGCCCGAAGGGATTATGATAGATTTGATCACGCCCCGAAATTATCATCCCATAATATTCAAAGAATGATTCCTTATTACTTATATTTATATAATTTTCAGCAGTTGTACGATTAAATATTATAATATTAATTATGCAAACTCGCCCCAACAATACGTCTTTTGAATTTATTGGACTGTATAGTACAAAATCGATTCGTAGTGTAAACCAGACAGAGACACTGGAAAATGTAAATATTACGGGATATAAGTATGGCATCCTGAATGTCGGTTCAATACAGACTCACTTAGTGAAGTTGGTTAATCAAAATTTTTCGGAGAGCTATTATAATACACCTTTACAGCCACTTGTGAACATGTACTGTTTACCATAAAGCAGCTACCTAATTTTGTAAAACTACCATCAATACAGAATATATTTTAAAATATTTTATAACTAAAACTCTACCAGTTTATATACGATCAAATTTGTCTGACCCATGCGTTCCTTAATTTCAGTTCCTTAATATATATATATATATATATATATATATATATATATATATATATATATATATATATATATATAAATCCAAATCCAGAAAAAGTCACAGTGGTCGGATAAAATATAGGAAACTTAAATGAATAAAAACACAAAGTCAGAGTAAAACATAAGCGCTTTCATTTTCATTTTCATCTTCAGATGTTTTGCAGTTGTAAAACATCTGAAGATGAAAATGAAAGCGCTTATGTTTTACTCTGACTTTGTGTTTTTATTCATTAAGTTTTCTATATATACACATACAATTTACCGCGAAAAAGTACTAAATCTTTGCAAGTCGTTTAATTTTAACTAATGCAGAAAATTAAAAATTCTCTCTCAAAATTCTTAGAATTCAGAAGCAATGTAGCGACATAGGGCCTTACGGCAGTCTCCAAACCCCATGCCGCTCAAAATATATTCACCCCCATCGGAAATTTCTTGATCCGTGTCATTTCCAGAAAAGAGTACGGATTTAAGTTATATTTCAGCTTAAATAAATTACATGTCAAATTATTTTGGAGAAATAAAATATGCCTACAGATATTAGCGCATTCGTCACATCAACAAATATTTTTACATTCATGCACCTCTTCCTGTTTGGTCCAGTTTCAATCATACCTCAATATTTTTTCTAAAAATACATATATGTAATAATATTTTCGATCCCAAAAAAATAGTGTCGTTCATTAAAAGTTTATTACAACAGTTTAACTGAATATTGTTTATTTTCGTCCATTCCAGCGATTACGGAATGCCTTTTCCCGCAGCAAGGCAGTTGCCTTATAAGGTCATGTCAAAATTCGACAAACTTATAGACATTACATTTGTCAAGTTGTATCATGCCAGTTGTGCTATTTCCGAGCATGAAGATACAAATGCAGAAACAACGGATTGAAAGTGTGCAAAGTTGAAGGTATAACTAACAAAAACAATAAAGCTGCAAAATGTACATCTGCATATGAAGGAACTGAGTCAAATTTCACAGTGTTTATATGCCCGAGTTTAATAGTTTACACGATCAGAATTACACACATTAATACTCGGGCTCACACACCAACACGATTGCATATTCGGATTTATAAGTTTTCATGTCTGGATTTTTGAACACGATTACCCTCCATAAAGTAGTGGGAAAATCTCCATCTCGAAAGCGCTTGATTTCTAATTTCGTTTCTCGGTGCGTCTGTAAATGTTAATTTTCGAATATCGTTTAATGATCAAAAACAGAAAGGCCTATAGTTCGTGAGCAATGTATTTATTTAGTTGTTTCTGCTTCAATTTAAACGAAGTGACATGAAACACACACGTGTGACCCGGAATTGGCGACTTCACTGTATATCAATAGATTTTCATGTTTTAACATAAATCAAAAAAAGATATGATACGAAAAACGATCAGTACTTGCGTATTTGGAGAATATTTATCCGAACACTCATACTTCCGCTCGAAATTTCACAGGAACTGAAAAAAAACTTTCATTCCAGCACATCTGGATTTATTATATACTTATAGATAACGATAAAGAAAACACTCCGAACACATTCGCAGGGGTGAGGCGCCTGACGTTGAAAATATTTTTAATAATAAGATTATTACCCGTATTATAATAATGTTAGTATTATATATAGTGCAGGGAATAATCTTATTTACAAAAAAAAAAATTTTAACGCGTAAGGCGCCTATGTTTAAAATCATTAAACATGTACAATTTGAACTCACGGGCGCCTGTGTTTTAAATCATATTTAACATCCATAGATTAAGCTTACGGGCGCCTTTGTTTTGATTTATATGCATAGATGTGTATCATTCATATACCCGTGACTATACCACTATACAATGCATCATTGATCTATATGTTTGGCTGATACCCACAGTTCAAAGTAAATACATTCATATTTGACACCGAGGCAGCTGAACGCTAAAGAAGGAAAATAATCTTACGACATGCACAGAAAGTTGTCGATAGAACGACGAGTCCAAGGCTGACCAACATCCGTAGGGTGTCCATCTTAAGACTAGGGAGACGGATTGCAGTAATTTGTAAAGTTATTTCCCCTGGTGACTGTTTTGTGTTAAGCGGGTGTGTCCTCAGGTAGCTTAAGCATGCTATATAGATTATATAGATATATATATATATATATATATATATATATATATATATATATATATATATATATATATATATATATATATATATAGATTATATAGATATACATTTATTTGTTTACTTACTCATTGAACTATCTCCAGTCAGGGTGGTTATCTCAGAGAGAGAGAGAGAGAGAGAGAGAGAGAGAGAGAGAGAGAGAGAGAGAGAGATCTATATCACCCTGGAGAACTCAAACATTTTGAATTTATATAAAGTTATCGAAAATAAGTCTTGCCCACTCCCCACCCCCTGCAGCGGCAAACAAATATTATATTTCCACAAAACAAGTTGGTTCCGTCGTCTCTAATTTACATAAATAAATTTATTCAAATGATAAATAAATACATAGATAAGTAGATTATAAAGGAATGAATAATTGAATATGATAAATAGAATAGGCCTGATAGATAAATAAATAAATCTAGATAAAACCGCTCCGTGCCTAGAATGAATTAGAATCGGGTTCGACATTGCTATTTCAAAATATATCTGGATACATCCGGTTGTGAAAATAAATGAGAATTGGAAAACGAAAGCAACCGAGTTTTCGAAAACCAGAACACGCGCGGAAGTATTTGTTAGGATTTACGATGTCCAGACTCCATTTTGGAATAGTTGCAGTGGTTTTGGCTGTGTTGTCTTTTACGCAGTGTAGAGGTATGTCTTGGTCATGTGATGTGATGACAGGTGAAATGACACGTGTGAAATGTCTTGTACCTATCCCCATCTCACCTCCATGTCCCCAAATTTATTGAAAAACCACCCTCTATACGTTAATAGTAATGACTAAGCAATAAATAAGTCTAAATCTTTCGTTATTGGAAGGATTCTTTTTTTGACTTGGCTAAGTTAATGAGATACAGTAATTGTAAGTCAAAGAATTTCCTATTATTCAAATTACACAAAGTAGGCAACAAGGAAGGGATATTAACAACCCCTGTCTACGATTATGCATGAAATTATATAAACGTTTAATGTTTCTTTGAAGACCAATCTATCAATTCACCATGTTCACTGCACTGTCCGACCCCCCCCCCCCCCCAAAACAAAAAAAAACAAAAAAAAAACAACAGGTTGGTAATTCATGGATCTCATCTAGGAAAATGGACATCACTAACTTTTAAGTGATAAATAAGTTCAAAGTTTGTTTCATTGATACCATTAGAATAAAAGATGTTGAGTTGAATTATAACCAAACAACCTCCATGGACATCGGTACAATGTTTACTGTTGTTAGATTTATTAGCACTCTGTTTTCTTGTCTTGAATTGTGTGTTGAAGTATGGTCAGCTATGGGGTTCCTGTCACTTGTTGTTGATTTTTTTTAATGAGTAAACAAATACACATACCTATCAACAAAGATGCATTGAAAAGGAAAGAGTATAAAAATGACATTATCAGATCCATTTCTGTAATCCTAAAAACAGACAAATCTTTAATTGAATTTGTCATGTTTATGATGGGAAAATTTGACATCTTTTATCAATTCAGAAATTCTTTGGACACATTGCTCTATTGTTCAACATTATTAGTCAGATACATTCATGTTTCTTGCAATGATAGGTCCCATTTCAGACTTTAATTCTTCAGCCTGACAAAATAGATGTGGGATGCAATCTAAAATTAGATCCTTCACGCTCCCGTATTTGCAGCGACATATCAAATACGGGAGCGTGAAGGATCTAATTTTAATTAGATTGATGTGGGATGGGGTTTCAAAACAGAATTGCTGGACATCAATTGAAATGTACCAGTGGTCTGTACACAAAAATATTTTGAAATACCAAAATGTTAAGCAAAACATAATGGAAGCACTCCAAAACATGGATAATGCACCAACAAATTGATTCATGTATGCATGCAATAAAATTGTCGTAATTTCTATTTTTAGATGTATACACTCCTGAAAAATTGATAATAGTGTAAAGACAGAAAAGGGGGTGTCAAAAAAAATCACTTATTACCTATTCATTGTTTCTTTTATTTCATATATATATATATGATTTTTTTAATTTTTTTTTCGGGGGGGGGGGGGGGGGGTATAAATTTAACACCCCCTTTCAAAAAAAAAAATAACAAACCAAAAATTAAGAAAAAAATATGCCAAGTGATGGAATAATGGCTATATATATATAAAGTAAAGTTTATATAAATGTACAATGTACAAGCATAGTGGGAACATCTATAAAGTAAATTTTTATTATCTGATAATTGTTATATGTGTGGAAGTATGAACAACAAAATTCATGCATGGAAGACTGTTTAAAATTCTGATCTATTTCACAATCTTGTAAACAGCTACATGTACTCTTAACCACTTCCCATTCCAGCATATCATTTAACATGTTAAACCAGGGAAATAAAATATTCTGCATTTTCTGTTGCTTTTACTGCATGATTGAGTGGGAAAGCATTAATTAGCAATGGTGGTTGTTTTTAAATAGCCAATTTTATTGATAACTGTAAACCGTACCATCAAAACTTGATGAATGTAGATAGTGATACATGTAGTTAACACTTCCTGGTTTTAAGGTAATATGTTGTCTTGAAATTTTCCATTAATATTCGGGCAAAACTGGCAATATTATGAGGAAGCATGCATTTTGACTTGCGTTGAAATCATTGCCTTGAGGCTTGTTTATATAAACAGTTCTAAGTAGCCCTATCAGTTAAAGTTGTTGCTATGAAATTTTAAAGCTAAGTTTCACATTAACTTGCCATATAAATGTGGTTTTTAGTGGATGCCAAATTTTACATTTTTATTCCACGCAGGTACATTTAATTTGTTAATACAAATTTTTATTATTTTGTGTGTGTGATTTCATTAAAGATGACTGTATATTTAAATAAAATAATTCTTTATTTGGTGATTCATGTGGGTATGAAGGTAGCAAACTTTGCAGAAAAAATACATTAACCCACATTCGCACGTTTTTTTGCAATGATGAATCATCAAAGAAGCATTTTATTGTTTAATATTTACATCTTTTAACAAATCATTGAATTGAGTAAAAGAAACTAAATTATTGATAATGTACATCAGTATGTTAGAGAAATTAAATAGCCAGTTCTTCTTCTATGGGAATATTGGAGTCTGGCGTCATTTTGTACAGTCCGCATGATTTAGGTTGTTGAAAGTTTCAATCAATCAACAAACTGGTTAGAACTGGATCATACAGATTTCAGCAATGTCATTTCTATAGAGCTATGAATCACAATCGGTTTTCTTAAGAAATAGAGAAAATACTTAGTGGATGTAAATCGATAATAATAAAACTAATGCACGATTTGCAACTTTTTTTGTACACGATACAGCAAAATGTAACACCCCACTGAAGACGGCAGGTTTACAGTTAATTTCCTATTTTTGGCCGATTATCAGTTGGTGAAGGTCAATCGATGCTGCTGGTTTTTCCATTTATCATTAAATTTTGTGATCTTAAGTAAATCTTAAACAAATCTTGCACCATGGTCACACACACACACATACACAGGGTTCGGAATTAGCTCATGTCCGTAAGTCCGAGAGTAGTAGAAATTGTGTCGGACAGTAGTAGAAATTGTGTCGGACTAGCAGACTTGACAGGGCACTGGTCCGTGTGGATAGATGTCAATCTTGGATTGGGTCTGATTTTATGTTTCTTTCTGAGTAACAGAGTTAATAAAAAAAAAATGTTAATTTTGAACCCTGATACATTTAAAGACTGTTTGAAATCCGGTTTCATATCCGACTTAATTTTCTGATTAATATTTATGGTATTCATCCATCAAATTATTATTTACATGCACAAGATGTATCCTGTATAGTGTTATTTTCCTGTAATTTGATGATTTGTACATGGCTATCCTAAATCTTATTCCCTCCTATAAATAGTAAAACCATCACATGTTCATATACTTAGTTTTGACAATGCTATTTAAGTGTCCTTGCCCCCTGTGACTTTGACATTTTATAACAGTAATTTTTTAACCCATTATAAAACAGCTTATATCCCCAGATATGGATGCCAATCTCTGAGTGTTGCATATGCAGTATAGTTTCGGTCTACTCCCAAGCAGGTCCTGAGTTCGAAAACAGCAACAACTTTTGTTTTATGAAAAATAATCAACATGATCAATTTAAAAAAAGATTTTTCTCCCCAAAATTTTCCCTGTCATTTTTACATCAGATATATTGCCTGCCAAACTGCCATACCTCTAAAAATATAGAAGTTTGGGCTTTTATCATTGTTTATGTAAAACTTTTTCCAAAAGTTTACTTTTTTGGACAGAGCATTTAGGCCTGCTTCATCTATAAGAACTATTTAATTATTGTACACATTTTTGTGTTGAAATTCATAAATTTGATATGTTCACTCTCTCTTAGATGGCAGTATTTGACATGGAGACTACCGGTACTGGTAATTCCCAAATGTCACATGGGTCCATGGTATTGGCTCTGTTAATTTATAGCTGAACATGACAGAGTTCAATGATATTAAACAAATTGTTGATACGATGTAAACATCACTTGGAAAAGCTCAGTATGTAAAGAATAGTCAATATTTTGTCATATGACATTTAGGTGTGTTCTTCCCTTGAACATGTGGTGAGGGCTGTTGCAATACTTGAATTATCATCAGGACCCAGCTAGGTTAACACTTGAAATCATGATAGGATGAAGTACTGAAGTTCTTATTGCACACATGCAGGATCATCAGTGGTGTTAAAACAGTCAATTGTTCTCCCGCAACAGCTGTTAGATGAGTCAAGGATGCATTTTACTTACCTTGGTCATTTTTCTTGAAATGACAGCGTATAGTTCAACTAGTACACACTTAATATGTTAATAAATTTGTATTCAATTATATTTAGCCTGCATTGGTGATTAGAGCAGGATGATCATAATAGGTGTATATATATGATTTGGTCAAAAGAATTATGAATACATACTAGAGTGTACTTGAACTACAATTAGTGCAATATCACTATAGCTTATTGGGCAACAGAAGATGAATATCGCTGTTTGATTCAATGATTGGTAAATTGAATTACCAAGAACTAATTCACCCTAGTAAAAAATTAAAATTCAGGCCTCAGGATCATGAAGCAATTTCAGACAAGTCAAAACTTCAGCCAGTCAAAAAGTTATTGTTTATCATGATATGAAGATCGAAATTTGTAATTAACAACATTATATCAAGACACTTTTAATAGCATTTCAATTTTGTCAGTGTTTTTAATCAAGAGACATTAAGACAATATACAATTTTGACTTTAGTCTAAGATTGCTTCATGATCTTGAGGCCTGGTCTCTTGTGAGAGGGGAAATTGAACTCAATTCTACCTGATCTCTTGTGAGAGGGGAAATTGAACTCAATTCTACCTGATCTCTTGTAAGAGGGAAAATTGAACTCAATTCTTCCTGATCACTTGTAAGAGGGGAAATTGAACTCAATTCTGATCCTACCTCTATCTTTTTGGAGGTCCGTGTTGCTCTGCTTTTAATTTGTATTTCGTTTTATGGATTTTTGAGATGGTTGTTTGTTATTGTCATTTTTTCATTCTACCTGATCTCTTGTGAGAGGGGAAATTGAACTCAATTCTACCTGATCTCTTGTAAGAGGGGAAATTGAACTCAATTCTACCTGATCTCTTGTAAGAGGGGAAATTGAACTCACTTCTTCCAGATCACTTGAAAGAGGGGAAATTGAACTCAATTCTACCTAATCTCTTGTGAGAGGGGAAATTGAACTCAATTCTACCTGATCTCTTGTGAGAGGGGAAATTGAACTCAGTTCTACCTGATCACTTGTGAGAGGGGAAATTGAACTCAATTCTACCTGATCGCTTGTATGAGGGGAAATTGAACTCAATTCTACCTGATCACTTGTACGAGGGGAAATTGAACTCAATTCTACCTGATCTCTTGTAAGAGGGGAAATTGAACTCAATTCTACCTGATCTCTTGTAAGAGGGGAAATTGAACTCAATTCTACCTGATCGCTTGTATGAGGGGAAATTGAACTCAATTCTACCTGATCACTTGTACGAGGGGAAATTGAACTCAATTCTACCTGATCTCTTGTAAGAGGGGAAATTGAACTCAATTCTACCTAATCTCTTGTGAGAGGGGAAATTGAACTCAATTCTACCTGATCTCTTGTAAGAGGGGAAATAACTTCATATATCTTTCTTCTTCCTTCATTTATTCACCAACCATTTGATGTCAGAGGCTTATTTTTGAAAACTTTACTATATGAATTTAATAAGTTAAAATATGCAGTTTTAAAATATCCCCCCCCCCCCCCCCCCCCCCCCCCACCACCACCATAGATCTGCAAATGTAATACTCCTATGAATTTTTCGAAAACTACATACTCGGTACATTTTATAATGTACTACATGAACTAATTGTGATGTTATTGTGTTAATGAGCATGATGTAAAGTGACAAATGTGTGATTGACACAGATATCATGGGTATCATGGATATATATATATAAAAATAGAACTGGTATATTTATAATCATAGTGGCTGTAGTTAAATGCTTGTCAATGTTTCGAATGGAGTCAACTCATATTTCTGTTTTGTATATTTTAGCGGAGGATCCCACTGTGGCTCCAGCCAATGTTCCTGGTAAGGTTTCCCTACAATAAAAATATAACTCTTCTATCTATCAATCCATCACCCCCAGTAGAAGGCATACCCGTCCATTTGATTTCATATATCCACCACTCTAAATTACTCTTACACTACTCATTGAACTTTTCTCATTCTTATGAATAATTCATGCTCTATTCCATTTGGTTCCTTCACATGTTCGTGGAGGAAATCTCACCAATCCCACTTATGCTTAATATGCATGCATTTATCAACATTGAATCATGATTGTCGTTTTCATATGTCCAAAAACTAAGAGTTTCGGTTTCTCTTTGAAATTAAAAAGTATGTTCACGAGAGCAAGAAAAGTTCAAGCGTTGGTCCACAGTCAGTAAGCAGTTAGACTGACCATGTATTTCCTTCAATGACTCCTTAGGATTCCCCCCCCCCCCCCAACCTCACTACCAATCACCCCTCCAGATCACTGTACCAGGCATACTGTGGTTTCATCAATATTCGTTGAAAACCAATTTTCGTGGATTTCGTTGTTAAGTTGATCCTTGAAATTAAATACAGCAAAACTCGGTTATGAGCTCATAATAGCTCATTATGAGCTATTTTCATTATAGCTCATAATGAAAACTCATTTTTTGGTACCTTTAATAAGCGGATTGTGAAATGAAGAATTTATGTGAAAATAAATTCATTCAATCTATTATGTTAAAGGGTAGTGCAAACTATTGTTATAAAAGTGTTAAATTTCATTATGAATCACCTCTACGGGACTCATAATTAGTTTGCTATATCCCTAAATTTTTTTATATCCGAATTCGTTATAACTGTAAAAATTTGCAAAGATTTGTTAAGAATTTTACCGGGGACTCAAAAAAACTTCGCTATATCAGAGATTTCATTATATCTGTGTTCGTACTAAACGAGTTTTACTGTATTCATTGAAGTGCAATTTCTAGTAACATGTTGTATTGATAGGGTCATGGGCCATGTATCCTTGAAACTGTGATTTTCACTGAACCCACCAAAAACGATACCCACGAATGTTAATGAAACCACAGTAATGCATGAACGTGATGTTTGCTTAAATAAAAAAAAGAAGTAATGGCTCAATCCTTATAATGCAAATAAAAATCTCCCATAATTTAGGATGAGAAATTATTTCATCACTCACTCTGGTAAAAAGGTGCAGTGGGTTTGAATAATGTATTCCAGGTTAAGATTTTGACATTATTTTATAAAATGTAAAGATGTTGCTGACTGGTGTCCTTTTCTGTTTCAGATCCTGGATATAACTGTACTCAGTATGCAGAAAACAAAACGTTGTGCTGCCAACAACTAAGTTGTGCCTTCGTGAACTGTACAGTCAACAAGATGTCCACAGTGACCCATGAAGGTCAGGGAAGGGTTCAAGGTTACGAGATGACCTACAAAAATTATGTACTTTTTGGATGGCCAATGTGTGCCTTGCATGAGTTTTACATTAATAGGACATTCAGCAAAGACTCAAATGAAATTTTATTTTATGTCTACATTCCACATATTCTTTGCATGTAAAGTGTCTGGAAAGCTGTTCAGTATTTATAATACCATAACACAGACAGGGTGCTCAAAGGTTAAATTATAAGTTCAATTTTGATGTCCCAAATGTGGAACGCTGTTAAAGAGAAAGGTCACAAGAGGAATGCATAATTCACACTTGTGGCTGTTACAGTGGCTCTTTCATTAATTTAAACTTACCCATAGGATAAAACAGGGATTTGAGATACCAAGCACATTTGCAGACAATACAAGAAGATGAAAAACTGTAAATATAAGCCTTAAATCATTAATTTTTGAAAGATATTGTCTCATAACTGCAACGGTATGTGCAAGCGAATTTCATAATGTTACTCAATTTGTGTACACACACCGTTGCAGATATGAGACTATATCTTTCAAGAAATAATGATTCAATGCTTAAACCAATATTCACAGAAACAACACAATTCCATTTTTGTTGATTGGTAAAGCTGTGTAACATGTCATTGTTTTGTGTCATCCAGTAAAAAAAGTCCTCTTGTTTCTGTATATAATGGTATTGCTAGAAAACATGGCATTTATAAATTTAATGATAAATACATATTGATGATGTATACAAGTTAATCCTCATCATCGTAGATTTAATATAAGTGTAAATATATTATAGGGAGAATAATTTGTGCTTTCCAACTAGTTTTGATGGCGTAGTAACACTTCACCATAATCGGCTCTTGACTTTGCGCTCTTTCTCTGTAATGTTTTGTTTTATCCTGTAAGAATAATGTACTGTATACAGGGTTATTTTCGGCCCATGTAATTTTAGCCCTTCTACACTTGCAAACAATTATGCCCGGTCTTAAATTCGCCCAGACACAGTTGTGTTTATAAAGAGATAATATGAGACATTGAAATTTGCGCAGTTTTATTTTCGCCCATGACAGCTAGGGTGAAAATAAAACAGTGAATATTTCCTGTATTCAATATTTGTATGTTCTTGATGCAGTTCATTGAGAAAGAAGGTATCATTCTTTGAGTATTATGAGTTGATCAAATACGGTCAGGGGTGATCAAATCCATGAAGGAGTTTTATGATAGATTTGATCACGCCCGACCATATTTTATCACCCTATAATATTCAAAGAATGATCCTTATTACAAATATTTAAATAATTTTCATTTGTACGATTAAATATTAAAAAAGTCATATATCATGTATATGAAATGTATTGGCTATATGTTACAAAATAAATTCAAAGTGTTTTCACAGACAAAGACACTGGAAAATGTAAATATTGTTGTATAAAGTAATATTAAATTATGAAAATGTAGATTTAGTAAAATATGAAGTTAAGAAGCATCCGTTTTTGTTAACCTTTAGGCTGCCACAATCTAAACAATGATACTGATCTAAAGGATGCTGCAAAAACTTGTGGAGTAAGCGTAGCGGAAATCAACCAAACAAATGTGTGTAAGTATAGTTAAGTGTAATCCGTGATCAGAAGAGGTGTAAGTAAAGTTAAGTGTAATCCGTGGTCAGAAGACGTGTAACTATAGTTAAGTCTAATCCGTAATCAGAAGACGTGCAAGTAAAGTTAAGTGTAATCCGTGGTCAGAAGACGTGTAACTATAGTTAAGTGTAAATCCGTGGTCAGAAGACGTGTAACTATAGTTAAGTGTAATCCGTGGTCAGAAGACGTGTAACTATAGTTAAGGCCAATCCGTGGTCAGAAGACGTGTAACTATAGTTAAGGCCAATCCGTGGTCAGAAGACGTGTAACTATAGTTAAGTCTAATCCGTGGTCAGAAGACGTGTAACTATAGTTAAGTCTAATCCGTGGTCAGAAGACGTGTAACTATAGTTAAGTCTAATCCGTGGTCAGAAGACATGTAAGTATAGTTAAGTCTAATCCGTGGTCAGAAGACCTGTAACTATAGTTAAGTGTAAATCCGTGGTCAGAAGACCTGTAACTATAATTAAGTCTAACCTATGATCCAAGGAAGATGTTTAAGTATAGTTTTAAAAGTCTAATCTGTCTTGTTTTTCACTAGTATGATATACAATTATTGTAGATAATTGTTCTGAATAAGCTAGAACTGGTGACTTTATGTACTGATTTTTATGCTTGCATTGATCATCTAACAAAAAGTAATCATATTACAAAAAAAACAAAAAACCATGCAATATATATTTTTTAAAGAAATTACATAAGAAAAATACAGACTTCTTCAGTAAATACAGATCTGAAGGTAAAATAATGGACCATAGTTGAAGTTTGAGAGGCCAAATTTATGATGAGAGATCAAAGCTCTTGGGCCAGACATCACCAGTTGTATACATGTATCTTGACTAGTTTACCTGATTTAATAATGATCCTTTTTCTATTGTAGGTCAACCTGCAGGTAAGTGATTCATGCAATACCTTGACCTAATTTATAACCCTTGCTGAAGGTAAGGCCAAAAAATTAATGTATTGGTTCTCAGGCCACAAAGTTTAAAATATAACCAGACGGCCAGGTATTTTAACTCAATTGCAATATTTGCAATGGGAAATAATTCAATTTTCATTTCTTACTCAAAATTGAGTTATTTCCCTTTTCAGTATGGCAATAACATTAATAAATGCTACATCATTTGACCCAATGATATTGTGGTGCCTAAGAAACAATGCATATAATATATAAGTTTTCAGTCATTTTGAAGAACAGCACCAGTTAAACAGTGCAGATTTTTATGTCTCTGCAGAGCATTGCACTAGTCGGTACATTTGAAATCTTTTGTCCCGAATATTACATTTTCTATTACTCATTTACCCATTTACCCATTGACTGCCTGTGGATGAAAGGTGTACAGTGACCTGAAACCAAGGGTGAAGGTAAAAAACCCAGCTCATCCTAGAATCCTTGTTCTTTGCACATTTTATCTTCCCCTGACCACATTTACTATGGGTAAAGTGTATGTATGAGTTAGAAAATATATTGAAGAGTTGTGCAAGTTAAAGATTCGAAGACCCAGTAGCAATCAATTATTTTAAAATTATCTCTCAAAATGAAATTGTGATGCCAACTTTTCTTTCCTGTAATTTGATCGGTTGACACTAACGAGTTCCACAATGATGACATCAGTGATTGAGATCTGTAGGTGATGACATCAGCGATTGAGATCTCTATAGGTACAAGTTCTTTGAAATGAGTTATTGCTTGGAGAATAGTTCCTGTCTCGGGTTTGATAAAAGAGCTATCCCACTCCCAGCCATTGGATAAGTGTACATATTACATATATAATTTGAAAATTCCTGGCTACACATCTGTTTGGTTTTCAGTACCAAGCTGTGAGGACTTCAACCAGACAGAGTGCTGCGGAGACAAGGGGTTAGGGTTATCCTGTGTCTTTATCAACTGTACCATGATGTCAGCAACTAATTACTCAACCAGTGAGTCTTATGGTCTAAATATGTTAAGAGGGCTGGATGGTCATGGCCATTTTTAGGCTATATCAATCTTTTTTAAAAGAAGAGCTCTGTATAAAGATATAGGAAAGTATTCAAATTTTTAAATTAAATCCAAAATATTTATGATGTTATTTTTACTGGATTTTAATTTAAAAGCTAAATAAATCATATTTTAAAATCTAATATAGATCTAATGTGTAATTTGTTGACCAGCCAGTCTCCTTAAATGGGGAGAAATAGAGAGTAAAAGATAAAAGGAGAGAGACAGACAGACAGACAGACAGACAGACAGACAGACAGAGAGAGGAGGTAGATAGAGAGGATAGGAAATAAAAAAGGGAAATACAGAGTTGAGATATTGAGGGAGAGATAGAAAGAAAAAAAGAAAGGGTAATTTATAAAAGCTCTTGACTGAGAGAGATGGAATAAGAAATGGTAGAGTTTTACATTCAGAAAGAGTTGAGTTATTGTGAGTACAATAGACAGAGGGAGAAGAGATGGTAATAAAAGATCTTAAGAGAGACAAAATGAAGGGTAGAACTTTCGAGTCAGGGTGATAGAAGGTGAAGAAAGGTTGGAATTCTTGAAAGAGATAGAAAGAGGAAAATAAATAACTAATGATAGAATGTAAAACTTTAAGTAAAATGAATAATTAAGTAACATACGACTAGACAATAAATTAAATAGTCTCTGTGGTGAAAATCTGTTTCAGTATATATTCCCGATACAATTTGATAACTACATGTGATATTTTTGTTTTCAGTGTGTATGGCTGACAAGGAGATTTTAAAAAAGTGCAAACCAGATACAAACAACACTGTTTGTAAGTCTCTTAAGAAATAAACAGTATGTTAAAAAGTTTCCCAGGATATGAACTTGGTTGGTCACATGATCAAATCATGCGAAGCCCAAAGCGTTCCTTAGAAGTTGTGATCATGTACCATCCAAGTTCATATTATTCTGGTGAAATTTTAACATTGCTGTTTATTGCTTATATTTACATTTGAGAAAGGCAAATCGTTCAGAATTATTATACCCCCACTTCGAAGAAGCAGGGGGTATACTGTTTTACTCTTGTGTGTCCATCTGTCCTTCTGTCCGTCTGTCCGTAACAAAAATTTGTCACATTAATCTCGGCAACTATTATTGCAGATGCTTGAAATTTTAATACACTATATGTTTAGTCATGCCATATGTCAGACTCTGAAGGCGGAGTCAACGGAAGTGAATTTCTGCAAGCATTTTGGACTCCATTTTCGGAGTCTACACATGTATACTTGTTCAGAATATGGCGATTTTTCGATAAAAACTTGGGGTCTTCAAGAAATCACCTTGCAAAGTGCTCCATGGATTGGCAGACTTCTAACATGTTTTAAAAGACCCCGGACATAATTTACTATCGATTGTATTTGCACAAAATAGAGGTTGAAACTTTGAAATTAGTTATTGGCATGTTTTTGGCCAGTTTAAAAGATTATATTAGAACTAAGGGACATAACTCGCATGTTGTTTACATTAGAAGCGCCATTTTACTGCAATGCATGATGGAGCCAAAGACTCCGTTTTCAGAGTCCCGACTAGACTGTATGTAGGGATATATTTTTGTACCAAAAACGTCATCTTCCTGTTGAATGACAACTTTGTTTATTTTTAGGTCACCTGGGTCACTCAGGTGACCTAATGCAATTGGTCTTCGTCGTCGTCGTCGTTCGTTAACAATTTTACAGTTTTAACTTCCTCTTGAAAACTACAAGGCCAATTGTTACCATTTTTGGTGTGAAGCATCTCTATGTTAAGAAGAATCTAAATTGCGAAATTCTTGGCTCTACCACCCCCAGGGCGCCACGGGCGGGGCCAAATATGCAAAAAAAAGCCAAATTTTCAAAAATCTTCTTCTCTACTCCCACACTTGTGAGGAAAAAACTGAATGCATGGTTATGATGTCCATGAACACCTCTACCAAAATTGTGAAATTCATGGCCCCTGGGTCAGGGGTTCAGGATCTAGGGTGGGGCCAATATGGCCATTTAGTAAAAATGTATTAGATCTTAGAAAATCTTCTTCTCTACTCCCATATATATTTGTTAAAAACTAAATGCATGGTTATGATGTCCACGAAGTCTTCTACCTAAATTATGAAATTCATTACCCCTGGGACAGAGGTTTAGGCCCTAGGGCGGGGTCAATGTAGCCATATGGTGAAAATGTATTAAAAAATTTTACAGTACACCATTCAACTATCACATTTAATCATCTAACCATTACATTAAACCATTGACCATCATATAACACCATCTAGTAATTACATTACAAAATTCAATCCACTATTCAACCATCAATTTATGTCACACTATTCAATTATTATGCCCCTCTTCTAAGAAGGGAGGGCATATTGCTTTGCTGCTGTCTGTCGGTCGGTCGGTCCACCAATGGTTTCTGTTCATTTTCTTAGCAGAGAGTGCACTTACTGAAATGAAATTTGGTATACAGATTTATCATAAGAATATCTATGTCAAGTTCAATTTGGGGTATGATCAAACAATTTTTGACAGATTTATGCCCCTTGGACCTAGAAAAATTCCAATTATTTGCAGTTTCCGTTCATTTTCTTCGCAGATAGTGCACTTACTGAAATGAAATTTGGTATACAGATTTATCATAAGAATATCTATGTCAAGTTTGATTTGGGGTATGATCGAACAATTTTTGACAGATTTATGCCCCTTGGACTTAGAAAAATTTCACTCACAGAGGTCTAAGGGAGGGGGGCATAAGTGTTTCACAAACATCTCTTGCTCCATTTTGCATCTCAACCATTATATTACGCTACTGAACAATTAAATTACACCATCCAACCATTACATTACACTATCAAGCCATTATATTAAGCAATCCCACCTTTACATTACACCATCCAATTATTATATTACAATAACTGACAATTACATTACACTTTTAATCCAATACTGTACGAACAATTATGTAATACTATATAACCAAATGAATACAATATACTATCCAACAATTGCGTAATACTATATAACCAAAACAATATACTATCCAACAATTACGTAATACTATATAACCAATAAAATGTACTATCTAACAATTGCGTAATACTATATAACCAATACAATGTACTATCCAACAATTGCGTAATACTATATAACCAATACAATGTACTATCTAACAATTATGTAATACTATATAACCAATACAATATACTATCCAACAATTATGTAATACTATATAACCAATACAATATACTATTCAACAATTACATTACACCATTCAAATTCTCTTCACACCATTCAGTTATTTTCTTCACTTCATTTAACTACATGTATAATTTAACAAAATTCAACTTTATACTGTAAACCAGCTATTATTTGTGACAACTTTATTTCGCAATTTACTGGAGATGAACTGGATCGCAGTGACTAATTTTTGTGACAAGGGCTGTGCAATAATACCGGTATTCCGATGTGTAACGGTATGTGGACAAAAAATATCGTATCGCGATACATTTTTTCAATACCGGTATACCATTTTAATTGATTGGGCTAGGAATTTCGTTAAGGGCCTCTGGATTCCAAAATTCTTATTTGAATTGAAAATGGCGATGCATTTGTAATCGTTCCAAACACGAAAGGAAAGTCGGTGGTTTTGATATTGTGACTGCTTCCCCAAAGCCAAAACATGTTGACATGCTGATATTCTTAATAAAGAATTTGAAGTAGGCCCTGTTGCAGTTGTAATTATGTCTCCTTGCAGGTTGACACAGTCAGTCAAAACATTCATTTCCTATAGTAACTGTAAATTCATCAATTGTTGCACGTTTTATTTTCTTTTTTCACAAGATCAGTGGACTGCCTAAAATGCATTGTACCAAATATACCTAATATTAACGGACAACTTGTGACTATCATGTAATTTTTCAAGGTTTTTTTTATTTAAATGAATTAACACAAAAAATGTTTCATTCTTTTATTTTATAAAGACTTACAGTGCAAATGAATTATGTATATAAATCTATCAATTACAGCTATTAACATTAAAAAATACAAATTTGATAAAAACAAATACTGCAATACATATCGCAATATATTTAAAAATATCACAATATATCGCAATACAAAATGTCCTCCCAATACCCAGCTCCAGCTCTATTTGTGACCAAGCTTTATGCACACCTGCTTTTTTTTTTTAGCTCACCTGAGTTGAAAGCTCAAGTGAGCTATTCTGATCACATTTTGTCTGTCGTCCGTCTGTAAACTTTTCACATTTTCAACATCTTCTCCAGAACCACTGCGCTAATTTCAACCAAACTTGGCACAAAGCATCCTTAGGCAAAGGGGATTCAAAGTTGTGAAAATTAAGGACCACACCCTTTTAGGGGAGATAATTAGGAATTATTTAAAAATTTTGAGAAACTTTCAAAAATCTTCTTCTCAAGAACCATTAGGCCATGAAAGCTGAAACTCATGTGAAAGCATCCTCAGGTAGTGTAGATTCAAAGTTGTGAAAATCATGATCCCTGGGGGTAGGATGGGGTCACAATTTGGGGTTGAATTTTTAAATAGGAATATATTGAGTAAATCTTAAAAAATCTTCTTTTCAAGAACCAATTGGCCAAGAAAGCTGAAACTTATGTGGAAGCATCCTCAGGTAGTGTAGATTCAAAGTTGTAAAAATCATGATCCCTGGGGGTAGGATGGGGCCACACTTGAGATCCAGTTGTACAAAGGAAAACATATTAATTATTCACAAAAACTGAAATGTTATTATACTGTATATGGTTTTACTTATATGCAAGCATTTTTACATATTGCTGATTCTTTAGAATTGTTTAGACTTTGGCCCCTGGACGATTCTTGGGCCTCACAAGGGGTTTAAAGTTTGATGTAGGTTTATATCCCGTATATAAACAATTGTTTAGGATATTTTTGAGAACTGCAATGCTCAACATGTGATATGACGATAAAATCATCCTGTTAGAAAAGGGACTTGATTATAAACATAAGTTATCCGGGGGGGGGTATTTTTATTTATACAGGATCTACATATATTATACCACTTTGTCCAGATATTTTGGTATTTTGACTCCATTAAGCTGATTTTATCATGCCTATTGTTGCTCAGGTGAGCGATGTGGCCCATGGGCCTCTTGTTATTACAACTGTATAGCAAATACTAGTCCACAGCAAGAAATTCTCAAAAATTTCTCGCACGCGAATAAAAGTTGGTTTATAGTGACCCTGACAATTTAATGTTGAATTATTTCTTCCCATCACCTTAAGTTAAAAGTTTACACATTTTTTATGACTTAATAAATCAAGGATATTAATTGTTTTGATTTACTTGTTTTTTAGGCATTCCTCACATTGGTAGGTATTACTCCTTTTAAATATTATTATAGATAGATAAAAAGAACTGGTTGAAGAGCATGCCTCTTCCATCGGTGGTAAACCTTGGATCATTTTCTGATTATTCACATTTATGGCCCAAGATTTTGGTGTTGTTGTGAAGTAATTTGATAAGTAAAGCTGCTTAGTCTGATTATATATCAAATTTTATGCGCGTTGTAAAACAATGATTTTGTTATTAATAGGTAGAACACAGCTGCTGTAATAGGCAGTGCGGTAATTTTCTCGATCATTTAAGCAATATTTCTGTGAAAAAAATGAATGAAGTCTGTAAAGGCAGATTTGATTGCATTATGACTTTAGCATTTGATAAAAATAAAGTAAATTAGCTTTCAAAAATGTTTTTGCAATTGAAATCAAAAATGTTTCCATTTTTCACAAATCCCTCTGAAGTTTGTTTGTTTCCTACATTTTATTTTGTATTACCATACAGAAATTGCTTTTAATATATACTTTGAATATTTTCAATTTTTCATCTTTGAAAAGAGGCCAATTCTGCTATTGTGAAAAAGTGAAAGCCAATAACTTTTTTAAGACAAATGGTTTGTATGGATAATTATTTGATACTAATAGCCAAAAAATTGGACCAAGCAGCTTTGACAAAATCTTCTCTTCAGCATAGGATTCTACCTACACTTGTCCTTCATTTGTCAGTCGATTTTTTGTAAGATAAACTAAAATATGATTTCCTTTGTTTGAGGTACAAATTAGACAGAAATCTATTTCTACTCGGTGTAATAATGAATTATTTGTCCAGAAATTTAAAGTTTTCATTCGAATACCTGTTTGTGCCGTGTGTGTGGTTCTTTTGATAGAGCTGGTTTCTTAGCAAGGCTATATAAAGAAATGCATAATTGTTCAATACCAGGACGACGCACACAGGGTATGAGTTTAAATTTGAGGAAATGTTATGTTAAAGTAAAGTCAATTTAATCCAACTTTATGTCCAACAATTATGTATTTGTACATTTAATATACCAAATATTAAATAAATGCAGTGTGTCATTGCTAATTTCACACAATGTGTTGTTATTTACATAGTCTAGTATTGTGATAGTTCAGCTTTCATTTGGGAAGTATAGAATGGATTTAAAAGGAGAAAAGTGAGTTACTGGCATAATTTTGTGAAGTTTTACATTGCTGGTATAGTTAGCCTTATTTATTTATGTTGTATCAAGGTAATTGACTTATATGCATGCTATCGTTTTAAGTCTAATAAGTTCAGGTTGCTCAATACACTCTGAGATAGTGTGTCAAAACAGCAGAAAATTACTTGATTCTGATCTATAGCATGATGTATAAAAAGTACATTGGGCCATAAATTATGCAATTTTAGTTGATAAATTATGATTTTCAAAAATTTACTCGGTAATTTCGGTAAATATGAGTACAAGCCCCAGGAATATTTGAACTTGTGATCTGAGGTTTACAAACCTGATAATTTAACCACTGGGCTATGTCATTGATTATATTCAACCAAGTCGATTGATATAAACAGTTTAACAATACACTGAAATCGCCATCTTGTGACATAGTGTCTAAAAAAGAATAAGTCTTGATGTTGTGAACTACCTTAATTACAAGTATTTATGTTGTGCAAATAACATTATAGACACAACTACAACTGCTGCCCCAACAACGACTACACCTGCAAAGACGACAACTGCAGCAACAAACACAACATCTCAAGCACCGACGACAACTGCAGCAACAAACACAACCGCTGTACCAGGCTCTACAACTATAGCCCCAACCACAACTACAAGTAAGTGTGAACAAATTTAATCCTGCCTTTAATCCAGGGGCCTTTTTCACAAAACTATCTTATGACTAAGATCTAGCTTAAAACCAAATTTTGTCATAAGATCTCATCATAGCCGTTTCACAAAACTGTCATATCTTATGATTATCTAAATCTCTCATAATCTTAAGACAACCAAATACATGTCCTAAGTCCAACTTTAACATGGCAAGAGAACCAAAGGCCGAGTATAATTCGAGTGCATGTGACTTTGCACACCCTTTTATTTTCATGCTGCCGTTGGTGCAGGTCCTTACCCATTTTATAGCCACAACTGAATGCATTCAAACAACATCTATTGTTTGTACAGGCGCAAATACAGCGGTAAATGAAGTGAAGATTTCTAGAAATGCAATATACTTTATAAAAATACTCTTTATTCCTTCAGTTGTATGTATAATTTTATTTATAAATAGTAATTATTTCAGTGTTTCAATCACCAACTTTTATCATTATTATATTTTAGGCAGTTCAGTTTAGCAATATCCCTCCCCCCATAAAAGATATTCAGCTGATGCAAGTTTCAGAGCATAAAACACATTAAAATTAGTAAGATATACTATCTAAAAGGTAAAATATAAGCAAAATGAAATAGTTAGCCTCCGCGCAAGTATAGAACAATTTCTAGACAGATGAATGTATGTACTAAATAGAAAAAAATAAAGAAAATTAGTATATTCAAGAATGAAGTGTGTCTTAAGAATAGTCTGAAGATTCTTAAAGATAGTTTTGTGAAACGGAACTGATATATCTTATGATTGTCATAAGTCAGATCTTGTGACAATCTTAAGATATCTATTATGATAAATCTTAATAATAAGTTTTATGAAGCCCAACCCAGGACAATCAAGGCTACTGTGAGTCTTCTTGAGTTGAAAGCTGTAGTGAGTCTTCTTGAGTTGAAGGCTGTAGTGAGTCTACTTGAGTTGAAGGTTGTAGTGAGTCTTCTTGAGTTGAAGGCTGTTTTGAGTCTTCTTGAGTTGAAGGCTATTATAGATTATACACAGGAGCATCACGATTCCTTTTTATGCAGCCCTTAATATTATTGCCATCTGTTATTATGTCCTAACTTGTTAAAAATACAGTAAAACACGGTTATAGCGAACACGCTTATAAAGAATTGATGCTTGCAGCGTAGTGATTTTCATTCTCTGTGACTATATTTCATGTTGTAAACTTGACGGATATAACGAATTATGCTTAATAGCAAAATAGCCCATCCCTGGCACTTCGTTATAAGCATGTTTTACTATAAAGAGAGTGTTATTTTATCTAAAAAAAAACACACCAGGGCTTTCCTGTCACCAAGGGACAGTTACTGTGGTATTGACGCCCAAGAGGATGTAAAATATGTGTTACACAACATTTCAAAAATATAACATTTTTAAAAAATCAAATTCAATTTACGATGATATTTACCTTTGAGTCACTTCCAGTAAGTGTATTTTATTGACTCATCATCATATCTTACAAATCAATGTAAGATGTTTTGTAAAATGTCGATCGATGCTCTCAATAAAATGATAATTTTTTTAATTAAACCATTTATTAATAAATTCCTCTGAATAGCAGGTGCTGTCCTGAAATTTTGATTTTTGAGGAACTCTATACATTTGCTTAGATAAATTTTGAACCTGATGTAATTGATATGCAGAATAATTGCACGCTAGTGTGATATTATAGTTTGGGAGTGCAATAGAACCATTTCCTGTGAAATGTTACTGTTTTGGGGAGGGCAATATAACTATTTCCTGTGAAATGTTACTGTTTTGGGGAGGGCAATATAACTATTTTCTGTGAAATGTAACTGTTTCCGAGAGGGCATTATAACTATTTCAGGTGTGATTCAGCAATTTTCAGGGCATAGGAATAAAATTATCTCATTTGTGACAAAGGGGAAAACTTATTCCAAAATGTTATATAAACTATTAAGGTCATCTAAGGTTGTAAGAGAAGAGGAATGCAATTCATGGAGATTTAAAACTCCACTCCAGTCTTACTCGTCTTAGATTTCTGGTCAAACCATAAAACTTGGTGCAATCTTGAAATTAATTTGGTACGTGGAGGAAAGATGAGCTGACAGTCTGTTTGGTTTCTGTTACAGAGGTGTCTCCTAAACCAGCCCCCAGCAATGATAAACCCGGCCAGCATTTTGATGCGGCCTCATTCATCGGCGGCATGATACTGATGGGCGGACTCATAGTGATCATCTACTTTGGCCTCAAATTCTACCGGGCTCGACGGGACAGGAACTACCGTACTCTCTGATTTTCCACCAATCAAATCTCATTCCTCTCTTTATTTTAGCTCCTTAATGTCCAGGAGTGATTACGATAGCATCATGTGTTTTTTTTAGTAAAATTTCAAGTTGTTAGGTATTATCAGTTTTGTTTAAAAAAGAGAAAGTCTTGGTGCTTGGATATTTTTTAAACTAAATTTTGAAATAATCACAATGAAGCCAAAACTGTTTGAAGTCTTTACACAAGTGCCAGTTTCAAAGTTTTCAAAAGTCTATTTTTGTAGATCATTTTGCTCAATAGAAGTAATGCTCTGCTCTTCTAGAAAGGATACCAGTAGTTGGAGGTTTTTTGAATGTGTTGAGTTGAACCAATTATTGTCAAATGTTTTCTTTTCTCTATTTTTTTTGGCCTTTAATTTTTATGAGTGGGCTTTTTTTAAGCATGTGAATTTTTAGGGGTAGGAGGTAAAAGCATCAGTGATTATTTTGGCATTAACTATATTGGCATAGTTAATTTACTCATTTTCACCATTTTCCACAAAAACAAATTATTAGCCAAAAAATAAGGCCACACTTTGGCAAAGAAAGTATGTATAATTGTTTACTTAAAGGTGATCTGATAGGAGTTTGATCTGACATTTGAATTTGTATGGGTTATTTTGAATTGGTTGATCTGATATGTAAACATATACACCAAAAAAGCAATATTTGAGTGATTCTTTTGATATTAGAAAGATAAATTAGCTGATCTGAAATAACTGAAAAAAATTGCTTGATCTTGCATGAAACCTATATAAATGCATTAGTTGAAATGATTGGTTGATCTTAACTTATGTTGATGCAACAGCTTATCTGATTTGTTGATCTGATTGGTACATAGAAGTTGATCTGACTTATATTTAAAGGTTACTGGTTCATGATAAAATGAAGGATACAATGTACAATACCTGTAATTATTTACCTGTAATTCTTTACCTGTAATTCATTATTTGTAATTCATTACAAGTACAAATTTTATGTAATTAGAATATTGTTGAAAAACAAACATGCTGTGGAATAACCGACAGACAACTGATAGTTAACTGTGGAATAACCGACAGACAGTGGGATAGTTAACTGGGCAAAGAACCTAGCTTTGATTATGCATGCTTTGTTGTTGGTTTCCGCTGGTGATATATCAAGCATTCCATTCACTCACTGTGTGAAATGAGTCCTTTACTTCCTTCATAAGAAATCTACAAGCTCTTGTTTACTCCACACAATGTTATTGAGCTTAAACAACTCAAAGAGAAAAAGTTTTGAATTATTGTTGCTAAATATATTCATTTTTGCTTTATTACTTGAGAGCTATGCCATTTGTTTATGACAAAGATATTATATGCCATTTTTTGTGTATTACATAGCTATGCTACTGGGTGTAGTATGCAATCATACATACATTACATAGCTATGCTACTGGGTGTAGTATGCTATCATACATGCATTACAAAGCTATGCTACTGGGTGTAGTATGCTATCATACATGCATTACATAGCAATGCTACTGGGTGTAGTATGCTATCATACATGCATTACATAGCAATGCTACTGGGTGTAGTATGCTATCATACATGCATTACATAGCTATGCTACTGGGTGTAGTATGCTATCATACATGCATTACATAGCTATGCTTTTCTTTGTGTTTATTACATACGAGTGGCTTTGCTGCTACATGTGTGTGTAATCATTTTTGCTTCATTTCAAAGAATTTGAACAATGTAATGTAATGTAACATGAAATTGGATGAAGTGCTATCATATGATGTTTTTGTTTTCATTTATCTTTCCTTAATTTACTCTCATTTTGAAATGCTAACTGGCATTTGTATTTGTTGGGATATAGAAATGTTTGGGTTTGTAATCAGATTTGTTCATGTGAGCTTATTTGTGAAATTATTGTTCATTTTTAATTAAAATCTAAATTTCAAATTTTCAATTGCTGTTCTGTGAATAATAACTGGTATCTACTAAATGTGGTAAAAAGGCCAATCACTCAGAAAAAAGGCCAATCACTCAGAATAAAAGGTCAATCACCCAGAAAAAACAACCACAGCCTGTCTAACAGTGGGGCTCGGTACAAAAGGCTTATCCAGGCTACATGTGTGGTAGAGTGTAGAGCTGTGTTGTGTAATAATTTGATGGTGTTTCATTTTATTGAAGTACTGTATATTTTTAGGGGGGATGTAGACTATTGAGGGTAAAAGACTCTAATATATATTACATGTAAGAAAAAAATGAAGGCTTTAACTTCATTAGGGGTTCATTAATACCTCATAGATAAATACTATTATATTACAGTAAATGTTGTTTGAGGGTGGGGTGGGAGTGGGTTATAAAACAATATCAAATATCAAAGAGTTCATTTTGTGATACATGTATTATCATCTAACTATTACAGTAGCTTGTTTTATTTATGTATACTTAACATTGAGGTTGATGAATTTAGTGTGTAGCTGACCAGTTGAGGGGGTTGGTGTGTAGTCGGATAGCTGATGGGCCGAAGGGGGTCAGTGTGTAAACTGATAGCATTCAGTAGGTTGGCCATACTTGAAGTAGAAGATTCATATTATGTTAACTTGGGAAAGGGTTAATCATTGATCTCGTGTATCCATATAGATAATATATATAGATGTATATAAGTTACAAAGGGTACCACCCATCACATCTAAGCCTTTAGAATAAGCTTCTGTTTCATCCAAGGTAGTAGAAATATTTGAATAATGTTTTAGTTTAAGTTTAGATATAAGTGTCTGTTGAATTCGCTTTTTTTAATCTGTTACAGGTAAAACAAAGTACTTCTGATTTAATTTTGTGGGGTTTTTTTAGAAAAATATTCTTTGCTTGACTAAATGTGTTTTAATGATAAATTTGTGAGGACTATCTTCTTTATTGTTCTCTGTATGTATATTATCATAAAAATTGCTTTGTATGTTAAAATAACAAAATTTTCTTCCATATGTTTATTTTTTATTTTTTCAATTTTAAGAAAATTGAAAATTTACTCCTATTATGAAACTCTTTAGAGTGGTTTTAAGACCCTCATTGACAAGTTAACTTTGTAAATGAAATTCACGTATTTTTCTATGTTTTGAGTTTTTTCACTTACAGTGTATGAAAGAAATCAATGGTTGCAGAATTTAGTTTGATGTGCACCTAAATTTGTCGTTGTATGTTCATAAATGTACAATTAACATCATTAAAAGAGAAGTTTGTTATGAATACCTTAAATTTCTTCTTGTTTTGTTGACCATAGGTCATAAATGTCTCTCTTCTGCAGAAATAAGGAATGAAAATAATCTGAAATGTGATATTGCATTTCCTGGTCATAGCTATATAAACCTGCCATGACTGGAATATTTTATAATTCACTGGTATATGGTACATGTAAGTCTGGTGTTATAATTCACTGGTATAGGGTACATGAAAGTTTGTTGTTATAATTCACTGGTATATGGTACATGTGAGTCTGGTGTTATAATTCACTGGTATATGGTACATGAAAGTTTGTTGTTATAATTCATTGGTATATGGTACATGAAAGTTTGTTGTTATAATTCACTGGTATATGGTACATGTAAGTCTGGTGTTATAATTCACTAGTATATGGTACATGTAAGTCTGGTGTTATAATTCACTGGTATATGGTACATGTAAGTCTGCTGTTATAATTCACTGGTATATGGTACATGTGAGTCTGCTGTTATAATTCACTGGTATATGGTACATGTAAGTCTGCTGTTATAGTTCACTGGTATATGGTACATGTGAGTCTGGTGTTATAATTCACTGGTATATGGTACATGTAAGTCTGTGTTATAATTCACTGGTATATGGTTCATGTAAGTCTACTGTTATAATTCACTAGTATATGGTACATGTAAGTCTGCTGTTATAATTCACTGGTATATGGTACATGTAAGTCTGGTGTTATAATTCACTGGTATATGGTACATGTAAGTCTGCTGTTATAGTTCACTCCAAGATGATAAACTCTGTAATAGCTAGTAATGACCAGTGTTGGTGAGTCTGCTGTTGAATTTCACTCCCTGAATACTGACAATGGTTAGTCTGCTGTTATTTTTCACTCCCTGAAGACTGACAATGGTTAGTCTGCTGTTATATTTCACTCTCTGAAGTCTGGTAATGGTTAGCCTGCTGTTATATTTCACTCCCTGACGACTGGCAATAGTTAGTCTGCTGTTATATTTCACTCCCTAAAGACGGACATTGGTTAGTCTGCTGTTATATTTCACTCCCTGAAGACTGACAATGGTTAGTCTGCTGTTATATTTCACTCCCTGAAGTCTGGTAATGGTTAGCCTGCTATTATATTTCACTCCATGAGACTTACAATGGTGAGTCTGCTGTCGAATTTCACTCTCTGAAGACTGGTTATGGTTAGTCTGTTGTTATTTTTCGCTTCCTGATTAATTGTAATTAGACTGCTGTTATTTTTCACTCCCTGATTAATTGTAATAATTAGACTGCTGTTATTTTTCACTCCCTGATTAATTGTAATAATTAGTATGCTGGTATATATCATTCCTTGGCTATATTTCACAGTTACAGCCATTCGAATCACCTTGATCGCCCCTGTTGTTGCTTTCTATAGAGAGAGGGTTTTTGTTATAGAATTGGCAGAGACTGTTCCGAATGCAGTTATATGATGCATGGCTATCATCTGTTTATTTCACTCCATTGTTATTACTTGTACCACTATATAGACCTGCAGTCAGGATAATGGATACCATTCCGCTTTCCTAGATAATTAACTTTATATATGTGGACCTCTTTCTAGAGGAAACTCTTTTTGCAAATCTTAAGGTTCTCCGATCCTCAGCCTCAAAGTATTTTTTTCATCATAAAAACTTTATCTTTTATATCTTTTACCCCCCCCCCCCCCCCCCCCCCCCCCCCCCCCGGATGCTACGTGCCTGTATTACATGTACTACGCAAAACTTCAATCCTCTGTGTGACAGGGCCTTTTTTGAGTCGTGTTCAACTTAAAGCTTTTTTTTAACAGAGTCGTGGCTATTATTGCTCAGGTGTGGAGGATGCGGGTCGGATGGAACTGGTGGTGGTGACACAGATTTGACGTACATGTGTGTGTACTGCCAGGGAAGGCGACCTATTATGATTCTTTCCCACACACTTTATTGAAAAGATTGATTCTGTACATACATGTGTAGAGGCCATAAGAAGGTTGTTCCTCCATGTTGTGGATCTTTATGTAGAGAATTAAAATATGAACCTAAAAAGTAAACTATGTGAAAGCACATGGTTTTGACACAATCTGTGCAAATAAAAAGTAATGTATGAAAAAAAAATTGTGGGAACCCCTTCCCCCGAACAATTTTTTCCCCCTAAATTTCCACACATGCTGTGAAATTACCAAAAATAGCCGTTGACCCCCTTGCAAATAAAGATATCACTCGGAGCCCTCTATATCAAAATTTATTTGGATCTGCACGAGAAAATGATGATGATTCAAAATTTAAAGAGCTTTATTGAGGATATTTGTCTGTTCTGTGACGGTGATGTTTGTATAGCCAGGGTCCAAATTAGTCTTCACAAGCTTCTTGGCAGTCTTTCAGGGAATCGAAATGGTTCCGTCCGGAGGGGGCGGGGCCACCGAAAGTCCTCTGGGTGCACCTCCTCAGGGTGGGGCTGTAGGACCAAAACACGTGTAGACTCATGTACTGTCCCTCGTAGGACGGCTCCAGACACTCTGTAAGTGGGTCAAGTTTGATAAATACTGTCCTTCTGACATAGTATATTTTAACAAATACAGTATACAACATTGTCATGTTGTATATTTTATTTGGTAAAATATATTATATCAGAAAAGACGGTATTTAGTAACAGGACGTGTAAATGGCTTCTTAATACAGAACGGTGTCATCATACATGTATGCTTGATTAAAATTAAACCAATGATATCTATAGATGAACTTGTATACGTTTGATTATCCATGTAGCGACGTTAAAAGTTAGGATACGATTTGAGACAAATATGAAACTTCTCTATGACTTTTACATGTACATACAGGTATAAATACCTTACTACATAAAACATGGAATTTGGCCAAATTTGTAGTGAAATTAAAAAAAATACTTAGTAACACGTCACATTCGCAAAATAGGGAAAAACTCTTGCAAATAAAAGCGTATGTCTTTAAGAAATAAAATGTAAAATTTACAATTTTAGGTTTTTTAAAAATTTAAATGAAATAAGACTAGTATTTTTCTGACCTGGTTTTAAAGCTGTGGCTTCCCTACAGAGAGCGACAGTCAGGAGCATGAGTGGAACAATCATCATGATTGGTGGATCTAAAATTGTACAACTGGAACAATCATCATGATTGGTGGATCTAAAATTGTACAACTGGAACAATCATCATGATTGGTGGATCTAAAATTGTACAACTGGAACAATCATCATGATTGGTGGATCTAGAATTGTACAAATGTCTTATTAAAGAACGAAAAGGACCTACAAAGGCAAAATATACTACATAAATAGTAGTATAACATGCAGGAAAAGAATATTAAACTCGCTGCAATACGGTAAAATCAATATGTTTAAATTTAACAATCTCATCTATAAATTAGAATTTATTACCGGGATATAATGCTTTAATTAAATAAAAACGCGCCGTAATAATTCGTACATTAAAAATCTAACTAATTTTAAACAAACAAAACCAAATAGAATGAAACAATAGAATACAATCAAATCGTGTCGGAATTGGAATCTTTGAAACATTTCTTTGTGGTAAATCAGACACACGCGAGGACGGTGGTTGAATGAAGTGTTTTCAAATAATTTTTTTAAAAAGTCTAGAATATTTTCCAAAAAAAGAAAAACAAACCTGATTTCTGTTTCTAAAAATTAGGTACGCTTAGAGATGTTTACACAGCTATATGTAGATACCCACACTGTTTGTAGAATACAAGTACATGGGCAATTGCATGCGTACATTTATAAAGTGAAATTAACGAACACCTGTCGCCTGACATGCTGCTGCCGATTTCTAAACATTTCACTGTTGATTAATTTAATTAACCTCGGAATTATTAACTATTCACCTGTGCTACAATGTAGCAATGAACCGTGTGTACATATGAATGATAGATATCTGCTATATCAGCTGGACAGTGTATTTAATAGTTATTGTGTCGTTTCTTAGATCAAAGCCTCTGCTGGAGTTTGAACCAGAGTCATCTGGCGTACAAATCCAGCACTCTACCGATCACAAGATGAATATGACCATCTTAAAGTTTGCTTTAAAATTAGGTAGACTAAAGACGATTTTTAAGCCACCTTTAAGTCTCAATGCTGCTTTAAGCTGGCTTAATTGAGGCTTAAATTAAAGAGTTAAAGATGGCTGCTAGGTCCTTAAAGGCAACATGATCAAGACAATCTTTAAGCAACCCTTAATTAATCCATTTTTAAGGATAACTTAATGTGCAAACTTCTTTAAGCTGTCTTCAAGCCATTTTTGTTCAAAATATAACAGTCGTTAATCAATATTTAGCTTTACCCACACAAATTAGTTTGTGACAATTTATATATTTATGATCAGAGGAAAACTATATTAAATCTGTATATTCTACATGTAAGTATATATTCCAAATGAGAACTTTGCCTTGCGTGTGGGTATAAGACAAACCTGTTGTATATATACACGTATTGTATATTCTGTGTTATTTTTGGTGGTTTTCTCAGGTTGAACAAACATGGATTTAATTGGATTTACACCAACAAAAGACACTGGACACAAAAAGCAGCGACGTATTTACAAGATCAATGGATTCTACATGTACATGACGTACATAATGTATTTACAAGATCAATGGATTCTACATGTACATGACGTATTTACAAGATCAATGGATTCTACATGTACATGCATTGTTCTTTATCCGTCTAGGAGATCTAGTCAGTATTATGTCTAAAAATAACTTAAATTGAAAAACAGAAAGTGCATGATATCATTTCTTGAGTTAATAATACACACAGTTTGTTAACATATAATACATACACACAGATTGTTTACATATAATACACACACACAGTTTGTTTACATATAATACACACACACAGTTTGCTTACATATAATACACACACACAGTTGTTTACATATATTATACATACACACAGTTGTTTACATATAATACACACACACAGTGTGTTTTCATATAATACATACACACAGTTTGTTTACATATAATACACACACACAGTTTGTTTACATATAATACACACACACAGTTGTTTACATATAATACACATAGTTTGTTTACTTATAATACACACACACAGTCTGTTTACATATAATACATACACACAGTCTATTTACATATATAATACATACACACAGTTGTTTACATATAATACACACCCAATTTGTTTTCATATAATACATACACACAATTTGTTTACATATAATACACACACACAGTTTGTTTACATATAATACATACACACAGTTGTTTACATAAAATACACACAGTTTGTTTACTTATAATACACACACACACACACAGTGTTTTTACATATAATACACACACACACACAGTGTGTTTACATATAATACACACACACAGCTTGTTTTCATATAATACATACACACAGCTTGATTACATATAATACATACACACAGTTTGTTTTAATATAATACATACACACAGTTTGATTACATATAATACATACACACAGTTTGTTTTCATATAATACATACACACAGTTTGATTACATATAATACACACACACAGTTTGTTTACATCAGATATTGTATTTTCTTTACTTTATTTGTGTCCCATTCAGCCACAAAGAGGTTGTCTCTGGTGTCCACACATAAACCCCATGGACCCTGTAAATGACAGTTGTCAATGTAGCGGAGGAACTGTCCGTCCTGATCCAGGATGTGGATACGGTGGTTGTTATATTCTGCTGTCAGTATCTGACCTTGGCTGTCTGTTGTGATGCCGTATGGAATAAATGATCCCTTGGTAGTAGAGGGAGGACCAGTGTAGGTAAACCGGAGTTTCCCGGCCTGATTGACCACCACTACTGCACGGGCTCCATAGTCTGACACACAGATATCTAGGTTCCTGTTCTCACTGATGTATTTAACTTTTTTTTGTAATTCACCAGGTGAATACAGAGGTTGTCCTTTCTTATCATACTGAATACTTTGTTTCTCTGTGGAGCCAGAGTAACACACAACTTTTGTTTGTTTATTATCACTGTCCATGACAACCAGGAGGTCACCTGAGGAGGTACTGCAGACACTGCGAGGTCTCCACCCCTGTAGTCTGATCACTGTCTGATTCTGTGTATTTTTCACTATGTTCACATTTCTATCACTGTAATCAGTATAAACTAGATCCCCACTCCTTGTCACTGCTATGTCCCGTGGACTGTTCCATGACTTGGTTTGGACTGACTTCACTAGTTCCCCCCGCAGGTTGTAGAGTCTCATCATCTTATCATTACCACATGTCCAGATTTCTTCATCACTGAGACAAGTAACACTGTCTAAGTTTTCATACTGTGTCTGTATGGTGGAGATGATCCGTGGCTCATCAAGCAGTGGTTTGAGAGGAGGGGATCCAGCTTCTGAGGTATCCATGGTGTAGCCATGTTTCTTTGTTGTAATAGAGAATGCTGACAGGGAACCAAATTGTTGGTAAAGTTTTTTCGTTTTAATTTTCTGAGGGGTGAAGTTTGGTAGAGAAACTGTGAGTTTAGGAGGCAATCTTCTGAATTCAGCATTCCTGGATTTGTAGGCAGAGACAAGGCTGACATCATTGGAGTCCAGTAACTTCTTCAGATCAGTGATGCTCTGTGTGATTTCAGAAATGGTGCATGTGATTTCATCTTCCTGTTTGTTTAAGACAGCCAGGTGTTTGGAGTCCATTTCATCAAGATCAGATTTCTGTTTCTGTATAATGGTATCTATTTCTTTGTGCAAGTCTTCTCCATGTTTGTCAATAGCTGTTGTCAATTTCCTGGAGTTTTTATTTACTTCAGATTTCTGAACTGCAATGTTGAACGCAATCATCTGATATTTAGGATAAAGGAAATCTTCTAATTCTTTTAAATCTTTCTGTAAGTCATGTTTGTGGCTTCCTAAGCCATTCGCAAAGTCAACAACATCATGTGCATGATGTTTCTTAGAGGAAACACAGAGTGCACAAATAGGAACGACACATTGTTTACAGTAAAGTTCACAAATCTTTGAGGAGTGTTTAAGACATTTAGTAGTAGATCCCCTCTTTTCAAATGGCACCACTTTGTGTTCTTTGGATTGATCAGAGAGATGTTCCCCCACACAGGCTTTACACAGATGTATGTGACAAATGTCACAGTACATAGGGGGTCCCGGGGTCTCACAGAGTCTACACCGTAACACATCCTGGGCCCTAGTCCTAGGGTCCATGGCAGACTCGTTTATTTCCTGTTTTAGATATCCTGAAAAATACAATAACAAGAAATAAGTGAAATGTTTATTCCTTTTCAGTTGCTTTGCCTGAATTTGTACACGTTTTTAAAAAGTGTTATATCGACCTTTATGAACCTCTTAAGAATTTCACATATAGATATAGATATAGAAAATAAGTGGCCCCCAGCTGTAACAAATTAAATGGAATAATGTTTACTTTTAAACATTTGTTTATTCGTTACTAGGCGCACTACCCCCACCCCCCCTTTCCGATTAGAATATCAAATATTAGCAACTTTTTGTTGTTGAAAACTAGCTTGTCAGGCATGATTTGTCAGGGTTTCGGGTAAGTACGTCCCCCTCCCCAAACTTTCAGAATCGATGCTATGTCAGTGGGTGCATGTCCCAGTTACCTACATTTTAGACTGGCAATGCCTGTTTGATATGCGCGATAGAGACAAAGGACCAGTCAACCTACATTTAAATCCTCTTTGACGTTGAATACTTACACAGGGTATCGGGAGATATTTTAGTCCAAAATATGTGATGTCTCACATGGTTTATGTCGGTAAATACACACCCGAGTCCAACATGGCGTGTTCGGGTCTGGTACAATCGCAACTTCTCGGACCTTTCCGATAGAGCTCGGAAAAACACCTATTAACATTACCGGATGTTACAATTTTATACAAAATGGAATCGCATCCCATCAATTTAAATATTGGCTAGAGACAGCATTTTATATCTTTTCTGTGATATATTTTAGGGTATATCATTAACTTTAATCAGGGACATAAATAAATGTTATTGATGTCTCTGCTTTAATGAAGTCTAGCTGATATCTTAACATATCGTAAAACGTGTCGTGTTTATATCAAGTTATATAAAAAGGAGGGGAGGGGGGTTGTTATGGACGCCTATTTTCCGAGCTCTGCCGGAAAGGCCCGGGAAGATGCGATTGGGTATGGTATCGATGTATGACACGTGATTAACGACGTGTGTTTGGGGCGGATCTAGGATCTGTTATCGATGTATGACACATGATTAACGACGTGTGTTTGGGGCGGATCTAGGATTTGTTATCGATGTATGACACGTGATTAACGACGTGTGTTTGGGGCGGATCTAGGGTCTGCGTGATTAAGGGCATGAAGTACCGAGCAAGAGAAATGAAGGAGAAGCGAACACCTACACCCAACCCCCGTAAAAAATCAAAGTACATACTGAAAGTACTGAAGCTTGGTTCTAAAGGAAATTTACTTTGTGCAAGCTTAGTTAGAAATGAGACTTATTGAAATTTTGGCATATGTTTAATTAATATCAATTGAAAGTATCCAAGGCCAGAAGGGTCAAAATGGCGTTGAAGTTGTACTCATCCATATTTATCCTTATCCATTTTATTTTTGATTAAGAAAATTTGTTCGAAATTACGTTATCTTTAAATATATAGTTTACTATGATTTATCATTAACATTAAATTTAATGTAAATTAAAGCTTAACACGACTTGAAAATGGACACTTGCCTGAAACATAGTATATCAAAGTCTTTGATTTTGTTACACTTGATTTCACACCTGGATCTTGTGTCCGACGTGTTAAATAAATTTTTGTGTCTAATGTTTGCACTTTTATATTGTTGTTATACGTGTTCTCTATAAATGTATTGCATTGTCCATTATAATTGATGTTTTGAATTTTCTTGTGCATATGTACTGCATTTAGCTGGTAAGTTGTTGCGTCTAAGTAACGAATGTAAGCGGTGTAAGATATACGTCCACACAGATGAGATCTACAATGCAAACTTGTTTAGTCAGTTCCATATATACGTACTGTAGGGAGAGCCGCGAGTTAAATCCAACAATCTCATCTATATAATCTATTAAATCCACATGATAATCTAATTAAATGAAAACGCGCGCCGTAATAATTCCTACATAAAAAATCTAACTAATTTTAAACAATCAAAACCAAATAGAATGAAACAATAGAATACAAACAAATCATGTCGGAATTGGAATCTTTGAAACATTTCTTTGTGGTAAATCACACACACACACACACACACACACACACACACACACACACACACAGAGGATGGTGGTTGAATGAAGTGTTTTCAAATAATTTTTTTAAAAAGTCTAGAATATTTTCCAAAAAAAGAAAAACAAACCTGATTTCTGTTTCTAAAATTTAGGTACGCTTAGAGATGTTTACACAGCTATATGTAGATACCCACACTTTTTGTAGAATGCAAGTACATGGGCAATTGCATGCGTACATTTGTAAAGTGAAATTAACGAACACCTGTCGCCTGACATGTTGCTGCCGATTTCTAAACATTTCACTGTTGATTAATTTAATTAACCTCGGAATTATTAACTATTCACCTGTGCTACAATGTAGCAATGAACCAGTCTGTATAAGAATGATAGATATCTGCTATATCAGCTGGACAGTGTATTTAATAGTTATTGTGTCGTTTTTTAAATCAAAGCCTCTGCTGGGGTTTGAACCCGAGTCCTCTGGCGTACGAATCCACCACTCTACCGATCGCAAGATGAATAAATCACAGCCTCTGCTGGGGGTTTGAACCCGAGTCCTCTGGCGTATGAATCCACCACTCTACCGATCACAAGATGAATGACCATCTTTTAGTTTGCCTTAAAAAAGCTTACATTTGGTTAAAGTAGACTAAAGCCGATCTTTAAGCCACCTTTTAAGCTCTCTTTAAGTCTCAATGATGCTTTAAGGAAGGAGTCTTTTCTGGTTTTCGACTTGTCAAATGTAAATTTGATTAATTGCTCATTAAATGAAGATGAAAAGAAATTGAAATATCATATTTTTCTATCTTTTTTACAATTATAGAACTTGGAATAGAAATAATAATCAATGTTTAGAATCTAACTAGGACTATACTTTTGGTGGAACACTGGCGTAGGAAAATATCAGACACATGTTTTTTTGCAATTCAGAATTGCTGTAGATTCATGAGTTTATTTAGCATTTTTAAAACAATAACATTAATGATGGATTTCTTCAACTAATTTGAACTAATAATGAGATACTAGGTTTGGAATATGTTTTTAAAACATGATTTGCCTATCAAATTACATTTTTATAAGCTTTTTAAGCGCTCATTCTATAAATATATTGTGTGAAAAAATCACTAGAATCGGATTTTCTCTCTTAATTATCAAATGGTCAATATATTAGGTTTTCTTTCAATTTATGTCTTTATGTATAGTCTTCATAATATGTAAAAATCAGAATTATTTTTTATTGGAAGCATAGAAAAATAATCAAAATATCTTCAAAATTTAAGAAAATTAGAGGAAATGCGGGCTAAGCAATATCAATTTTAGTTTAAATATTCATATCAATTTAGTAGTATAAGCTGATAAACATTCCGATAATCTATCATTTAATTGAAGAATACAAACTTCATATCTTAAACAGATGTCTACAAAACTGCAGATAACTACATTTATTTTTATCATCCTTTAAAGGTATATGTGGCGTATTTTTAGTGAATAACAATAAAAAGATCTGATTATTTGCTTTAATACATTAGTTAAAGATAGAATTTCACATAAATTGCGCTGTCAATGTCAATCGCATAACAGAAATACGAGAAATAAAAAAAAACCATATTTTATTTTTTTACGTGCAGTTAAAAAATACAAAAGATTTGAATAACCCCGCCTTAAATGGGTCACGTGACATCCATCTCGGTCAATCAAGAACAATGGCGACGACGAGAAAGAGGGGTAGACCGTTTAAGTTTGACAGATTTGGCAAGGAAATAAAAAAGAGACAGACTGACAAGGATAGGAACAAAGGGAAGGTCGTCATCGGTAACCATGTAGATTGATGGAATAAGAATTAAAGCCGAACTGAACAAGTTTCCATCATGAAGTTGTAGGGATTTTGCTAGTAAGGTCATGCTCCATGTGTTCTGTGTCTTTACTTTATAAGTTATAAACCACAGGTGGATTTTCGTTTAGAGGAATTTTTTAATAAAGTATAAATAAACACTCTCAGTACATGCATCCCTCAGGGAGAGGGGTATTTACTCCGTTTACCATGTCGATGACGCTAAAATCGTGTTTCACCTTTATTACACATAATTAAAAATTTATATCGTTCTACCTTAATGAATATCGGAATAATGATGCTTCGAGTATCATCTGATATAAGAATTATCTAATTTAAGACATGAAAAACGTGAGTTGTACACACACTGTTCTTTCATTGTGTTTTCAATGCTGGGTTTTCCCGCACTCATGCGCAGTGGCGTACGTTATATATGGCGGATCACATTAATATTCATCAGACGTATAGCAAAGTTTAGAGACAAATGACTAAAGACAGAACGTGTTTTATGTACCTAGAGTTGGCGAAACGTCTAATTATAAGAAGCATGATGTATATTTTTACTCAAACTCATGTCAAAATTTTTACTCCAAATACGCCACATATACCTTTAAGTTGAGAAAAAAGGTAGTGACCTTGACCTCAGCTTAATGCGAAAACAAGGAGGTCAAATTTTATTAAACTGATACAATCATTTGGTTATATGATCTGTTTGACTGTAAAAATTTCACGAATTTCTTGATATAAGAAGTATGTCTAAAACCGAGAAGACTCCTTCCTTAATCCGGTTTAATTGAGGCTTTAATAGTTAAAGATGGCTGCTAGGTCCTTAAAGGCAGCATAATGAAAAACAATCTTTAACCAACCTATAATCCATTTTTAAGAATAACTTTCTGATCATTAGGGTCCAAACTTCATTAAGCTGTCTTCGAGACATTTCCGAATATAACAGTTTTTAATCAATATTTAGCTAATTACTTTACCCACAAAAATTATTTTGTGACGATTTATTAATTTGAGATCAGTGGAAAACTATATTTAATATGTATGCTACATGTAAGTATATATTGCAAATGAGAACTTTACCTTGCGCGTGGGTATAAGACAAACCTGTTGTATATATACATGTATTGTATATTCTGTGTTATTTTTGGTGGTTTTCTCAGGTTGAACAAACATAGATTTAATTGGATTTACACCAACAAAAGACACTGAACACAAAAACCAGCGACGTATTTACAAGATCAATGGATTCTACATGTACATGACGTATTTACAAGATCAATGGATTCTACGTGTACATGACGTATTTAAAAGATCAATGGATTCTACATGTACATGACGTATTTACAAGATCAATGGATTCTACATGTACATGACGTATTTACAAGATCAATGGATTCTACATGTACATGACATATTTACAAGATCAATGGATTCTACATGTACATGACGTATTTACAATATCAATGGATTCTACATGTACATGCATTGTTCTTCATCCGTCTAGGAAATCTAGTATTATGTCTAAAAATAATTTAAATTGAGAAACAGGACGTGTATCATTACTTGATTATTAAATTAAATCATATATCAAAAGTTCATTTGTTTATTTGGTTTGAGAATAAGCATTGTATCTAGAATAATGCAGATTTATAACTTGGCACTACACAGATATGTTGATGTGTATGTAAATAAACATTTACAATAAAACCCCAAAATATGATTGCATGTATTTTATCATTTCATCAGACCGACAAGGAAGTCTAGATTAACTGTTGACATTCATCATACAACGTACATGCACTGATCCAGAAAATTTTCCAAAGGGTGAGGGATAAATCTGTTTGCCCTGGGGGGGGGGGGGGGGGGTGGGGTGATAAATTTTATTCCTCTAGATCCCTTTATGACAATTCTTTAAATTGCCAATCACTCAACCCCCATCAAATTAACAATTGTCATCGATAACACCGATTAAAGAAGCTGTCATCATTGGAATCTCTCTCTCTCTCTCCTCTCTCTCTCTCTCTCTCTCTCTCTCTCTCTCTCTCTCTCTCTCTCTCTCTCTCTCTCTCTCCTCGCTTTCTCTCTCTCTCTCTCTCTCTCTCTCTCTCTCTCTCTCTCTCTCTCTCTCTCTCTCTCTCTCTCTCTCTGACCCCCCCCCCCCCCCCCAGCTTGTGCTTTTACACATTCCGTTCTACTCTTAGTTTGCTTCCACATCAAAATCACAAGTTTAAGCCTTAATTTGTTTTCTGTACGTTGACTGAGTAATATAGTATCACCCATCCCACGAGCACGGATATAGCGAATTTACCACACTTTTTGGAAAGTTAAAATATATATGTATATATTTAACCCCCTTTTAAAGTCGCTGCATGCCAGTAACTACACATGTAGCAATAGCAATTTGCATGCCTTGACTGCCACCAGAATATAAATTATGGCTTACTTTTAGAGTATAATTGCATTGTTACTTTTTAAAGAATTATAAATATTAAATATGTACATTGTTATTTGAGTACGAATTTATAAACCATACCTAGAATTTAAAAAGAAAATAAACTTCGCCAAATGTTGCTATAATTGTTTTTCCCAAGACACGTGTTCACGTAACTACAGGTGTCGAATTGACACGATCAGGTATAACACCTGTATCATATTTACCTGCTCCATTGGGCAGGTAAATAAAGTGATAACAAACGTAGTTATGGTCTATAATGCTATAAACAATTCATAAATTAAAAAAGTTAATTACTATGGAGCCCCCTCCCCTTTTTTGAGGCCATGTAAAAAGAAAAATAAAGTGAAAATAAAGAAATGAAGATTGAAATTAAAATTATCGGTATACTACGCTACGCTCTCTCCACCACGGATTAGGATTTTCATGATTTTGGGAAGTTCGGGTTTTTTTTGTCCTTATAAAGATTTTATGGATGAGTGCCCCCCCCCCCCCCCCCCCCCACTTTTTTCAAAAACGATGTTACATATCTGAAGTACTGAAACTTATATATTGCAGGAATTTTCCCTCATTTTTTAATGACTCCACAACACATGAAAGGTGTAAGCTTGGATCCCTCTTCCAGATTTTAGCGGTAGTATTCTTGCTGAATATGAGAATACGCTGTTTCGATACACCAGTTATACATCTTCTGACGTCGTGTATTTTTATTAAGAAAGGCATCGGGATCGAGGTTCAACTTGTGAAACTTTAGCAGACCATAGACATGAGCAGTTAGCAGACGAAGTCATTCGGGAAATCTAGAACAAATTTTGGTATTTTCTGAAACTCAAAGATATAATGTTTGGTGACTCCACGTCGTATAATTATGAATAAGAAGGAAATTCGGGGGTTTTTTTTTGGATAATAGTTGAGTCTTAAGGGCAATATGTTGAAATTGAAATGGAGGTACACGTTTTTACACCATAGATAATTGTCAACGATAAACATAAAATGTATTGGTAAAACGGGCTTTATTGAAGAAAATTCAGTGAAACATGCAAGCAAATAGGCCCGTTATATTTCAACATATATTGTGCTACTATATTTTATATTATATGTTATCAATGCCCATGAAAAAAAATATGTACAGTGATGTTGTATGATTCCATTTCAGACTAAAGACCTTAGAGAGACATTTACAGTGACACCAAGGTATGGACCAGCAAGTTTGTAAACATTTTTTTTTTATTTATCGGCTTGATACTTTATAATTTAATTCTGATTACATTATGCACACTTACAAAACAAGTCTTGTTTTCAATAGGCCAAATATCTTGAACCCCTTTTCAGGTTTTAAGCATGACCATTGATATTTTCTGATGTTTCTAACTGTCATTTCACCTTTTACGACAAAAGACTTTGGATTTGCAATAACATCTGAGAGAAACAATTACAAAAATTATAGTGCACTGTTATCCGCAGTTTTTTTTTTTTTTTTAATATTTTAAACTTTAAGGAGTATTTTAAGTTTAGTATGGTACACTTCATATTGGCTAACCAATTATTAATAAACACATTAAATGTATATGTCAGGTACGTACATGTAAATTTACATTTAATTTAAAAAAAAAACCCAGAATTTCATTAAATCAAAGTCTATTTTGTAGAGAATGAGAGTTTGACGATCCAACAAGCACTGATTTATTTGACTGATTATATGACTAATTACATAATGGAGGTGAGTCCTAATTAGGTTACCTGAGTCGAACACTCAGTTAACCTGTTGTAATCATCAGTTGTCAGTTGTTGTCCACCGGGATTTAATATGCATTTAATTATAAGTTGTCAGTGGTTAATATTGTCCACCGTGTACACTTTTATTGACCAGACACTGCAGCGTTTGATTGTTATTTGTATTTAACAAGTCAGGAACAATTAAATTATGTTAATTGCCATCTTACAGACTGCAGATTTGATTAGGTTTTACAAAAAATTTTCCTTGTAAAACTAGTTATCAATGATATGAAAAATATAAAATATATAAAAAAAAATTCCTCGGTCCTATTTGTTACAATCATGGTTTATGTATAACTTCTTTCTGATTTTTTTCCTTCAATGTAAACTTTTCGAAAGCTTTTCTGAATTGATTTTTCTTATTGATCTTCTAAATTCAAATTTGTACACGTGTACTGTTGAATTTTCAGACATCGAAAAACATACAGAAATGATTAAAAGCATACAAATGATGCAGAAACTCCAAGTATAAAAGGAGTATCCATGGATTCTATGGAAAGGTATGTGTTTGGTAACTTGATATATTACAAGCCACTATTAATATTGACATAATAGGAAATTCTTCCATTTTATGAACGAACCGAAGAGCAAAAAAATATGTACCTCTGTGTGAACTTTTGTGACGTTGCAAATGTTATTGCATTGAGAGTTAAAGCTTTATCTTAGCACTGTACAAAAATAGACAATAATTGCTAAATGATTTTCATGATCCGTCTTTTTTATATTGAAATACAAGAAATAATTAACTTTAAAAGTTCACCAGGACATGAACTTGGTTGGTACTAAGTCTTGATCGAATCTTTTGATAAGCGTTCTGTCTTCAGAGGATTTGATTATTCACATGTCCACAACTCCATATCCCGGTGAACTTTTCAACATATAAATATAATTGTGGTCACCTGAGTCAAATAAGTGACCTATTGCAATTGGTTTTTGTCCGCCGTCGGCGTTTTGAGTTGTGTGTTGTGCGTTAACATTTGGACATTTTCAGCTTAACTTCTTGGAAATTACGATATCCATAAGAGAAAGGAATATAGGTTGTGAAGTGACCGATTATTAACCGATTGTCCTTTTAATAGGCAAACATGAAGCTAAGTTCACCATAAGATTTAGTAAAGAGTCCTCTACGGGCCTGTTAAGTTCATGACCCTTGGGTAAGTGGTCGCGTTTAGTGAGAAAGTACTGGGTCTCTAATAGTCAAACAGTGAATATGTATCACACTCTTATTTGCATCGTTCATGATGTTTGGGGAATTAACTCTTTTTTCCCTAATTTGTGGCTGTGTGAGATATTCACATTCACAATACCTGAAGAATCAAATTCAAAATCCGTAGAAGTTAATCTGAAGACTATATTTCAAGAAAGTGCAAGTTGGAAAGTGATCAAATAGCAAATATAAAAAAATATAAAGTTGAACAATTTAAAAGATTAAAATCACTATCGAAAACATACATGTAAATTGTAAAAATCATGACCCTTGGGTTATTAACTAATAGATATGAATACATTGAACCAACGACACTTGACCGACTTCATAGTGGGCTGTATATTTCAGTTGAAACAGCTTGAGTAAATGTCACACAACAGGGCAGAAAAAATTGTTTCCAATTTTGACAATATATAAAATTAATATTAAGCATGACCTCTTTTCTTCTTATTTGCTAAGAGATGCTCATAGAGCATCTCTTAGCAAATAAGAAGAAAACAGGTCAACATTTGACAGCTTGTTTCGGTGAGTAACATCCAAGCCGTTTTTAAGACGGATCTAAATGCTGACACAGTTTGTTTGATATATTTATATCTTTGGTAAAACCAAATATTTGTTTACATGTAATACATGTATATACATTTATGTAATGATAAATTATAGGAAAAAATTATTCATTCATGCATACTATATTCACTCCGTTTGTTTTTATGTATACATACAGTTGGTAACATATTTAATATGCATACATATGAAATGTTTCTATCCATACATACACAGTTTGTTTTCATATAATACATAATTAGTGGTTTTCATTGATATACACACACAGTTTGTTTATGCATAAATATTTACATTTTCCAGTGTCTTTGTCTGTGATAACACTACAAATCAATTTTGTACTATACAGCCCAATAACATCAAATGACGTATTGTTGGGGGCGCAAGCACATTTGCAAAATTAATATGTTAATATTTAATCGTACAACTGCTGAAAATTATATAAATATAAGAAATAAGGAATCATTCTTTGAATATTATGAGGTGATAATTTCGGTCGGGTCGTGATCAAATCTATCATAAAGCCTTTCGGGCTTTATTGGATTTGATCACGCCCCGACCAAAATTATCACCTCATAATATTCAAAGAATGATTCCTTATTCCTTAATACACACACACAGTTTGTTTACATATAATACATACACACATTTTGTTTACATATAATACACACACACAGTTTGTTTACATATAATACACACACACAGTTTGTTTACATATCATACATACACAGTTTGTTTACATATAATACATACACACAGTTTGTTTACATATAATACACACACACAGTTTGTTTACATATAATGCACACACACAGTTTGTTTACATATAATACACACACACAGAGTGTTTACATATAATACACACACACAGTTTGTTTACATATAATACACACACACAGTTTGTTTACATCAGATATTGTATTTTCTTCACTTTACCTGTGTCCCACTCAGCCACAAAGAGGTTGTCCCTGGTGTCCACACATAAACCCCGTGGATCCTGTAAATGACAGTTGTCAATGTAGCGGAGGAACTGTCCGTCCTGATCCAGGATGTGGATACGGTTGTTGTACAAGTCTGCTGTCAGGATCCGACCCTGGCTGTCTGTTGTGATGCCGCATGGAGAGAATGATCCCTCGGTAGTAGAGGGAGGACCAGTGTAGGTAAACCGGAGTTTCCCGGCCTGATTGACCACCACTACTGCACGGGCTCCATAGTCTGACACACAGATATCTAGGTTCCTGTTCTCACTGATGTATTTAAAGTCACCATATGAATAGAGAGGTTGTCCTTTGTCGTCGTACTGAATACTTTGTTTCTCTGTGGAGCCAGAGAAACACACAACTTTTGTTTGTTTATTATCACTGTACATGACAACCAGGAGGTCACCAGAGGAGGTACTACAGACACGGTCAGGTCTCCACCCCTGTAGTGTGATCACTGTCTGTATCTGTGTATTCTTCACTATGTTCACAGTTCTATCTGTGTAATCAGTATAAACTAGATCCCCACTCCTTGTCACTGCTATGTCCCATGGAACGTTCCCTGACTTGGTTTGGACTGACTTCACTAGTTCCCCCTGCAGGTTGTAGAGTCTCATCATCTTATTTAAATCACTACACGTCCAGATTTCTTCATCACTGTGACAAGTAACACTGCATAAGTATTCACACTGTGCCTGTATGGTGGAGATGATCCGTGGCTCATCAAGCAGTGGTTTGAGAGGAGAGGATCCAGCTTCTGAGGTTTCCATGGTGTAGCCATGTTCCTCTGTTGTAATGGAGAATGCTGACAGGGAACCAAATTGTTGGTAAAGTTGTTCTGGGTTAATTTTCTGAGGGGTGAAGTTTGGTAGAGACACTGTGAGTTTAGGAGGCAATCTTCTGAATTCAGCATTCCTGGATTTGTAGGCAGAGACATGGCTGACATCATTGGAGTCCAGTAACTTCTTCAGATCAGCAATGCTCTGTGTGATTTCAGATATGGTGCGTGTGATTTCATCTTCCTGTTTGTTTAAGACAGCCAGGTGTTTGGAGTCCATTTCATCAAGATCAGATTTCAGTTTCTGTATAATGGTGTCTATTTCTCTGTGCCAGACTTCTCCATGTTTGTCTATTGCTGTTGTAAATTTCCTGGAGTTATTATTTAGTTCAGATTTCTGAAGTGTGATGTTGGACTCAATCTTCTGATATTTAGGATAAAGGAAATCTTCTAATTCTTTTAAATCTTTCTGTAAGTCATGTTTGTGGCTTCCTAAACCATTTGCAATGTCAACTACATCATGTGCATGATGTTTCTTAGAGGAAACACAGAGTGCACAAATAGGAACGACACATTGTTTACAGTAAAGTTCACAAATCTTTGAGGAGTGTTTAAGACATTTAGTAGTAGATCCCCTCTTTTCAAATGGCACCACTTTGTGTTCTTTGGATTGATCAGAGAGATGTTCCCCCACACAGGCTTTACACAGATGTATTAGACAAATGTCACAGTACATAGGGGGTCCCGGGGTCTCACAGAGTCGACACCGTAACACATCCTGGGCCCAAGTCCTAGGGTCCATGGTCAGACTCATTTACTAACTGTCACATGTGTTAGAGATCCTGAAAAATACAATTACAAGAAATAAGTGAAATGTCCATTCCTTTTAATGTGATTTGCATGAATTTGTAAACTGTTTAAAAAATGTTATCAACCTATATGAACCTTTTAAGAAAACATTTTTATTAAATTTACATATAGTAAATAAGTGCCCCACCCCCAACTGTTAGGAATATGTAAAAAAAATTAAATGGGATGATGTTAAATTTATTTTTAAAACATTTATTTATTTTCACTTTTCAGTGGTTGCATGACGTAATGTATATGACACAGTTACCTACATTTATATCATCTTTGACGTTGAATCCTTACATTGAATATTGGGAGAAATTTAGTCCAAAATAAGTGTTGTCTCACATCGTTTATAAGTCGGTAAATGCACACCCTAGACTAACATGGCGTATCTTTGCTGGTTCTTCCGGGTCTGTTATCGATGTATGACACGTGATTAACGACGTGTATTTGGGGCGGATCTAGGGTCTGTTATCGATGTATGACACGTGTTTAACGTGTGTTTGGGGCGGATCTAGGGTCTGCGTGATTAAGGGCATGAAGTACCGAGCAAGAGAAATGAAGGAGAAGCGAACACCTACACCCAACCCCCGTAAAAAATACAATAGAACAACAAAAAGCGAAAATTGACCTATGATTGAGCAAAATAAGTTTGTTATTAATATAAGTTTGAGTTTTTTGTCATTTCCGTTCCCTCATAAATTTTTAGCAAGCGAACATGAATACACGTACATGTATCAACGAAATGATGTAGCTGACACATTTACCAAATGTTACATGTATAATGTCATGGAATATTGGTGCATATGAAATTATTCTTAGCAGGCGGGGTGGGGGGGTGTCAAATGAATAATTTTGTTTTCAGGGTCGAGGGGTCCGATGCCTATTTTATGTGAAATGGTAAGATTGTATATGATCATTATCCACAGAGTTGAGTTTTCTATTCCGTCGTCAAAGCCTGAGGTTAGGAAACACACAACTCGTTGGATAATCTTAAGAGGGCTAGATGGTCGTTGCCATTTTTAGACTAAAATATTCCTCCTTTAGACGAAGAGTTCTGTATAAAGATGTTTGAAAATGTTCAAATTTTAAATGTTTGGATTTTTTGTTCCTAAATAACAGTTTATTGCCATAAATGTCATATTTAAAAGTTTAGGGCAGGTGTGAGGGGTGATTTGTGGTCCACATACCCCCCCCCCCTCTAAAAAAACAAAAACGTTGACCATGAAACATTGTATATAAATGAATGGGTTCTCTTTTTTTCGAAATCGATATCGTTTGTTGTGTAATTAAAAATAGAATGATATTCATGGTGGATCAACTCATCAATTTTTCAGGCGCTATTTTTCCAAATTTTATCTACACTCTTCATTGTTTTTAAACACCATAATAAGAATATTCGGTGAATATCATTATGTATACAGGTACTTATAATTTGTAACTTGACCTACTTATACAAGGAGAGGAATAACATAGGCAAAGCCTGTTTTCCAATCCTTTATTGAATATATTCAATAAAAATATGTTTGAACTGGAAAAATATTCGCGTTGGTACCATTTTATTTCCCCCTGAATTTGATTGGTTTATTGAGACATTAAACTGTTATTGTGTGTACATGGCGTTCAAAGTCGTAGCTGTATATTTATACACATCTCATCTGTTTCCACCCCTCGATCCATCGGTATGTGATGTACATGTATAGAAAATATCAACCCAGGAATAAAAAATGAAAGTGCTACTTCTTATTGATTATTTTATGAAGTTTTAGGGCGAAAAGGGAAAAAACAAAACAAACAGTTCATTAATCCCTTAAATTTGTTCTATCAATTTTAATTCAATAATCCTAAATAAAAATAAAATTAGAGAGAAAACCCATAGATTCATTGCAAGCTTAGTATGTGTATTGGTCAGTCTACCATAAGCAGAGGCCGTCGACGTGGTTTAAACAAACACTCTTAAACCCTGTGTAATCATTCCCCATTCACCGCTAAATTTTCTTGCACTTATATCACAATAGAAAAAAGCTTTTCAAACTCCCTCAGCTGTTTCACTACACCTTTTATCGTGGCCCCGTGATTTAAGAAATTACATTGTTGTTTGATCGTGCAGTGGGATACATACCACTATAAAATTTACATTACAAAATCGCTGGGGTATTTTAAAGTCAACATTTAAAAAATGATAAAGTCGTTGTGAAAATGCGCAAGTTTTACAGAAATAACAAGGACAAGTTAATATCTGGAATGTTGTCTGGGAGTTTACTAGTAGGGGGTAAGAGAGAGAGAGAGAGAGAGAGAGAGAGAGAGAGAGAGAGAGAGAGAGAGAGAGAGAGAGATTTACATTTTTCATTGTCATTTTTTGTTTTAACACTACGAATCGATTTTGTACTATACAGTCAAATAAATTCAAATGACGTATTGTTGGGTCGCAAACGGGGTTTGCATAATTAATATTCTAATATTTAATCGTACAACTGCTGAAAAGTATATAAATATAGTAATAAGGAATCATTCTTTGGATATTATGAGGTGATAATTTCGGTCGGGGCGTGATCAAATCTATCATATAGCCCTTCAGGCTTTATTGGATTTGATCACGCCCCGACCAAAATTATCACATCATAATACTCAAAGAATGATTCCTTATTCCTGAAATCTTTATTTTATACATACGAACTTAGAATGATCTCAAACATTTTGTTTGAATCCCTTTTCATTTCATAATATTCATATCTGAGAATAATAATAACGGTTTTGGGAGTTTGTGTTGGAGGGGGAGGGGGTGTACTAACAATTTAAAATATCATATTTGTGTCCCGTAAAAACGGTTTTGTGAGTGTGTGTGTGTGTGTGTGTGTGTGTGTTGGAGGGGGGATGTGTACTAACAATCACAGAAAGTTTCTAAGAATCTATAAACTGCAAAAATAACGGAGGGGTGTGTGTGATTTTTTCAAATGCAGATACGGGTATTATTTCATATCATACACCCCCCTTCTCCAAGCCTTGCCATTTTAATAATGTTTTTAAGTTTGTAACCCTACAGTGTACGAAATGGAATGCAGATACCTGCAGATTCCAATTGACATCTTCAATTTGGAATCTATATTACTAAAATTATGGACTCGACTTTTTTCGGCTCTAATACCTGTAAATCGTGTGAGAACTGTCAATAATTTTAGATATTATATAAACATTTCACCTAACTTAACTTTATGCTAACGTGTAGTGATATATATATAACGGAGATAGACCGTCCCTGGTTTTCTCTTTTAGATCTGATCATTGTCGTCCTTGCCAGTTCCGGACTGTCGGAGCCGGTGTTTCCGGAGACGGGGACAAACAGTCACGTGTTCCTGTTCCCTGCAGTAATGGTCAGTAATAAGTTTAGTATACTATCGTATCTCTCTTTGTATATTTTCCTGTAGTCTTTTTGGAAAAACAACAATGCTTTCTCACACATTTAGTACGTTAGAGACCATGCAAATAATATACGATGCATTATTGATGGATATTTCTCCGGTATCCTGTCTTAAAGATAGCATGTCACATTAGCTTGCATTTTAAAACCTGGATTTAATAACATTTATCGAAGTTATGAACCACTTTCGGAGTAGAATTTAAAAGAAAGAGCTTTATTCGTGTTTGATATGATTCCCCTTACTCTTTATCTCTTCCTTATTCTTTATCGCTTCCTTCCTCGTGTATAGCTGCATGTAATAGTTACCCCATATAATATTGTTGGTTAATATGTGCAGATACCCGATGGGCGTGGCCAAAATGACACTCGGGAGCTACGCTACGCTCCCGAGTGTCATTTTGGCCACGCCCATCGGGTATCTGCACATAACCAACAATATTATATGGGGTAAGTTACTTGTACCATAGTTTACAATTATTACAGTTATTGAGCGTGCACTTGCCTTTAATAAGTGTTGGTCTTATATACTGAATTTCTAAAATGATTTTCTATCGGCGACGAACATTATTTATCTGTAATTATTTAAAAATTCATTGCTTAGGAATAAATTGACAGTTCAATGTCATATTTTTATTTCATATTTATTCATTTTCCGACTTCTAGTATTGATACTTGCTTCAAATAATTAAACTTATTAAAACAATTTTAAGTGTACAAACCCTAAGTTGTGCAATGCTCCTGTTGAAATTAGATTAAATTGATGATGATATAATTACTCTTTTTGAAATCCTATTTGATACTCTGTATCAATAATATACATGTATGCTTTTAAAATTGGCTGAATAAACATACACACATATATATACTTTAAAAAATCAATCAATAAGCAAAGAAAAAAAATTGAGAAATGTATGTCGCAAAACCGTGAATGATAAATGTCAAATCCGAGTGGCCGCCGCTATTCACTCTGTCCACAAAACAAGTTTACTATTCAAACACGTTCTTATCACGTGATTGACTTTCTATAAAACCTTTCTACAGGATACCCTTATTTCATCTTACGCGCGTTACTTGTTCGCACACATGGAGGAGAATATTAAAATAGAGTCATTCTGACAGAGCCATTGCCGATATAGTTTTGTCTCGAGTTACAAATGAGATTTATTCGACGAACTTAGTTTGAATCAGTTATCCGTGTTGAGTTTTTAGCAATTTTGATCTGGAGGAATCTTTAACTGTGAACAATATCATGGACGTGTTAAAACACAACTTTGTTGACGTTGTTTTTACCTGAGATAGTGGGCGGAGTTTTAAAAAAAGGGTGTGGGGTATGTACAGATAACCCACACTTTTAACAATAGAAAACACGCCAAACTATGGTACAAGTACATTGTACTCCGTGAATTTCGAAAATGACTTTCTATATCCCCAACAAATATTAATTATTCTTTATTTCTTTTAAAATTCATAGCCATTAGGAATAAATCGACTGCTCATTGTCATATTTTCATTTCATATTTAATCATTTTCCGACTTCTAGTATCGATATTTGCTTCAAAGAATTAAACTTATTAACATAATTTCACGTTTACGAACCCTAAGTTGTGCAATGCTTCTGTTTAAACAATTGAAATTAGAATTAAATTGATGAGGGTAGTTACTCTTTTTAAAATCCTATTTGATACTCTGTATCAATAATATACATGTATGTTTTTAGAAATGGCTGAAAAAACCATGTTTATATATATGCTTAAAAAAATCAATCAATAAGCCAAAAAAAAAAATTATTATTTGAGAAATGCATGTCGCGAAACCGTGAATGGTAGACGTCAAATACGATTGGCTACCGCTATTCACTCTGTCCACAAAACAAGTTTACTATTCAAACGCGTACCTATCACGTGATTGCCTTTCTATAAAACCTTTATACAGGATACCCCTATTTCATCTTACACGCGTTTCTCTACTTCTTTGCACACATGGGGGGGGGGGGGGGGGGGGGGGGGGGGGGGATAAAAATAGAGTCTTTCTGACCAAACCATTCCGATATTGTTTTGTCTCGAGCTACAAATGAGATTTATTCGACGAAACTTAGTTTGAGTCAGTTATCCGTGTTGAGTTTTGGCAGTTTTGATCTGGAGGAATTTCTTACTTATATTTCTTACTTATGGACGTGTTAAAAACAACTTTGTTGGTGTTGTTTTTACCTGAGATAGTAGGCGGAGTTAAAAAAAGAGTGTGGGGTATGTACAGATAACCCACACTTTTAACAATAGAAAACACGCCAAGCTATGGTACAATTTATTGCTGCTTATGAACAAGTTAGAGTTGTCTCTCCTGCGAAGTAATTTCCTAAATAAAATATATGTTAATTATTTGGTAAAAGAAAAAATCTTACGAATGAAATCTTTCTTTATTTTTATTTGAAGACATTTTTGATATCAGATTCAGTTTAGGCATTATTTAAGGAATAAGGAATCATTCTTTGTATTATGAGGTGATCAAATATGGTCGGAGGTGATCAAATGCAATAGGGTCGGAAGGGCTTTATGATAGATTTGATCACGTCTGACCGTATTTGATCACTTCAGTATTTTCAAATAATGATTCCTGTTTACTTATGTTTATATAATTTTCAGCAAAAACACGATTAAATATTTTTTTTTAAAAATAAAGTTATTGATAAAATGTATTGGACTATACCTTACAAAAATCGATTCGTACTGAACAGACAAAAACAGTGGAAAATGTAAATATATAGATTTGTATTGTAAAAATGTAAATATATAGATTTGTATTGTAAAAATGTAAATATATAGATTTGTATTGTAAAAATGTATATAGATTTGTATTGTAAAAATGTAAATATATAGATTTGTATTGTAAAAATGTAAATATATAGATTTGTATTGTAAAAATGCATTATTTTGTAATGAATTGTAAGTTGCTAATAAGTGATAAGTAAAACCTAATGACCTCTGCTTTTGAAAAATATTCAATTATTTAAGGAATTTAATTTTTTAAGCGGATTATAAAAATGGGTGCACTGCCTCAAACCAGGTTATATCGGATAATCTGGACCAAAATTAAAAACATTCCATATAATTTAATTAAAAGATAAAAAAAATCAATTATTAAAGATAGAAATTATTTATTTTTGCATAAAATTTGAATTTACAAAAAAGTAGTTCTGGCTGGGGTTGTCAAGGGGGCGTGGCTACATAGCTAACCAGGTTATACAAAATAAATTATTTTCTTTCTGTGTGTTAAGCAAATCAACGTGCTTGTTAAAAATAAAATAAAATTATAACAAAATATTATACAATATTGTTTTTCAGTTTGCAATATCCGGGTTCCTTGGACTGATGTTGTCAGTATACAGAGATGTGATGAAGTGGCTGGTAAGATAACTGTCTTAAATATCCTAACACGTCTTTAAATTACTAGATTGTCTTCACTTTTCACAATTCATCTTAAAGATGGTACACTCATACATCCAACTACTGAATTTCATTTAACTGGTTGTCTGGAGGTAGAAATAATGCTGTGAAATTTCCACGACCGTGGATCCTTGTAAAGAGTCAATGTTACATCAACATAGATAATACAGAAATCTAACAAAAGTCTCACCACATTTCACGTAGGTTGACGCTTTATTGTATATTTACGATTGTAAATGAAACAATCCCAAAAACTGTCAGCTTGAAAAATATAAACTTTCCGTATGCTTTCTAGGAATATAGTTAACTCGCACAGGGTTTTAGTAACCTGTTAGTGCATAATTCATGTTGTTGTATGAGTTGTATGTAATCGTATAAGGACTAAATATCCTGGACTGTCAGCCGTCTAATGAAATGTTATTTTGTTAAAGTTAAAATTTGATTGATCATTCTGCATTAGGACAAGAATTTTTCGTTTTTGTGACAACATTGATCTTCCAGTCAAATTATCAACTGGATTTTAATTACCGTCTTCCAAAGAGACCGGAATAGAGAGTTGAAATAATTTACAGTCTCCGGGTTGTGCACTTCCTCTCCTTTGTGATTGGTAGAAAATACATGATGTGAAAATTTACATTTATTTCATTGGTTGAAATACTGTTCGGCGCAAGGGAGATAATTTTCTGATGATCTTTTTTTACGTACGACTTAACAATTTTCGTAGATTTCAAATCTTAAAAAGTGAGAAAACGAAAAAACAATAAAAACGGCTATGAATGAAATTCAAGCTTTATTTATTTTTTTACAATTAGTTGAAAGCAATATTCTGTAATATCTATTGAATTGTTTTTCTTTTCTTTTTGTATTGTTTTTGCAAATAGAAAGAATTTGAAAATTTGATACGGTATGGCTAATATCAGTAAACAAGTTTGCATATTAGATACGGTAAAACTAATATCAGTAAAACAAGATGATGAATGTAATACGACCCTCCCTAAGATCTCTTTTTCCCTACTATAGTCGATCTTAACTAACAAACACGTGGTACACATTTCTCAATTTTAGCCACGCACGTTTACGGCACAAAGTTCCACATGTAGAGGAAGGCGACATTTATATAAAAAAGAATTAAATTTTCTTTGATAACCTATCGCTGTTTAGAGTTTGCTCTAAAGACGGTAAGCTTTTTAAAAAAGCTAAACTTGTATTGCCATGTATTTCACAATAGTGTGAGAAAACGATAATGATTAAAAGTGATTGCAAGGAATTTTTGTTGTGAAAGTAGAGTTTATAGGCTGGTATAATGATACGTATTTATGCTTGTTTGTAGCTACAGGTCTGTAGCCCCCGGTCTGAAAAAAATCGGATGGACGACCTGGGAGCTACAGTGCCTCCCATAGTAAAAACCTGCGATTTACGGCGCACAAAAAGGCGCTAGTTTTGGACTGATTAAGACTTTCTCTTAAACATGCTAACCGACCTCGAACTATGAAGTATATTAATTTACGTCAAGATCGAGAGTCGCCATTTTCCCATATAAACAAACTGCACCACTTCACTTTACGGGGCTGGTGATGGTGTTTAAAAGAATATCAAAGGCAAGTAAAGTGACAATATCAGTAGTAAATTTCCTGAAAAATTTAATGGTACTAATTGTTTTCACAGAATTTGTGTGGGAATAAGGTTAATCAGTCCAAAACTAGCGCCGTTTTTTGTGCGCTGTAAATTGCAGGTTTTTACTATGGGACTTTTTGTGCGCTGTAAATTGCAGGTTTTTACTATGGGAGGCACTGTAGCTCCCAGGTCGTCCATCCTATTTTTTCAGACCGGGAGCTACAGACCTGCAGCTAGCTTGTTTGATACATGTAGTTCGTCAAACTTCTTCATGTATGTGAAACAGAAATGTTACCATAATGGCAGTTTAAAACCAAACGCGTTACAGAAATCAACTTATGGCTGACTAATTATCATCTCTGTAATAATATAATTATGTTCTTTGTTCCAGTTGAACATCCATGCCGCTTTTCTAGTATTGACTATCTTGATTGCGATGACGTCGTTCATGGCGATTTCTGATAACGTGAAAACTTTTGACCTTGACAACTGTTTCTTCAATGGAACCGTGTGTGATTGCAGGTAACAAGAATTTATGTGATTACATGTAACTAGAATTTATATGATTACATGTAACTAGAATGTATGTGATTGCAGGTAACTAGAATCAGAGACATAAATAACAGAGATTGGCAACTGATCGAAATCCCGCGAAGTCTCGCGGTCCCTATTGTAAAGTATTCCCAGTTTAAATCAGTATATCTTTCTAATAAACAAATATATCGAAATAAAAACAGCTACATCCTATTACCAAAACATTCAAAATATTATATTTTATTTTTCATGAGTTTGTATCTTATAAACAATATAAAAAGAGGAGTTTCAGGTGGCAGTTGGTGACCCGTCGTCCGAGATTTCGCCAACGTTTTATAGCTGGCCTATATATTTTCTAAATATTAATCTTATCTTTCAATTTATTGTTTCAAAAACTTCTAAATCCTATGCACATTTTTCATTTTAACACTATACTTTTGGTTTAAGATCAATATATGAATTTACTAAATTAAATAAATGTGTAGTTCTCAAAGTAAGGTTGGTCCCGTAACATATTTTTCAACGATAAAACACGCTAATAGCGGAGTTGCCAATCTCTGTTATTTATGTCTCTGCTAGAATGTATGTAATTACATGTAACGATAGAATTTATGTGATTAAATGTAAGTAGAATTTATATGATTACATGAAACCAGAATCTATGGGATTGAAGGTAACTAGAATTTTAATAAGAGTTGTATCATGTAAGTTTATTTGTGGTTGTAACGCCTGTATGTATCTGTCTGTATTTTCTATTGACCAATGATCTGTCTGTATTTTCTATTGACCAATGATCTGTCTGTATTTTCTATAGACCAATTATCTGTCTGTATTTGCCATTGACCAATGATCTGTCTGCTTTCTACAGAGACGGTACGCCAATGGACGTGGACTGTGACACACTCTCTCACCTGCACGTGTTCGTGTTCATAATGATAGTGACGTTCCTGGGGTGTGTCCTCCTGTGTTTGGTGGAGACGATCTGGGATGCTAAGCGCATGTGCTGTGGTGATGAGGTAAATAACAAGAGACTACATGTTGTAATAGTTAAATACACACCACACCAGCTATAAAATACTTCACCTTAAATTATATTGTTAGTAAAGGGACAGACTAACTTATATGGTTTGATATTAAATTTTGATGAATTTTCATCATGAGATTTTGAATGTATACAGTACAATACTTACATATATTTTCGTTTTTTAAAACAAATGCGTTACTTTTTTGTAGTTTAACAAAAAAATTTTCTTTCCCAATTCACAAGTAGATTATTTTTTTCTTAAATCGTAAAAAAGTATATTTGATTAATTATATTGTGTTTGAGTAAAAACACGGTGTAAGTTATAGCGTGATGCTATCTGTATTTGATCGTTGTGCAGATAGAGGATATCCCGGGGGTACTCGACCACGGCAATGACGGACACAAAGTCCACGGACAACACGTGTCCACAGTCCCCGGTGTGATGGAAATAACCACAGAGGACCGGGCAACGGCCGACAGAAAGAACAATCTCGAAAACATTGAAACTGGAGTGATATAGAGAGCCGCTTCTGGGTTCTTAATGGATTTATAATTTACCTATTTTTCTGGGGTGTGCCGAGCATGCGCAATATAAAAAAAACTTTAAACAGACCAATTTGCGCAGGAGTTCTGCATTCTGTGTTCCAAGCTGCAAAGAAGATGGTGCTTTTGAGATGTTTTTACATTATATGAATGAGAGGAGATTTGTCCATAAATCCATTGTTGTGTATTGCGATTCATTTTTCGTTGTTTCCTCTAAATGTGGTGTTCTATTAGCAATAAATATCCATAGTGGTCTTCACCTTACAACCGGTGTACACTTTTTTTTATAATCAAGTGCAAAAGTGTACACTTTAGGTGTACACCGTCTACACTTTGTGCTGCATGTGTTGAGAATTATACTCTAATTTTAAATATGGCGGCAAAATGGTAAGCTGGGAAATCTGCATAGTTTCTTTTGCCAGCACAAGAAATATGCTAGAGCTGATAGTATAATTGTAGCATATATTGTGTTTATAAATATGAAAGAGTTCAATGCATCGGAAAAATAAATTCAACATCTTTGTATTCTTTTTTATCATTATCAATATAACATGTTTTGTCAGCAAATGTCAACAGATTCTTGTACTAAGAAGTATGAAAAGATAGTTTAAAACGCATCTATAACTGCACTAGCTCTCTAGTAATTTCGTCAGATTATACTTTTCAGTTGTATAGGAAGTAGATTCTCTTTATTTATTTATTTTTTAAATTTATTCATTTATTTATTGAACTTCGCGATCGGTATCTCGAACACCGATATCTCGAGTACAATGGATATGTCGAAGTGATTTGCAAGTCCCAACCACTTATTATACTTTAAGTAATTTACCCTTGATATCTTGAATACTTGGATATATCGAAGTTTCGTACCAGTCCCATGTAGTTCGAGATACCGAGGTTTGACTGTATTTATATTTTTTCTTATTCTTTTGCTTTACAATTAAGTTATTATTTTTTGCTGAGTGTTGCGCCTCTCCTAAATCAGTAAAGTTCCCTTTAAGCGTAAATGAAACAAACACATCGTGTGTTTACATCTACCTGTATACTGACAAGGTTAGCAATGGATTACTAAAATAAAGTTAGTTTATAAAAGCTATAAAAAATAGAAAAATTGTCTCCAGAAAAGATCTTCTTGGCTGCTGTCACTACTTTGGTGTCCATTTTGAAAATGATGTACTACACCAAATTGCGCTTGATTATAAAGTGTAAATAATCTACATCAGGTGTACAATAGTGTAGACAAATCAAGAGTGTCCAGTACAAAAGATCAGGATAATTAATTTATAGAACTACAACATTTGTATTGTCATGAGAAAAACTTGTGTTTAAATGTTCTGTCATTGATTTATCTACTGGCTTAAGTGGGTATATGAGTAAAACACGAAACGAGAAAGAGAATAGGTCAAAGAAGTCTGCTTCTCGGTGCTTTTAGACGAACAAGGTTCCTGTGGATAGTATTATTCGTGGACATTAATTTTCGAGGATTAAATGAAAATCACCCTTTAAGGATAATCATGTAAACGCTGGTCAATTATCCTATTAATAAAATGTTTTATTGGACATTGCCTGTTAATGAACATTTAATTTCGTTGATCAATTCAACAACGAAATTCCTCAACAATTTGTATTCAACGAATATATTGATTTATAAACTACGGTATGAATCCCGATACCTTCCGAAATAAAAACAACTGAGCAGACAGTCGGAAAGTCTATGATTCCACGCTACTTTCGTTCTATAAAAACACCCTCAAAACAATTTGAGAAAAATAAGTGTAGAACCTCTCTTTCCAAGAGTCTTACATAAAACTTTAGGTTGGTTCACTTGTGAGAGTGCTTCTGACCGATCGACTCTCAGATTATTTCCACTGCTGGCAATTTCTGACCTCTTTTATCTCGATGTCAAAGCTAACAATGGGGAGACTAGTGAACGTGTGTATCATATTCTCATGTGGTGAGTGTATTACTTCAGATATCATAAATATCCCAGATAGGAGTAATGTAACACACAGTCCTAACGTTTTACAATAAATGCCTAATATATAATGTTAAGTAACGCAGATTATATATACGTGTATGTCAAAGGTTTGACGGAAGCATTAAATTACATGTTCTAAAATAGAGGGAAGAATAAGGCTAGAAATGGGATCTTTTTTTAATTGCATTGCATCGCCATTGTTTTAGGAAATCTAACGATGCAAAAATAATAAATAACTTGAACCCGAAACAAGATCTCATTGTGTCAGATAACGTTTAACGTGTCTTAAAGGGGCATGGTCACGATTTTGGTCAAAAATTATTTTTCCTATTTTAATGTTTACAATGCTTCAGTAAGACATTTTTAATAAGCAACCAAAATTTGAATGTCATTCGTTGAGTTATAAGCGAGTTACAGAGCTTACAATTCTTTGCTATGTAAACAAAGCTTTTGTTTACATTTTGAATGTTTAAGTGAAAATTCCAGTTTTAGACCTAAATTGAATGTGTTGAACGTTAGGAACTGTTTATTACTATGTTGTAATGTGTGACAGCGAATAATGTAACAATAATGTAACATTCAGCATGATCGATCATACTCATTGTTATTACTTGACAGTATTTGTTACATATGAATTGTTACATATTACTCATTGAAAATTATGTTAAAGTAAAGTGTTGCATCATACCCATCGTAATTTATTGACAGTGGTAGTTATATGAATTGTTATTTATTGACAGTGGTAGTTATATGAATTGTTATTTGTTGACAGTGGTAGTTATATGAATTGTTATTTGTTGACAGTGGTAGTTATATGAATTGTTATTTGTTTACAGTAAATACTGACTACTGTTTCATGTAACGTTCTTCATTAAACACAATGTTATTTGTTGAAAGTTTTGCGTTACTCAGATTGTAATTCTTGGTTACATTATACGCATTGTTATTTTTCGATAGTAAAATTATGTTCATATAAAGTGTTACAGTATACACACTTTACTTTGTGGTTACATTATACACATTGTAATCAGTTGTTACATTACATACGGTGTTATTTGTTGACAGTTGTGGGGATTGTTTACTCCTCCTGTCCCCGCGGCTGGCTGGCGGTCGCTGACGACTGCCTGATGTTTGCCAAAGGTCGCCTCACCTGGATAGATGCCGCAGTACGCTATCTCTATCTCTTTTCGTGTACTCTTACTTCATTATCTTCTCTCTCTCTCTCTCTCTCTCTCTCTCTCTCTCTCTCTCTCTCTCTCTCTCTCTCTCTCTTCTATTCATTTAATTCCACAGAAAAGCTGCAAGCACAGCAACGAGTCAGTCCTGGTGACCATTGATAGCTACGACAAGATGGCGCAGATCAACACCATAGCTAAGGTCCTGGCCAGTCCAAGTAAGCAGATAGACTTAGAGGTTCTGATAAGTCCAAGTAAGCAGGTAAACTCCATAGCTAAGGTTTATCAAATACCAAGTAAGGAGAAACACGTCCATAGCCAAGGTCCAAGCCAGTCCACGTATGCAGATAAACTCCATAGCTAAAGTTCTAATAAGTCCAAGTAAGCAGATAACTTCATATCCAGGGCCCTGGTCAAAATCGAAGTAATCAGAATAACTCTATAGCTACATATAATATTCTGATAAGTCCAAGTAGGCAGATAAACTCTATAGATGAGGTCCATATAATACCAAGTAAGGAGAAAAATTCCATAGCCAAACCCATGATGAATCCAGGCAAGAAGAATAACTCCATATCTTATATCCTGACCAGTCCAAGTCAGCAGATAAACACCATATCTAAGGTCCTGGCCAGTCCAAGTAAGCAGAATAAATCAAAGATGGGGGAATAAGATAGCGCAAATGCCAACTTGGTTTAGCCGTAGAATACAATTTCAAATGTATTATTTTCCACTTAAATATATTTGATAATGTTATGATACAGGTTTACAAAAGGACAATTTCTAACTATTATATTTAGTTTTGAATATTTTAACAAATGATAAGAAAAAAACCCTACAGTTTTGGTGGTATCGAACCCACAATCTAAAAAACCTAGCTCTATAATTTTACCTTATGTCTTGTGCTCTAACCACTGAGCCATTTCAGTCACAACATAGTGCGGTGTTTAAATGCTATATCCGACTTTGGCCAAGGGTTTACGGACTTGTATTATTTTTCTAAAACGTTCAATTGCTGGGATATAAAATGACATTTTAAAAGTATAGTGGGTCATCTCTCCAGTTTTTGTTGATTAAAATCGGTTTGGTTTTCAATGAACCTTATTTTTACTATGATAAAAATATGGAGCTCAGACCCACTCTATAAAAGAAAACGCAGTGAAGTTCTAAAAAATGGCACTATTTGGAGGTTTTGAGACGCATACGCTAGTTTAAATCAACATATTCCAAGTATTTAACATATTTAAGGGTTACAAATCGATTTTATGTTAAATATAAATTGTTTTTGATACTTTTATAAAGAAATTATCAGATTTGTTGATATTTTAATTTTACAGTATCTTATCTTTTCTCATAAAGGCATTTTATACGCCTTATTCACCTATCTTCTTTGTATTAAAGGAAATGCGAAATTAAATGACGCATCAACACCCTACGTTACTTTATGAACATGATGTACCAGAGTCAAGCTAGCCAGCACTAACTCCAACGCACTAACAAAAATTAAATTAAAATTATCGACTATTCTTTACGTGTTTTCCGATCCCGATGTTTAACAACTGAAATTAACAAGGCGCTCTGCGCCTAAACTAGGACTTAAGCTCGTAAGGTGAGCCCGGATTCCTCGGGGGACGGGTGTTCCCTCGGAGAATCTGGCGCAAAATAAAGCACAAGTGACACCGATTTCCGACGCCAAAGCGCGGAGTATTCCTTAAGTGAACAATTTATTTCTGTAAGGAAGGGATCTAAACAAGGCGCCCTGCGCCCAAACTAGGACTTGTGCTCATTAGGTGAGCCCGGATTCCTCGGGGGACGGGTGTTCCCTCGAGCATTCCGGTGCCAAATAAGGCACTAGTGACACCGATTTCCGACGCCAGGGCGCGGAGTATTCCTTAAGTGAACAATTTATTTCTGTAAGGAAGGGATCTAAACAAGGCGCCCTGCGCCCAAACTAGGACTTGTGCTCATTAGGTGAGCCCGGATTCCTCGGGGGACGGGTGTTCCCTCGAGCATTCCGGTGCCAAATAAGGCACTAGTGACACCAATTTCCGGCGCCAGGGCGCGGAGTATTCCTTAAGTGAACAATTTATTTCTGTAAGGAAGGGATCTAAACAAGGCGCCCTGCGCCCAAACTAGGACTTGTGCTCATTAGGTGAGCCCGGATTCCTCGGGGACGTAAAAAAGGCGTCAAGCATTCTGATTTAAATTGTCACAATAAATGTATATACACTCTGCAAGTATAGGAACTATTTTGCCTAAGGCACTACTTTGTTGTCCTACCGATTCTAAAAATAGTCAATTTTAACCGCCACAATATTCAATACACTGCACGTTCACACATACCCTTTCAGTCTATTTTTTTTCTTTTCAGAAACATTAATTCAATGTTGATTAATTTTTAAATAAAAACTATCATTATTTATCAATTTTTACATATTTAAATGATCGGATTTTACATATTTTGTTATTTGAAAAAGTGGAAAGAACTTCATGTAGTTATACTTTTCAACGTATATTACAATCACACTCCAAAGTAAATACCAGGTAGTCCTAGTCATAAAAACACAAATCTGTTAGTTACAGATGATTATATACATGTAGTTTCAATTATGGATATACGGGATTTACCCCAAATGTGTTTCATATATTCAAACACAACCTCTATTGAAAATGATTGATTTTGTATATTAACATTTTGGAGTCTGAAAACAAATTATCGATCATATAAATAAATTGGTCAATCAATTTATAAATCAATCTGCTTTGTTTCTTTTCTAAAATTTCTTTCACTAATTCAATGAATATCTTATGTTCATACATTTCACATAAAGAGATAGTAGAACAATAAAACGCACCATTTTATATAGATCTTTTCTCGTGATAACGAGATCTTTTCTTGTAATAACGAGATAATTAACTGGTATTAACGAAGTCTTTTCTCGTAATGACGAGATCTTATCTCGTTACATAACGAGATATTTTCTCGTTATTACGAACTCTATTCTCGTATTAACGAGATAATTCACTCGTAATAACGAGATCTTTTTTCGTTATTACGAGATAATTAACTCGTTATAACGAGATCTTTTCTCTCTATTACGAGATCTTTTCTCGTCATGCGAGATAAAATATTTTTATGTTGCCGTTTTCGTATTCGTCTTTCGTAGGTTTTACATGTAATACCTAAAATTATTAACCTCTGTTCACTTTCAGAGTAATAGTGTTGACTTTTGATATTTAAGGAAGGAGTCTTATATTGTTTTCGACTCGTCAACAGTAAATTTGATTAAATGTTCATTAAATCAAGGTGAAAGGAAATTTAAATATCATTTTTCCTTCTTTTTTTTACTTTTATACAACTCAGCGTAGAAATAATAATCAAAGTTTAGAATCTAACAAGGAATATATTTTTGGCGGAACATTGGCGTAGGAAAATATCACGTGTTTGCATTTCAGAATTGCTGTAGATTCCTGAATTGATTTAGTATTTTTAAAACAATAACATTAATGTTGGATTTTTTCAAATAATGTGAACTAATGATGCGATACTTGGGTTTCAGAATATTTGTTTTTGAAATATGATTTGCTTATTAAATTATATTTTTATTAGCTTTTTTAAGCATTCATTTTATAAATAGATTTGCGTGAAAATATCACTAAAATCGGATTTTCTCTCTTATTAAATGGTGAATATATAAGTTTTTCTGTCAATTTATATCTTTATGTAAAATCTTCATAATATGTAAATATCAGAAGTATTTTATTATTGGAAGCAAAGAAAAATAATAAAAATATCTTCAAAATTTAAAAAACCCAGAGGAAATGCAGACTAAGCAATATCAATTTTAGTTTAAATATTTGTTTCAATTTAGTAGTATAAGCTAATAGACATTCTGATATTCTATCATGTTATTGAAAAATAGAAACTTCAGATCTTAAACATATGTCTACATAACTGCAGATAACTACATTTATTTTTATCATCCTTTAAGTTGAGAAAAAAGAAGAAGTGACCTTGATGAAGTGAATTTGATGCGAAAACAAGATTGTCAAATTTGATTGAACTGATACAATCATTTGGTTATAAGATCTATTTGACTGTGTAAAAATTTCATGAATTTCTTAATATAAGAAGAATGTCTGATAGCGAGAAGACTCCTTCCTTAAGGTCAGAATGCACGTTCCTCGAGAAACTGATGAACAATGATAAATATTTTTCAAATTTTCAACGGCCTGAAAATATACCAAATAAAATTATAATTATTTATTATTACTTTAAAAATGATTAAAATTTTAAGAATATATACATTTTGCGAAAAAAATATTTATATAATTTAAACAATTATTTTCAATAAAATGATATACATGTAGGTAATTGCATATTATAGTATCTGGCACAAATGCCTGGTAAGGTACCCTAATTGTTTGGCAAGTCAGCTTATCAAAGTAGTAAATCAATAACAAATTCCTGGAAAAATTTGTATAAAATTTAGGGACGTGTCGTCTGACCTTAATTTAAAAAAGGGTTAAGATGACTGTTATATAATTGTTTTCTGTAAATGTCCTTATATAATATGAAATTTGCTATTTCAAAAAGCTTTTACTGGTCGTGTAAACCCAATTCCTTTTAAGGGTCGACTGGACAGCCAGCTCTTGAAAGATACTCCCATTATAACTGTATTAAAAGAAATCTCCCATTTTCATTAGGCTAGCTATACCTGTTACTGGTCGTGTAAGCCTAAATTCATTTGAGGGGCGACTGGACTTTCCTGGGGCCCCATCCTCACTGAATATGAAGCCCAAAATAATGGATACAGGGTGTTAGACAGCCCATTCAATAATATTCCTATTATAACCGTATTATACGAAATTTCCCATTTTCACAAGGATAGCTATGCATGTTACTGGTCGTTTAAACAAAATTCTTTTTCAGGGTCAATTGTTCTCTCCCGGGGCCCCATCATCATCAAATATGAAGGCCCAAATATGGGATATAGGTTATATATGTTAGCCAGCCCCTTGAGTGATATTCCTACTACATGTACAACTGTATAATACGAAATATCTTATTTTCACCATGCTAGCGATGCCTTTTACTGGTCGTGTAAACCCATTTCCTGTTGTGGGTCGACTGGTCTCTACGGGGCTCCATCCACACCGAATATAAAGCCCAAAATATGGGATACAGGGTATTAGCCAGCCCCTTGTAAGATATTCTAATTATAACTGTATTATACGAAATTTTCTATTTTCCCGAGGCTAGCTTAGCCTTTTAACGTGTAAACCCAATTTCTTTTCATGGTCGACTGGACTTTCCGGGCTCACACAATGAGCACAAGTCCTAGTTCGTGCGCAGGGCGCCTTGTTTAGAACCCTACATTACAGAAATAAATTGTTCACTTAAGGTCTAGTACTCCGCGCCTTAGAGCCGGAAATCGGTGTCACTAGTGCCTTATTTGGCACTGGAATGCTCGAGGAAACACCCGTCCCGCGAGGAATCCGGGCTCACCTAATGAGCACAAGTCCTAGTTTGGGCGCAGGGCGCCTTGTTTAGATCCCTTCCTTACAGAAATAAATTGTTCACTTAAGGAATACTCCGCGCCCTGGCGCCGGAAATCGGTGTCACTAGTGCCTTATTTTGCGCCGGACTCTCCAAGGGAACACCCGTCCCCCGAGGAATCCGGGCTCACCTAATGAGCACAAGTCCTAGTTTGGGCGCAGGGCGCCTTGTTTAGATCCCTTCCTTACAGAAATAAATTGTTCACTTAAGGAATACTCCGCGCCCTGGCGCTGGAAATCGGTGTCACTAGTGCCTTATTTGGCACCGGAATGCTCGAGGGAACACCCGTCCCACGAGGAATCCGGGCTCACCTAATGAGCACAAGTCCTAGTTTGGGCGCAGGGCGCCTTGTTTAGATCCCTTCCTTACAGAAATAAATTGTTCACTTAAGGAATACTCCGCGCCCTGGCGCTGGAAATCGGTGTCACTAGTGCCTTATTTGGCACCGGAATGCTCGAGGGAACACCCGTCCCCCGAGGAATCCGGGCTCACCTAATGAGCACAAGTCCTAGTTTGGGCGCAGGGCGCCTTGTTTAGATCCCTTCCTTACAGAAATAAATTGTTCACTTAAGGAATACTCCGCGCCCTGGCGCCGGAAATCGGTGTCACTAGTGCCTTATTTTGCGCCGGACTCTCCGAGGGAACACCCGTCCCCCGAGGAATCCGGGCTCACCTAATGAGCACAAGTCCTAGTTTGGGCGCAGGGCGCCTTGTTTAGATCCCTTCCTTACAGAAATAAATTGTTCACTTAAGGAATACTCCGCGCCCTGGCGCTGGAAATCGGTGTCACTAGTGCCTTATTTGGCACCGGAATGCTCGAGGGAACACCCGTCCCCCGAGGAATCCGGGCTCACCTAATGAGCACAAGTCCTAGTTTGGGCGCAGGGCGCCTTGTTTAGATCCCTTCCTTACAGAAATAAATTGTTCACTTAAGGAATACTCCGCGCCCTGGCGCCGGAAATCGGTGTCACTAGTGCCTTATTTGGCACCGGAATGCTCGAGGGAACACCCGTCCCCCGAGGAATCCGGGCTCACCTAATGAGCTCAAGTCCTAGTTTAGGCGCAGAGCGCCTTGTTAATTTCAGTTGTTAAACATCGGGATCGGAAAACGCGTAAAGAATAGTCGATAATTTTAATTTAATTTTTGTTAGTGCGTTGGAGTTAGTGCTGGCTAGCTTGACTTTGGTACATGATGTACTGTTCATGCAAGGATCTAAATGTATATCGAACCCGATGAATCCAATTGTGTTTATTTTTCATTCATCAATTTCTTTTCACGATAAGTAGTTTTACAATGTATAATGTATTGATTAAGCTTGGTTATAAGTAAAACATTATGTAAGTTATTTCTGTCTCTCGTCATTTTTTAATTATCGTCCATCATTCTTTTCAAACAACGCACCGTCCAGCTATCGGGATGAACGGGTTTTGGACAGGGGGTAACGACTTTGGAATAGAGGGGGTGTGGCGATGGGAGGAGACCAATGAACAAATCAGCGGCTTCACCAACTGGGCCCCCGGAAGTCCTGACGGGAAGTCGGCAGAGAACTGCATGTCGGTAGGATTCGTCCCCAACAGCACGGATACGTTCTGGAAGGACGCACCTTGTACTGGTCACCATAACTACATCTGTCAATTTAGGTACGTGTACGTAGCTATTTCGCAGGTAAAGATACGTGCGGATCGACTTAATAGTGTGGGGGTGGAGGTCTGGACCTATTGGAAAAATGAAAGTAATAAGGTATGCAAGTTACCGAAAATTACACTTAGATTCTCTGGTAAACAAAATTATTCCTCCAATTTCCCCTTTGAAAAATGTCTTCATCTTCGCATGAATAGGATCTTTGTTTTGCCATGTACATGTATATCATCAGCATGGAAGCTGATGCACGTAGAATCAATAATAGGGACGCAAAACTATATACCGTACGGGTATTTCTTATTGTTTAACTCTCGTTGAATTACTACCTTAAGTTGTGCAAGTCGTAAAAGATCTTTAGAGCCCTTCAAAATTCGGAGCTTTTAAAAAATTTCGTCTAAAATGTCAACAATTACGTACATTTTTGAGGTTGGTAGACCTTTTTACAAAGGTAAAGACCGGTATGAAACGATACCTAACTGCACTGTTTATTTTTTAGCCTGAACACTGGTGGATCATCGGTAATCGGGAAGAAATGACTTGATATGTGTTTTGTAGATATTGTAAACGAGTTCCTATAATAAACGGACGATTAGTTAAGTTCACTCTCAAGTGTGGATTGTTTAATCATTCCTAGATCAATAAAAAATGTCACTATGTAATTTTTAGTTTGATAAGGTAAATTATTGACTTTTTAAAATAAAGATTTGGTAAAATCAACTACTAAATACGCAATGCATTCATTTTTTGGTAAACTTTAGTTGCAGTAATGTAGCCCTCTCTAATTTCCTATTTATCTGGCGTTTTCTGGTGAGGACTTCCTTTATATAAAATGATTTTTTGAATTAATGATGAGAAACTAACCCTGTATTACATGTAACCAAAACCAGATACAATACACAGCATATTAATCAGCAGGTATGGCGCTATTCATGTTTACGATAGGGGATTCGTACACACTGGTAAGGATTATCATTGGTTGTTTCAAAAGAGAATCAATCAAGGTCAGTAAACATGGCGGGAAAATCCAAGTTGTGTTTAGAGATTCGCGAAAATAACCGATATTTGACCTAAGCTTGATTTTTTTAGTACTTCATGTACTACACAACTTTAATGTTTAAGTCTAGGTTGGCAATGCAAATTTATTTTTCGTCTATTAATAATTTAAACCAATTATGTAAAATCGTTGCGAAAGTTAATCACTCCCGAACATGAACCTAAGGAGCTGTAGCGCCCCCTACTTAAAAATAAAAATCTAGGTAAAATTTTGTAAGTGTGGGATACAAAACTCCCTAGAATTAGTGATAACGAACTGCAGGGTGAAGTTCTCGGATAGTATTGATCTATGATACAGACAATGCATATGCACGGCGTGCTTGCTCTTTAAATATATCACGAGCAACTGCCATGGCAAAAAGTTTACAATTGATTCAAATAATTATAATAATTATTTGATTTTAAACATGGATTCCATATAATTACCAGAAAAGAATTGTATTTAGTAGAGAATGCATTTTGTAATTGAGTTTTGATGTAAATAAAACATAGCATATCGGTTTTCTTGGAAAAAAAAACCCCAACAAAATCATTAGGCTCACATAAACAAGGGAATGGTATGGTGTTGATAAATAAACAAAAAATTATATTTCCAGTTAGATTTTAATGTTAACAATGGATCCATGCGTGATGAAAATTATATATTAAGGTTAAATTCTTAAATTTAAAATAAAACAAAACCCCAATAAAATATCAATATTACGTATCGGTACCAGTGTGTCAAATGGGGGCGCTTAGCTAGAACATGAATAAGGACTCTCAGTACTTTCAGTACTTTGATAACATTTTATTAATTTTGTATTAGACTTCAATTTTGTCACAACGTCTCACGGCGATCTACCTATAACTGTAAATAGGCAGCGTAATCTACATGTTGATGATAGGGGCTTCCGTAACGAAATCTCAGGCGTACGATTCCTGTGTGAATATTTTATGATAGGGGCTTCCGTAACGAAATCTCAGGCGTACGATTCCTGTGTGAATATTTAAAGCTGCTTGGTCCGATTTTTTTTTTATCACATTTTGTGTATGCCATGCTGAGTATGTATATGATTATAGATATTGCAGTAATCTCTTCTGGTGAATTAAGTCATATTTCAATGAGAAATTGTTATACAAAATTTGATTACAAAACACACTTTACATTAAAGGGTACCGCGTTATTTCATCCCTTATTTAAATTCGCCCTCGACATCGAGGCGGATATGAATATATCACGACTTTGACATTCGCTCTAATTAAAGGAAATAAGATTCTGAAAAAGTTTTTGCAGATTAAAAATAAATATGACAGTACATCTTTTCACAAATCGATTTGTTACAATCGATGCATAGTATGGGTTTAAATAAACCCAATCAATCGGGAGACGAAACTAGAAGGTTCTCTTTTCTAATGATGCCCATGATGCATTTGATCAGGTTTTTATTTGTGTTCCAATCAAGGAATGATTATTCTTTACTTATATTTCTAACTTAGAAAGGAGACTGATTCTGCTGATGAAAATAGGTGAAAGTGTATAATTGTTTTTTTTTTAAAGAGATTTTGTTTATATAGAAAAAAATATTTGATAGTGTAATGTCAAACAATCGGACCATGCAGCTTTAAACCTTACTCTTTCACCAAGCAGTTATACACTATACAAAGGAGCATCAGGTTATAGTCACGCGCAACGTACATTATGTTTTTTAATGGACAACCGTAAATCAATTTTATCAAAATATTAAAACATTATTTTTTTCCATAAATGTTAATAGTATTGACAACCTTAAGCAAGTAAAACTAAAGTATCTAATTCTAACCAACTATATATTGTACAGCCTGAAATAGAAGAAATAACTGAATTTACAATTCAGCCAGGACTATATATTTATTGGAACTGTAGCGATGTGGCAAAGTATCGCTCCTTAACTTATCCAACTTCGCATCTTCGCTTTTCATCTTCGCATCTATGCTCTTTCTCCTTCGCAACTTCTCATTCTCGTATCTTCGCCCTTATGCAAAAGTTAAAAGTTACTGGGGGCATCAAAACCTGTTGTGTTACCCAAAGGTGATTTGAGACACGAATAGCTGCGTGTCGACCTAATATTAATATTACATTATTTTTGCTTTTTGCTCTTGTGTCATACTTTTCTGGATTCAGTAGTTTCTGGTACATTTCCTTGGTAATCACATTAAACCTTTTCACGTTATAATGTACTCTACCGCCGAGAGATAAGACCGGTGTGTGACGTCATACAGTCACTATCAAGAACTTCGCCAAGAACGAGACAACACACAGAAATGTCGGTCCTTCCCCTGCTTACCTTACTATCAGGTATATATACAGTTGCATATCATTTCAATGTATGACAAGTTTTTTCTAAAGATTTTGCCTAGAAAAAAGTTATCTGTATGTTGTATTTGCTGAATAACTTTTCGATCAGTACCAAACAACCTCGGTGTTATAATTTTTGTATTCTTAAACGTAATGTAGTTTTCACATGCCGTACTTAGAATCATAAAACTTTTGAGCTAAACTATTTTCTAAAATCACCAATCAAATAATGTTCCCCGTGATGTTCTCTTAACAGATGTTTAATATAAATAAATGTGTGTTTTATGTGTCTAGCAGTCATGTATTTGTTTTAGCAGTCATGTACTTGTGTCTAGTAGTCTTCTATCTGTGTCTACTAGTCCTGTATCTGTGCCCACTTAGACTGTTTATGTGTCCTAGAGTCCGGTATAAGTTTCAAGTAGTACTGTATATGTTTAAGTAGTCCTGTATCTTTGTCTGGCAGTCCTGTATCTGTGTCTGACAGTCCTGTATCTGTGTCTGACAGTCCTGTATCTTTGTCTGACAGTCCTGTATCTGTGTCGAGCAGTCCTGTATTTGTGTCTGACAGTCCTGTATCTGTGTCTGACAGTCCTGTATCTTTGTCTGACAGTCCTGTATCTGTGTCTGACAGTCCTGTATCTGTGTCTGACAGTCCTGTATCTTTGTCTGACAGTCCTGTATCTGTGTCTGACAGTCCTGTATCTGTGTCTAGCAGTCCTGTATTTGTGTTTAGCGGTCATGTATCGGTGTCTAACAGTTCTGTATATGTGTCTAGTAGTTCTTTATTTGTGCATAGTAACCCTGTATTCCTGTCTAGAAGTCCTGTATTTGTGTCTGACAGTCCTGTATTTGTGCTTAGCAATCCTGAATATGTGTCAAGCAGTCTTTTATATGTAACCTTTTGTCCTGAATTGGTGTCTAGCAGTCCTGTGTCTTTATCTCTTAAAGTCCTGAATCTGAGTCGTGTAGCCATGTATCAGTGTTTAGCAGTCCTGTATATGTGTCCAACACTCATGTATATGTGTTTAGCAGTCCTGTATACCTGTCTAGCAGTCTTGTATTTGTAGTAGCCTTGTCTGACTGTCGTAGCATTGTCTGACTGTCGTAGCATTATCTGACTGTCGTAACGTTGTCTGACTGTCGTAGCATTGTCTGACTGTCGTAGCGTTGTCTGACTGTCGTAGCGTTGTCTGACTGTCGTAGCATTGTCTGGCTGTCGTAGCGTTGTCTGACTGTCGTAGCATTGTTTGACTGCTATAACATTGTCTGTCTCTCTGTTGTAGTACTGTCCGTCTGCCTTTGCGACTGTGGAGTCGGGTGGGCGGAGTTTAACGGAGAGTGTATCTACTTCAGCCACGACAAGCACACATGGTCCGACGCCAGAGTAAGTTGTGAACTCAATGGCAAACCTATACGACGCTTCGTTTTATTCTTTCATAGCCTTGGCAACCCCGTTGTATACATCTTGGTTTTGAATGTCAATCTCCGTGTCGACAGCCCTTGACATTCGATAATTTTCTCTACATGTTCACTGTAGTTTTACATTGACTCTTTTAACACTTTACTGTAGTGTAAAATAAATCCTTTTTCCTTACATATAAACTGTAAGCATTCGATAATTTTTTATCCTACATTTATATAATTATATGTATGTTTACATCAATTACTTGCTTCTAGTACATGTTAACTGTAGGTGTACTTGATTTCTGTACACAGATGCGTGAATTAAAGCAAGTTAACATTGACTTACAGGGCAGACTCCTGCTTGCAATTACATTAATAAACAACATGTTTACACAGACTTGAAGCCCAGATTCCTGTATACAAATACTTTAATAAACAGAATGTTTATACAAGTTCATATAAATAAATACATGAATTATTGGTCAGTTAACACTTTTTTCTCTGTAGACAAGATGTCACAACATGAACAGAAGTTACCTGGTAACCATCGACAGCCAACCGAAGGCAGACTACATCAACAAGTTCCTCAGCGCCCTCCACCGTATGTATCCGCCATATTAGCATAATGGCATAAAGACATTTTGGCAAAGTGGCCGAGAAACTTTACACACAAACTTATAACTGAGGACTAGATTAATGAATGCCTAATAATGAATCATGAACTAATCATTTTTTCTTTCAATATGATACCAGATAAATATAGTTTTTATTATGATTAGCAAATATATGTTTCAAAAACCATAAACTGATCACATACTTTATAAAAGAATATGCATACATTATTAGATGTTTTGAATTATTTATCTCTAATTCATAGGACCGTAATCCATTTTACAAAACAATGTTGCATTATTGAAGGTAGAATCGTGACTGAAGTCTATACTCAGTTTATGGTCAGGGGACTTAGAGTTACACAAATAAGTTCACTCTCTCTGATCTATTATCACATGATCAAACAGACTTCCGGCAAAACAGTTACTGGCTGGGAGGAAATGATTACGTCATAGAGGGCCAGTGGCGCTGGAGTGAGACCGGGACTGGACTAGGGGGCTTCACGCAGTGGGGACCCGGATTTCCGGACGGCAACAGGACGCACGACTGCATGCTACAGGTCTTCAACGGGGATACCTCTATGTGGATCGACTCCAACTGTGCCCACCCACACTACTATATATGTGAACACCAGTAAGTAATAACTATACATGTATATGTGAATACCAGTAAGTTATAACTACATTGTATATATGTGAACACCAGTAAGTTATAACTGTATATGTGAACACCCGTAATTAATAACTATATATGTGAACACCAGTAAGTTATAACTAAATATGTGAAACCAATGAATTATAACTAAATTTTTGAACACCCGTAAGTTAAATATTTATGTGAACACCCGTAAGTTTTAACTATTAATGTGAACTTACGTAAGTTATAACAATTTATGTGAACACGAGTAAGTTATTATTATTTATGTAAAAAAAATGGTAAGTTACACATGTAACTATATAAGTGATCGAACAACTGTTAATTATAACTATATATTTGAACAACCGTTACTTATAACTTATATATATGTGAGCAAATGTAATTTGTAATCATAACTATATATTTGAAAAACAGTTACTTATAACTAATATATATGTGAACAACTGTAATTTTTAATCATAACTATATATTTGAAAAACCGTTCATTATAACTTATATATATGTGAACAACTGTAATTTTTAATCATAACTATATATTTGAAAAACCGTTCATTATAACTTAAATATATGTGAACAACTGTAATTTTTAATCATAACTATATATTTGAAAAACCGTTACTTATAACTAATATATATGTGAACAACTTTAATTTTTAATCATAACTATATATTTGAAAAACCGTTCATTATAACTTATATATATGTGAACAACTGTAACTGTGTTTAACCGCTATCTGTTTGCAGAGCACCCACAGTCAGCACTGTCATCGGCTGATGGCCGAGTGGAGGCTGGTGTAATGGTATTGTTCTTGTAAATGGAAATAAACGAAACATTTATAAAGATCCATTCTTGTTGTTTTATTTCATCTCTGTTTGGAGTTAATTTAAGTTGAGATTTAATCCAGTTTTATTTTTTTTTAATTATGCATCGAAAGGAAAGCAGTAAGAAAGCTTTTCTAGCCGAGGTCGACAGAAAATAGTTTGTAAAAGAAAATTATAAAAATATGAAGTACGAAACATGGTTCAATGTTCGAAACTACATAAAAATGCTTCCTTAGACCTTTCGTGCTATCTATGACGTCACACGGCCACGAAGCACGTCCTATTAACATAACAGATCTGAGAGTCAACTGATGTCTAAATAAATGGTGCAACAAGCTAAGAGATCGATGTGATACGATACTTGTCTACATCTAAATTTAATGATTTGTCTGGTGCAGTGCTACCAGGTTTCCTTAAATAGCTATGTAGTTTTAAAACAGACAAACAAACAATGGATAAGGTATGGTGTGAAATAGGCAACACGTGAATTATTCTCATTGATAGAACAATATTATGGTAAAAGTTGAAATCTTTACGGAATTGTTTCGTTTTTGGGTTATTTTAATGAAATTTTATCAAACATTGGTCATCGCATTATATATTGTACATGCTTCAGCATCAGAAACATTCCACGTTAACAGTACAAAGTGATTAAAAAGTAATTATGAATGATGGCGAAATACCTTCTCTTATATATATATATATATATATATATATATATATATATATATATATATATATATATATATATATATATATATATAGCTTATTTATGAAACATGTAAGAAAGATTTATGAGATAAAAAGTTCACATTCGGGACATGGTTCTTATCGACAGATATTCTTGTCCAATTAGTATTTGCGAACGTAGCGAATTTTTCTAACAATTGAAAATCGAGTGAATTGCACGTGGTAATGTTCATATAACATTTACGTGAAAATAGCACCCACATGTATTTGAGGTGCAAAAATTGCGCATGAATTCAATGTTTATTATTTTCAAGTTAACTTGTTCTATTAAATGATATTTTAAAATGTATTTTTTCTGTTCAGAAATTTTACCCGTACAATTTAAGTGTGAAAAATTAAGCGAAGATTAAATGTGTATTGGATTTGACATGGCTTTTTCAAGTGAATCAAGTGAACACTATTACATGTCAGATTCACTTGAACCACAATGTTCTCGCATTATCACCGGTGCAAGATCGGTTTGTCCAGCAAACAGACAGCAGTGTGAGATTTTTTTTGTCTTAAACTGTGTATTACTACGCAGCTGTAAAATGTAAACAAACATTGTATGCTGTAAGGAAATGTTTAATGACGGAATGTGCTAATCTAGAAGTCATTCCTTTGCTAAGTTGACTACAATTTATCATTTTTTTATTGAAAAAAATGTCATATGCTCTCTTCTTCACTTGCACTATTTGTAGCGCGCGGTCGGATAAACCGAAAGCAAACTTTCGAACGTCAAACGAGGAAGTTGTCAGACATCGTTTTTTATGTGAAATAATGCGAGAAATATAATCATTCATTACATACTCGTCTGGGATAGTGAAGTCCTATCTCGGGGCCAAGATTCACGGTCTAGGACTCGTCAGAGCCTCGTCCTAGACCGCGAATCTTGTCCCCGAGATGGAATTTCACTATCCCACACTCAAAATAATGAATAATTCTATTAATCTTTGACAGCATATTCAGTATAACCTTGTTCTACAGAACGATACACATTGATTACATATAACCGATTATTTACGAAGTTCGAGTGAAATACTAGGTATTAGAGGATTCCTCTTTCCCTTTTTTTATTTCAGGATTCCTCTTATCCTTGATTTATTACAAGATTCCTCTTACCCCTGATTTATTTCAAGATTCCTCTAACCCTTGATTTAATAAAAGATTCCTCTTACCCCTGATTTATTACATGGTTCCTATTACCCTTGATTTATTAAAGATTTATTAAAGGATTCCTCTTACCCTTAAATTATTACAGGGTTCCTCTTACCCCTGATTTATTACAAGATTCCTCTTACCCCTGATTTTTACAAGATTCCTCTTACCGTTGATTTATTACAAGATACCTCTTACTCTTGATTCAAACAGGATTCCTCTTATCCCTGATTTTTTACATAATTCTTCTTCCCCCTGATTTAATACAGGAATCTTTTAACCCTTGATTTATTATAGGATACCTCTTACCCTTGATTTATTATAGGATTCCTCTTACCCTTACTTTATTATAGGATTCCTCTTACCCTGATTTATTACAAGATTCCTCTTACCCTTGATTTATTATAGGATTCCTCTTACCCTGATTTATTACAAGATTCCTCTTACCCTTGATTTATTATAGGATTCCTCTTACCCTGATTTATTAAAGCATTACTCTTACCCTGATTTATTACAAGATTCCTCTTACCCCTGATTTATTACAAGATTCCTCTTACCCTTGATTTATTTTAGGATTCCTCTTACCCCTGATTTATTACAAGATTCCTCTTACCCTTGATTTATTTTAGGATTCCTCTTACCCTTACTTTATTATAGGATTCCTCTTACCCTGATTTATTACAAGATTCCTCTTACCCTTGATTTATTATAGGATTCCTCTTACCCTGATTTATTACAAGATTCCTCTTACCCTTGATTTATTATAGGATTCCTCTTACCCTGATTTATCAAAGCATTACTCTTACCCTGATTTATTACAAGATTCCTCTTACTCTTGATTTATTATGGGATTCCTCTTACCCTGATTTATTACATGAATCCTCTTACCCTACAATTATTACATGATTTCCCATTATGATTCACGATTACAATTGAATGCCAATTAACAAGAAAAATAGCGAATTTGTGTATTATTCTCTCTTCCCACACTATCGTGAATTTTCAATGTGGGACATATCTTGAGTAAAGCTGTACTTTGGTAGAAATCGTGATGTTCTAAGAGTACTTTACACAAGATTGATTCGGCAGAACTAGATCATTCAAGTATTATGTGAGACCGTCACATTTTTACAGATAAGTAAAGGGTCATTTAGTGGGGCGCTGAACCACTGTCTGCAAAGCACTCGCAGAAAACATGGCGGCCGTCCCAACCTCTCTCGTGGCTATCCTGGGTAAACATAATATAAATTCATTTTAATTTATTACTTACTAAATTTCATTAATTTATAAAACATTTGACATTAACTGGCGGACATGTTTATTGTTTAAGCGTATTTATGAGTTATTCATAAATATACATATATAGAAAAGCTTATCAAATATTTCAAATACTTATTGCTCGACATTTTTCACTATGATATAATGTTTATATGTAATGATATTCCTCTACATATTACACAGAATATTTGTAATGTTTGAAGTTCAAGATACTGAATATGCAATTTTATGTGATTTTAACTCTTAAACGAAGTGTTCAGTTAAGATTGTTCTTGATTTTGTTTCATGCCACGATATGTGTACATTATTTAGTATGTCTATTTCTATTTGAATATTTTATACGATCGTTTAAATTTTGTACAATTGATTTCCATGTCTACTATTTTCTGTACTTCATATCATATGGGTTAAAACAGTTTTTATGTTGTGTAATAAATATATTTTAGGCGACTCTTTCTGTTGACAGTGTGTTATTGGCAGTGAATTTTAAGCGTCCACCATAGTTGCAACAATTGTCTCCATGTACCTTAAGGCGATCTTTTTTTGTTTGCCAGTGGTTTTAGTGACTGTGGAATCTAAGTGTCCACTAGACTGGGTAGAATATGACAGCAACTGTATCCAGTTCAACAAAGACCAACACACGTGGATGGACGCCGGGGTAAGTCCAGCCTCCCTACCCCTATAAGACTCTACACCGCTTGTCCTGTTAAGGAGACTGGATGGTCAACAAATTAACCATCAAATTTACCTTAGATTTTAAGATATGATTTATCACGTCTAAGTATAAGCTATTATTTAGAAAAGAAAAAATCCATCTATTTTGCCTTTTGAATTTGGGCATTTTCCTACATGTTTATATAGAGCTCTTCTTATAAAGGAAATCAAAACAGTCTAATATAGCCACAACCATCGATCCCTCTTAAAATGCTTGGAATATCTACATGAATTTGCAATGATTTCTCCCTTTTACTCACTTCCTTGAGGCCCTGCAACAAAAGACCCCACGTGCACTTACGACGGTCGCAGGCAACAACCTGCGCCTCTCTCCAACTGTGCCACCCCAGTTCTTCCCTTTCTTACTTCACTGTACGCCCCTATGTTTTCTTTGATCTTCTTCGCCTTTGTTCCCTCTGGAGCCCAAGTCAGAGAAGTACTGAGGTTTGAACTGTTGTACTTTCGAAGAAAATGTCTTCTTCATTCCCAGCGTCTCCATTGAATTGTTCTTGAGAGTGGGATCGTTGCTGTACTTTTATATAATTGCTGATTCGATATCTTGTCTTGCCAGTGTATCTGCAAGATTCTCCTGAGGCATTTACGATGGATCGTATTAACGTATTAAGCTTCTCCTCATCTTTCTCGGTGGTTCTCCAGAGTTCAGAGCCAAATAGTTACAAAGAGATGACATTTACGATGAATATTGTCAGCTCGGACTTAGTGCTCTATTGGACGGATTTTCATATGTTTTTTAGGGATGAAAAGGCATTCCTGTCTAATCCTAGTCTTGTCATTTAATCTGCTTCTCTCCCTCCGGTCTTGCAATTGTCCATTGTGACTCCATTGTAAAGGAATGTTTAAACCTTCACTACTTCCATGTTTTTTATCAACATGCATATTTAACCCTGAATATATCGCGTTCAGCCTGGTAGTCTTCTCTAACATATCGCCAAATTTTCTGTATATTAGTGCCCGGTAGTCAGCATAGTCAATATCTTCTAATCTGGACATGAATTTCCAGCGTAAACCACGTTTTCTAGTGTTGGTGTTTCTCATTATCCAATCGACCACAATGATGAATAAGAACCCAGACATTGCCCACACCTGCCTCACCCCGGTCTGAACCTCCAACCAGTCAACACAGCTAGAACTTCCATCAGATTTTCCTAATGATGTTGACATATATATTAGAAAGTCGATACTGCTTGAGTACTGAGTGTATCCCTTAACCTGTTCCCTTATTATCCTGGCAAGTGTTTTTCTTGAAGTCTATATAGCTTATGTGCCTTATGTACAAAAATAATACTTGCCATTTTATGGACTGTTCTAATATTTTCTTAAGAAGTATACTTGTTCTGGTGTTCTCCTTCCTCCTCTATGCGTATCACTGTAAGTGTTTAAATGACTATGTGCGTGGTGGAAGGGGTGCTGTGTTGTTGTTGTTTTAGATTGGAAATAATAAGATATCTGGCACATTGATGTTGTATAGCTAGATTAATTCCCTGTAGAGAGACTGTCAGTACCTGGTACGATTTAATTTTATTGATTCTTTGTCCCTATAGGGATAATGTCAGATACTCGGTACAATGACTGTATTGATTCCTTGTTCCTGTAGGGATATTGTAAGATACCCTGTACAATACTACTGTATTGATTCCTTGTCCCTGTAGGGATACTGTCAGATACCCGGTACAATATTACTGCATTGATTCCTTGTCCCTGCAGGGATATTGTCAGATACCCGGTACAATATTACTGTATTGATTCCTTGTCCCTGTAGAGATACTGTCAGATACCCGGTACAATATTCCTGTATTGATTCCTTGTCCTTGTAGGGATACTGTCAGATACCCGGTACAATATTACTGCATTGATTCATTGTCCCTGTAGAGATACTGTCAGATCGGTACAATAGAACTGTATTGATTTCTTGTCCCTGTAGGGATACTGTTAGATTCCCGGCATAATATTATGGTATTGATTCCTTGTCCCTGTAGAGATACTGTCAGATACCCGGTACAGTATTACTGCATTGATTCTTTGACCCTGTAGGGATACTGTCAGATACCCGGTACAATATTACTGCATTGATTCCTTGTCCCTGCAGGGATATTGTCAGATACCCGGTACAATATTACTGCATTGATTCCTTGTCCCTGTAGAGATACTCTCCGATACCCGGTACAATATTACTGTATTGATTCCTTGTCCTTGTAGGGATACTGTCAGATACCCGGTACAATATTACTGTATTAATTTCTTGTCCCTGTAGAGATACTGTCAGATACCCGGTACAATATTACTGAATTGAATCCTTGTCCCTGTAGGGATACTGTCAGATACCCGGTACAATATTCCTGTATTGATTCCTTGTCCCTGTAGAGATACTCTCCGATACCCGGTACAATATTACTGCATTGATTCCTTGTCCCTGTAGGGATACTGTCAGATACCCTGTACAATATTACTGTATTGATTCCTTGTCCCTGTAGAGATACTGTCAGACACCCGGTACAATATTACTGTATTGATTCCTTGTCTTTGTGTGGCTTCTTTTGGATACGGGTACAGTATTACTTTATTGTTTTCTTGTTCTTGTAGGGACATTGTCGGAACATGGGCGCGCACCTTATCACAGTGGACTCCGAGGCCAAAGACAACTTTATTAAACAGTTTCTCAACGTGTTTGCAAGTGAGTTGTTTTTCAGTATCATTTTATTCATAATTTATGTGGTAATTTATATTAAATTTCAAAACCCTCCATATAGTAAAAAAGAGGTGTCTTTTAGCGATTCCTGCATTGGTCTTGTATAAGGACCTTCGTACAGTCGATATGAATATTAGCTGCAGATCTGTAGCTCTACGGAGAAAATTTAGGTTGATAGATCGTAGGGATATAGTATCTCTCATACAATTTTTAAAGCGCATAAAATATGCGTAATATTAATGATTCTGAAAGATTTGACTTTTTCAAATGTAAATATAGGTATTAGACAGCAATGTTAAAAACTTCACCGGGATATGAACTTGGTTTCTTCCGAGAAGCCCAGGATATGATCATGTGACCAACCAAGTTTAAATCCCAGTGAACCTTTTGACTTGTTGGTTTTTTTTTTTAAATAAAGTGATGCTTATGATAGTAAAATCATTAAGCCTTAAGCACGACAGTGTCCTATTTCAGGTGAGCGTCTGACTACCTGGTGGATTGGGGGGTCGGACTTTGCTAAGGAGGGGGTCTGGCAGTGGTTGGCGGGGGGATCCGTCAGCTCGTACAATGGGTGGGGCCCCGGTCAGCCGGACGGGAACAATTCTGCCAACTGTATGACGTATCGGTTCTTCAACCACACCATCATTGGGTGGGCGGATGACGTGTGCTCCCCCCACACTCACCACGGGCACAATTCACACATGCCAGGATACATTTGCGAAAAACCGTAATCTATACATTCTGTCTGTCTGTCTGTCTGTTTGCCTGTCTGTATGCCTCTCTGTCTGTCTTTCTATTTCTCTCTCTTCCTCTCTCTGTCTGTCTGTCTGTCTGTTTGCCTGTCTGTATGCCTCTCTGTCTGTCTTTCTATTTCTCTCTCTTCCTCTCTCTGTCTGTCTGTCTGTCTGTTTGCCTGTCTGTATGCCTCTCTGTCTGTCTTTCTATTTCTCTCTCTTCCTCTCTCTGTCTGTCTGTCTGTCTGTTTGCCTGTCTGTATGCCTCTCTGTCTGTCTTTCTCTCTCTCTCTCTTCCTCTCTCTTTCTGGTCTTTCTCTTAAATTTTGTCAAAGATGAGTTACAACAGTAGTTTTCAAAGACAGTAAGAGGAAAAGGAGAAACATGTTTAATAGATATGATATTGTTTTTTTTTCAGATTGGACTCTTTTTCAACTCCACTGGGAAAGTAAATTACAAAATCGTGTGAATCTTCTATATGTGCTTTATTCTGAATAAAAACTTTGAAAATTTCACACATTCAACCTACAATACAACAATACCTAAATCATTGATTAAAGTGCAATTTAATTTGGAATCGTTGTGTTTTCACAATTTGTGCGTACACAAAAAAAAAAAAGATTCATCTCTCTCTCTCTCTCTCTCTCTCTCTCTCTCTCTCTCTCTCTCTCTCTCTCTCTCTCAAAACGTCTGACTATCTCTTTGATTAAACCAATTAAGAGCATAAAAGAAATTAGAATGTACATCTGTAATTTACATTATTATATAAATTTTTCAAATAACGGGTAAGCGGCTTAAAAATTTACAATGGCAATCTTACAAAGGCTGTTATACTTATGGTTTAAAATTTATTTTCAAAGAACTTATTTTCACTTTTATTTAAGCATTGAATGCTTAATTTTGGATGTCGTCGGTCCTATAACACACCAAGCGGTACAGACAAATTGAATACCGCTAACGCGCGGTATGATAATTTGTCTGCACCGCTTGGTGTGTTATAGGACCGACAATATCCAAAAATAAGCATTCAATGCTTATATTTATATTTTCATACTGATGTCTATTTGTATGAAATAGTATGTATCGCCGCTATAAAGCCATTATATGCGCTCTTAGTCAGGGATATGAAACTTACATGGAACAGCCATATTAACATGTTATTTAGATCGCTTCCGCGACTTTAAATATAGTGCCAGAAAGTTTGTCAAAAAAATTCTTTTTTATTGACGAAATGATATGATTGAACGAATTTTTCATTAGTACATATCAAATTGGTTATGTAAGTTTAAACGTTTCAATTAATCTTACAATAAAAAATATACTGAAAACGCGTGATGACGTTTATTTTGTGCCCCTGGCGCATGAATTAGCTAAGTGTATTCACAGGAAATTGAACGTCGCATATTTCCAATGCAAACATAAGGGGAAATACACACTGAATGTAAATATGTAGTCATAATTGATTTTTAATTTTGTTTAATTCCATTTCGTTGGTATCGTTTCGTTTCGTCGGTTTTGTTTCGATTTTTGGTTTCCTCTCGTTTGGTGTCGTTTCGTTTCGATTGGTTTCGTTTCGTTTCTTTTGATTTCGTTTCGTTTCGATTTTGTTTCGCACTTTGCTTCGCACTTTGCATGTACCCCATTAATAAAGAGTCCTTAGAAAAATGTACATGTAACTTACTTTGTAATTTAAATTTTTTTTATTTTTATTTTTGATCAGTTCGTGATAAACAACAGCAAATACATGTATGAAAAAGCATCCGAAAGCTGTGCCGGGGTTTCGATTAAAAGTATGTTCCTAACTAATCGTCTACTTTTACTATTATTCGGGGCTTCCGTTTCAATATACGTATATAGTGTTAGAAAACAAGTACGAAAGTAAAAAGGTGAGTTTTATCAGTTTCCGGCGATTAAAGAAATAGGGGAAATAAGGAAACTCTTATTCAAATTATTGATTTTGTTTAAATGTTCCATATGCTGTTGAAAATAATAGAAGTCTCAAACTTCGTTGGATTCGTTGCAGTTTCGTTACAAAAGGTTCAATAGAAAAAAAAAGAAGTTGCCAGTCAGTGTTTCCTTTCCATTCATGTGTTGTGTGTCGGTATTTATCAGTGCGTACATTTCGTTTGCAATGTTTTTGACTTGGGGCTTTGATAAGCGTTCTTCTAAAACCAAAATTGTTTGGTGTTTTTTTTTTTTTACTGTTACATGTAAAAGCACAACATCGGTTATCAGTGTTTACTGTTTTATTGTAATCAATAAATAACAACGATATTCAAATAAAAACATGACAAAAATATTCGTTATAGATGATTTTTGTTCACTTTGCATACATTACATACACATTTAATACTGACTTTTGTTTTACTCTGTAACAACCAACGCAACAGGAAGCAGCAACAAGATGCGTGTCTACGAACGCAACGCAACTTTGTTCAATCACGGAAGCAACACAAGATTGTTCAAACGACCCGATTTTCTCTCACACCGTCAGTGTCAGCAAACGATTGTACTGACTCTAATGTCTGCGCCTACCCCGAAGCTGTAGCATTTGTTCGGTTCTATCCCTCGTCAGTTCTGTTTTACACAGTTTCTTACAGTGGTATTGCCTCACCCTGCATTTCTTTCCACACTTCAGATAGTCATCTTTGTACAATACGAATGTCGTGTTTGTTCGACAACTGCGCATGCACCGGATGGACTCTACGAGGCATGTTGTCTGGCAACGATAAAAGGAAAACTTCTGACGTTGGAAATTGATGATGCGGTTTACTTTCTTAGTAATTCTAGAGACAGTGTGGACTGCTGGTTGCGGTTTCCTTGGTGTGGTGACCATAGGTGGCTCCTGGATAGTTGGGATCTCGGTAGTCACTGGAATCTTTGTCACCGATTTAGCGGAACCGGAAACAGATGCCGCTGATTTCTGGCCCGTTAAAAATTCTGTCATCGAGGAATAACTTGCCCCCGATGGTTCTGACACAACAAGGGTAGAGGTCACCTCTGCTGTAGGCGAGGCTTCGTTTGGTGGTGATTCAACGACGGGGTCGAAAGTAGGCGGAGAGGAGACGGCGCTATAGGACGGACTGGCCTCAAGGGGCTTGGATACAACGTTTACAGAAGGGTCAGGGTTTGAGTTGAATTGTGTCTCGTAGTTCAATGACCCTGTAGACGACTGTGCAGCAGGGGCTGTTTCGAGGACGGGTCCGACAGGGATCCCACTGGAAAGTACGTCCGAGGCCGAAACCTCAATCTGTACAATTGGTTCGGCTACAGGGGAAACAGCATTAGGAGTGATCTCAAAGGCAGAAGACATAGAGCTTGCTGAGACAGCGGGTTCAACGATTTTGGCTGACGGTTCGAGTCCTGACGACGATGCAAGGAATGAATTCGCCATGTTTTGTTGAGACATATCTACTGTCATCGTGTCTTTCGAAATAGGTATGCCTGCAGAAAATGAGGAATCGGCCACGGAACCTAGGACGGTGGATGAGGCGGATTGTTCCAGGTATTGCGATGCTTGATCAGCGCCGGACACCACTTCATTTGTCGAACCAAACATGGATAAGGATTGGTCAGGAAAGCTCCCGCTTGGTGACGTACCGGTTTGTTTTTGATTGTTGAGAGCTGAAGTTACATCTAAAGGTGTTTGGCCGATAGGAGAAAGATACGATTCGGACTCGGGCACGAGCTGTTTCGGTGCAGCAGTTGTATCAACTGAAGGCTCGGGTTCGATATTCTCAGGGGATTGGGTAGGATCAGCTGATGCCTCAGGTTCGAGCTGCTCCGGCGCCGGAGTAGGATCCTTGGATGAATCGGGCTCGAGATTCTCTAGTGCAGGAGTAGAATCAGCTGGTGCCTCGAGTTCGACGTTCTCCAACTCAATGGGAGGGTCGGTTGATGAATCAGAATCGGAATCGGAATCAGTGTTCTCCGGATCAGGAGTAAATTCTTCCGGATTTGGAGTAGTTCCCGAGTCCGACTCTTCGCTGTCATCGTCAGCGAAAGTAGGGACAGAAATGAAAAGCAACAATACAGCAGAGACGACTAGAAGCTTCATTGTTCGCTGAAATAGGACGAAACAAAACGGGAATAAGCAGTAGAAAAAAAACATGACCCAGACATTTATTGATCATGATTAAAGCAAATACAAATGGATAAGAATTTTCAAACCTACATCCTGTATAAGTTTAAATACTAAAACCATATATCTCTTTATGACTTTCGAAGTGTTCATAAAAACCTGTAGATTTAACTTGTTTGAATCTTCGAACCTTTAGTAAATATTAATCTTTAATGCTTTAGTTCGTCACTAGTTCTCGTTTCCGTCACTTTTTGGCGATTGTCTTAATATGTATACATACATGAATATCAGTAATGGAACATCAGAAATCGACATGACAAATATTGTCGAAATTTTCTCGGAGAAACTCGGTGAAAACAAATGTTAAAAAATATTTATAATGAAAGTCGCCTGGTATCTTTTATCTTAAATGCAATTATTCCCTAAATACATGTTTTTGAAAGAAATCATGGCTATTTGACTTCTATGTATTTCATGATCAGCTATGAAAATTTATTTTGAAACCATGTTTTTTAATTTTAACTCTTTCAAACTTCGGAGGACAAATATCTCAATATACGTTTGATTTTGAATCTATAATGCTTCTATATATTTAGGAAAAATGTATAAAACATATAAGGATACCTACAAATATGGATAGTATATATCTAGACTTACCATTGTATTTATGAAGACCTATCCACTTCGTCTTAAGAGCCAGTTCGTTTGTCTGTGAGTTTAGAAGATCAAGTGTTTTAATACCGTCATTAAGATTCTAAGATTCACCTTGTAATTACAGTTATCACGAGGTGGCCTCGGTTATACCTTCTCATTAGCTCATAGGGGCAGCGAAGTGCACCTCGCCAGGAATTTATTTATCTGACATTCGTATTAACAGAAATTAATAATTTATGTCAATCTTTCAATATCAGGAAATTTGTTCAACACTCTTTGTTGCACTCTTGATTATTTGGCAAATGATTTTGGTCTGAATTCATGAATACATCTCCATGTGTAATGAAGATTGCCGCTTCGCGAGCGAAGTCACTGTATGTAATCACTTAATTAAAAAAATTCTTGTAATTTGCAAATGTTTCGATGAGTGATTTATTAACTTTTTTTTTACACTTAATTGATTTTTGGTATTTAAGACTATTTGAAGTTGAATGATATATTTTCCCATCATATCTTGTTAAATACCGAAACTTTTAGTCTACATTCCCTATGTAATAACAAATTGTGGCCGTGTAATAAACACATTTGTCCATTTGTGTGTGATGCCGTCGGTTTTGGAAATTATTGGAAAAACTTACAATTGTTTGAGGGTGTTTTTAAAATTAGTTTTGAATATTGAAACCTATTTCTAAACACCAGGAAATTCTTCATCATTTTTTTTTTCAATTCCTTTTTGCTAATTCATGTACTTATTAATTTTTTTCTGCAATTTTGATTTTTTTCTCGGACCTGTATTTGTTGTATGTATTGTACGGTCTTTCAATGCGAAATTTCCGTAGGACACATTTGTGCAGCTCTGTTTTGCAAACTTTTTTCAACGTCCTTGATTTCGTTTGAACATAAATAAAGCAAGTTTTGTTCCGTCAAAATAGCTTAAGATCACGGCATAAAAATATTAATCTTCAAAAATATTTGCATGAAAGTCCTGTTCACGGCACAGAAATATTAAATTTCAGAATTCGAAATATCTGCATGAATGTCCCGCAGTTCTGCTTTCTTGCTCTTGAAATTCTAGAAACGCTTATTATACGATGATTATAAAAATCACTGTGTAATGTTTAAGAAAAGCTTTAAAAAATACAGTCATTTTATTTTTCTTCTTCAGTAATTCGTATAGTCTAAGACATGAAATTTATTCATTTTTTTCTACTTTATTTTTTCTCAAAATCATGATGCCATGGGATGCATTAAAATACAAGTCGAGAATTTGAGCATTTGCTACTACGCAGTTAATTGTAAGAACAGGAGTTTTGCAATCCGTAATGTCAAACTTAATTTTTCCCATAGAGAAAAAACTGCAGCAAACTCTGTCATATACATTTTGTTCACAAAGACCATGAATTTCCTTTGAAACAAAAGCTAAATTCTTTTCTTGACGAGCCAAAAAAAAAGGCCTCTATCTATTTGGTTTTTTTTTTTCATTTATTCGTTTATATATTTTTATGACCATTTCGTTTTGCACAAATCTGATATTTGAATAGGAGTGTTTTCATATTGTGTAAAATGCCTTATCTTTGATATTTATTTTTTTTTACACTTAAATCATCATTAAAATTCAAAGTGAAGATAGATGTACGTGTATGGATACATCACTAAATTTCAGTAATCCATCAAAACATACTTTATAAAAATCAAGTTTTTAATGGAATACAATCAATTACATATTAATCATTTGAACATGGAATTTGATTTAATATAAATAATTCATTACAGGGCTTTTAACTATTTTATTTAAATCAACAAATGAAATTGATAATATTATGATAAAAAACTAAGGTATTTTTTCACTTGAAATGAACTCCACGTTGAATATTTTACGACAATCGTAGAGCGTGTCACTTCCTGTTGTTGACAACCACACGTCGCTGTGTGATTTATATCTCCGTTTGCCAGTCGGTACAAGTTACTGGACATAAAAATTATAATGAAGATTAATGAATGCACATCATAACATTAATTAAAGGTTTAATTATGGGGGTTAATATTTCCATTATTTAATTAAACCAAAGATAAATGGCTGTATAATTGACTGCGCAATGTTATAAGTTTTTTTCACCTCCCTTTTACAAGAGAAAACCAAAAACGCACTTATTGAGGGTTTTTTTCGTGATTATATATTGGTTGAAGTGATAATTTGTTTTCTGACAGAGCCGCGCTTTCTTGGCAAAATTATAATTCAAAGAATTAATAGACTAGTTACTGAAAAATGTTGCATCTACATATTAACCATTTTTGATTTTACCTAAATGTAGAAAACTTAACAATAAAGAAACAATTTTATTGGTTATGAAATATTCTGTACTCCCACCCCCACATCAACTTATTTGCGCATGCGTTGTTTTCGGACAAAGCGGTGATGCCCCGAAAGAACTCAGGAAACAAATAAATTGTATAACAAATATTGTGAACGATAATATTAATATATAATAATAAGTTAAGATTTTCTGGTTAGTAGAGAGTATATTTCAGTTAATGTTCTCGTTGATACGGCGTAAATAATCAGTTAGTTGGTGGATTACGTGAACAAAGAGAGAGAGAGAGAGAGAGAGAGAGAGAGAGAGAGAGAGAGAGAGAGAGAGAGAGAGAGAGAATAAATGATATTAAGAAAAAAAGGGAAAAAATAGGTAATGGGTAAAATCACAATTCATAATGATATACTGACATTGTAGATAATAATTATGCTACACCAGATTTTTAAAATTCCTCGCAGACCAAATCATTAGAATGCCATTGACTCCTCATTAATCGAAGCCAGACATCACGTGACTTGAGTGACCGGTGCATCTGCAATAATGTAGATAAAAGAGTTGCACGTGCACTTGGTTGCCTAGATTCGATAACATTAGTGTTTGGCTATATATCAGTAAGTATGCATTTCTCATTGGTTTTCATTGTGTTGGTGATTTCCTTTAAACGTATGGCATCTTTTTTTCAAAACATTTTTAATGAGTTTTTTAAAGAAAAGTAAAGGTTTCATCGCCAAATTTAATTTGATAAAACGAACTCTTGTGAAACCAAAATCAAAATTCAGGCTAATTCTTTTTTAAGTGTTCGTAACGCATTCGTTATGGTTCAATGGCTCTTAAAAAGTAAATGATTATTTTTCTGATGTTTAGTTATCAATCACCGATACGCATTTACAGATCATGGAATCATCATTTTAGTTTTTTTTATTTTTTTATTTTAGGGGGGGGGGGGGGGGGGGGGGTCCTTACTTATCCGTGAACGAGTTGAAAAGGTGTAGTTACTGTGAAAGATTCCCCTTGTTTCTTTAGGGAAATTCTTTTATGAGAATATCTTAGTATTAAATTTTATAATTTGAAAAACTACCAGAAAGTGGGTTTCTTTAAAGATTGATCAAATTGAAAAAAAACTACAATAAAATGATTTGTTTTTACGGTTAGGTTTAGGTATTGAGTAAGGCAAAAAAGAAATGAACAAAGATATCATTAGCATAATATATTGTAAAATCGAGTATGCATAAAAACATAAACAAGTATTACTTGTATAATAAAGCTGATACATACAACAGCTATGTATTTTTTCCATAAAGGTTAGCTGATACCGTTTTAGAGCTCCAAATTCGATACCTAGTTTGTTTGGTTCTCATCGTCGCTCTGCGCTAAAACACTTTTATTAAATCTTGACAGAGGATCGTCACAGACCTGTGGGTTTTTCTTAATTTAAACCAAGTTACAACATCTGTCTTTTACAAATTAGGTTTGATCGATCAAATCAGAGACCTTACTAAACAAAGCAAGCACTCCGTTATTCCACTGCGGTATAACCGTTATTATTATACCTCATTATAATAATTCTATATAACGCGTTATCTGATTGGTTCTAGCCAATCACGTGCCAGGGCAATAAAACTTCATATTTCCCTGTCATCGTCATATTTAGCATCAAATTCCACCCCTTTGGAAGCCACGCGAATTTTCATTCCATGCGTATGAACATTTCCGAGTATCAACATACGATGTAATATTTAAGAATTGTTAATTCTAAAATGTTATCGGATAGGAGCATTTATCAACATTTTAAATCCTTTTTATATCAGAGAACTAACAAACATGTATAAAGAAACCGGTTAACATTCCGTACGTTTTTGCTTTACAAGAGTTGAAAAACGGTTAGAAGGTGATGCATTCTAAATTATCACCTGTGGTTCGGTATAATAAACAATTTATTTTTTATTTTACCTAGGATTTTGCCAACGAATGAATATCTTTTTAAACTCAATGTAATTGATTCACCGACATGCTATTTCTGTAATCAAGATATAGAAACTATAGAATATTTATTTGTTGACTGTTTTCATGTCAGAAAATATGGCACTACTTTGGAGAATTGTTAAGAAGCAAGTTTAAATTTTTAAAAACAATTTATTTTGCCAGTAAATATAAGAATGTCCCAAAACGTTCTACGCTCATGTTAAAACGAATTGTCACTGGTAGAATGCATATTGAGAAACTAATATTGCTTAGGAATTGTAAATTTACTGAGCATGAAAAGCATTGGCTATCTATTTGTGATATGTTATAACATGTGTTTATAAAAGCTGCAAGGAAATTGCAAGCAAACTATTGCAAATGAAATTATAAGTTTATTTCTGTTTATTTATTTACATATATTTACATTTTCCAGTGTCTCTGTCTGTGATAACACTACGAATCGATTTTGCACTATACAGCCCAATAAATTCAAACGACGTATTGTTGGGGGCGCAAGCGGGTTTGCATACTTAATATTATAATATTTAATCGTACAACTGCTGAAAATTATATAAATATAAGTAATAAGGAACCATTCTTTGAATATTGTGAGGTGATAAGTTTCGGTCGGGGCGTGATCAAATCTATCATAAAGCCCTTCGGGCTTTATTGAAGAGAGAGAGAGAGAGAGAGAGAGAGAGAGAGAGAGAGAGAGAGAGAGAGAAGAATGATTCCTTATTCCTTAAATATATGACTTTTTGATAGCTAGTCATACATATGTATGTCTGTGTGTCGGTGTATACACTTGCCTGTACATGTGCATGTTTATCTACGGTATGTGACTGTGTTTATATCTCTGTCTTAAATGAAGTGAATGTGTGAAGTGAAGTGAAAGATGTGTATGCACTGTATTGTAATTATATGTGAATATACTAACTTATACATCAAAGTTTGAATAAAAACAAAAAAGATTTATTTCCCCAGAAAAATCATATTTTCCGAGGCGAAATATGATTTTTCTGGGGGAATACCCCTTTATATCTCCCTCACTATAATGCAATAACTGTGTTCTGGTATTATTATACCTCAATATGATTATTCTATATAACGTGACATCTGATTGGTTCTAGACAATCAAGTGCCAGGGCGATAAAACTTCATATTCAAAAACTTGTACGTGAAAAAAATAAATCACTCGCTGTGGCCTTCAACTCAACATTCAGGTATATCGACGACGTATTATCAATTAACAATTGTTATTTCCATACTTACGTCGACTTGATATATCCCAGTGAACTTGAAATAAAAGATACCACAGAGTCTGCGTCATCTGTTTCATATTTGGATATTTTACTGGAAATGGACATTGATGGTAACCTAACAACAAAACTTTATGATAAACGCGATGACTTCAATTTTTCTATAGCCAACTTTCCTTACTTATGTAGCAATATACCTTCATCACCTGCATATGGTGTTTTTGTCTCTCAGTTAATTCGATACGCAAGGACATGCTCTTCGTATGAACAGTTTCTAAGGCGAGGCAAGCTGCTGACAAACAAGTTGATAAAACAGGACTATCAACAGGCTCGTTTGAAGTCATCTTTTCGTAAGTTCTATGGTCGATACAACGACTTTGTCAGCAAATACAATCATCCACTGGGTCGCATGCTGACTGGCGTTTTTCATACTAATTGTTAGACCATAATTTATCACCTAATTGTCTACGGACATTTTCGTTTTTTCCCAATTACGACAAAGAGCACAAAGCGGGTGTGACCGGTCAGTCGAGGATGCTCACTCCTCCTAGGCAGCTGATCCTACTTCTATCTTTTTGGAGGTCCGTGTTGCTCTGCTTTGAATTTGTATTTCGTTTTAAGGATTATGGAGATGGTTGACGGTTGTTATTGTCATTTTTTCATTCCCCTGTCATCGTCATATTTTCTATCATATCCCACCCCTTCGAATTTTCATTCCATGCTTATGAAAAATCACGAGGATGAGCATACGATGTAATGAAATGATTAATTCTGTATAAAAAAATTGTTTTAAATCCTTTTTATATCACTACATTGACATAGAAATAAACCGGTAAACATTCACTACGGTATTGCTTTAAACGATAAAAAGGTGGTGTTTTCTAAAGTATCACCTGTCGTTCGGTATAATAAACAATTTATTGCTTGATGGTGAGGGAGATATGAAGATTTATTCCCACAGGGAAAATCATATTTCCCTCGGACGTTGCCCTAGGGAAATTTGATTTTCCCTGGTGGAATAAATCTTCATATCTCCCACACCATCATGCAATAAATGTATCTTAACGACTCCAGTACTATTTTTATAAAAGTCCACTAGGGGATTATATGGAGTGTTATGATATTTAATTTGATCCTCGAGATCTTAGTTCCAACATGCCCACATCTGGCGGATGCCCTAGCCAAGGTGTTACTGGAAAGTCTCCTTCTCTACATGGGGAGTAGCCCGTGTCCCAGTCTGTATAAAAAGAGGAGGCAGAAAGACAGCTTCCAGATGACTACTCTTTTATTAAGATATAACAATTTAATATGACATTTTAACAATAAATATCAATATTAAATACAATGAAGTTTATAAACATTAATATTCATTACAAAAATTCCTGAAAATAAAATATTTTTGAACCCCCTGAATCTATTAACTTTACTTTTGAGAATGCGCCCAAGTATATTTGTTAATCTTACCTGTATAAAAAGAGGAGGCAGAAAGACATCTTCCAGATGACTACTGGAAAGCTGTGTTTCCCGTACCCCCATTTTATACGCACGGACACTGCGCTACAACATTCTCCTCCTAATAAGTATAAATGCGATCAAGTGCATACTAATGATCTGACGCGACGTGGTCAGTAGTAGCATTTTATTTATATTTCTGACCCGGCGTCGACAGGCTCATCACTGGACTTAAGAACACATTTCTCCATGAACATAAATAAACATACGCTATCTATATAATGCATGTACTTTAACCAATTTCTATAGAATTTCCGTTATGATAAATGTATAAGATCCCACCGCAGCCTAATTTTTATCCACTGCGGCCTAACGGTTAAGCTACCGCGGCGCTCTCAAGTCAGAAAGTATTAGAACGGATAAAGTTGAAAATGGTCAGAAACATAAAGTTATATAATAGATGGGTTAAGTTTGGGTAGGAATTAAGGTACTCAATATAAGGTTAGATATGTAAATTAGTGCACGGCTGAATAACTTTGGGGATTTTTAATAGTTGTATCTTTTTTAAAAAGTTAGTGACAATGTTTATTATTCAATAGGACAACACTACATGCATGTTTCAGTAAATCCGTGCAGTCGATTAATCAAGCTAATTAATTAAAATGCTAAATAAATTAATAGAATGCACATTACCATCTCACCTTCGATCTTTACACAAAGAATAAATTACAAATGATGGTTAATGCCAAGATTTCCATAGAATCTTTGAAATAATACGATTAATTAATATCTACTGATCTATGACTTATAGATCATTGATCTAACAAATATCAAACAAATTTAATACATAATGGGTGCTATTTAACATTAATCGCAACGAACAACAAGAAATATTTTTAAAAAAAAAACGTTTGGGAGGAAAATGTTAATTATATGTACTAAACATACAAAATAACATAAGAAATTAAAACTTGTACTAGACTTGTTTTATATTATTTAAACATATATTTACTTCAGCCGTATATAGTAGTGTAAATTTTGCTTTCATTTTCATTAAATTTTCAAGGAATATTCAATAAAATATAGAAATAACACCGAACAAATATAACACGTGAATGGATGAATGAATGAATGAATGAATGAATGGATGGATGGATGAATGGATGGATGGATGGATGGATGGATGGATGGATGGATGGATGGATGGATGGATGGATGGATGGATGGATGGATGAATGAATGAATGAATGAATGAATGAATGAATGAATGAATGAATGAATGAATGAATGAATAAATAAATAAATAAATAAATAAAAGCAACAACAAAAATAGGTAAATAAATGAAAACAAAAAAGTATATGTATATAAAAAAAATAAAGAGTCCATTTCTTTCAGTTTTTAACCACCATCGTATGAATGATAATATTATCAGATCTATCTTGATTTGATAAAAGGCGACATACATCGCAGAAAATTAATCTATAATCTTTACTTTGTATTTCCTATATACTGTGGTTTCATCAATATTCGAGGGTATCAATTTTCGTGGATTTAGTGAAAATCAGTTTCAAAGGTTCGTAAATTCATGACCATTGATTCTATCAATTTATCTTATATATTATAGTTTTATTAGAAGTTCCACTGAACATGAACTTTTTTAAAATCGTAAATCAAATCATCAATGAAATCAGCAAGAATTGGTTTTTAACGAATATTGTCGAAAACAGTAGGATAAATAACGTTAACAGTAGAATCGTCTTAAGTCGTATAGGCCTACTGTCAAGGATTGTAAATTTCCTCAAGGTCAGTAGAGAAGTTATTTCGTGAAATTACTTATGTGTACATCGATTTACGATGTTTTATGTTCGTTTTGTTTGTGATGTCGTGTTAGAGGTACACAAGAAATCCACGAAAAATAGCTAGATCTATCATGGATGTTAACGAGCCACACAGCATTCCAAATGTCTTTACTTTACCTCTCAATGAAAACAATTCAAGGTTAGTCATTCTTTAAAAAGATACAAGAATAAAACAATGTTTTGTCGAAATATATAAACAACACTTAAATGTCTTACAAACTTTTTTAGCTTACAAAGAACTTAACACAAAAATATTTAATAGTTATGCTCCTCCTAGGCACCTGATCCTACCTCTATCTTTTTGGAGGTCCGTGTTGCTCTGCTTTAAATTTGTATTTCGTTTTATGGATTTTTGAGATGGTTGATGGTTCATTATAGTCATTTTTTCATTATAACCACAAAAAACCGTATTATTGAGAACTCAAATACAGATACTTTGAGGCCTAAATTATGCAGAGTTTTGAAACGATAGAGAAAATTAACGCAGACTACATGTGTCAATCCACGTGCAGATCTGATGTCAACTAATTCCATCATCTGTCACTATTGAACGTCAACGGGTTGTCCTTTGCTGTGGCTAATAATTGTAACACGGTGTAACACGGTGTGACACGATGTGACACGGTGTGACACAGATGTCCCCGGTGACGAGACGTGATCGAGCACCTGATTGTTCTGCTAGGGACAGGCCCCGGATCTATCAATCCCAAGAGATTGATTGAAAGGTTAGGGTTTAACAAGGTAATGTTAATGGCATGTACATATTGAGATTAGTGTCAATCAAATATTGCAATAACTGAAATGCAAAAGATTATTGATTTCTCCTAAACTAAATTTGCATGATGTTTTATATTCACATTTCTTATAATTTTTTATATACAACAATATTATAATATTGTTTTAATCGCTTGAATTCTGTTGTTTTGACATGCGATTTTTTTCTCATTTGATGTGACTTGTAAATCCCCCCCCCCCCAAAAAAAAAAAATTCCGATCTTGTCGTAGATAAATCAAAACTACATTTTGTGATTTAAAAATCAGTTTAATAGTTCAATAAATAATGAATATATATATACAACATAACAACGATTCACATGGATTTCACACAATACACACATTAGTGCGTGGTGTTACAAGCGAATTCCAAACAGTAAAATACACTGGAAACGCTGTACCACAACACCATTAAAATCCTCAGCAGAAACAGTGCTGAGTAAGTCAGTAAATACTGATAAGTAGTCCACAGATTGTCAGGGTAAACTCAGCTCGAGCTATTTATGATGTTGAGGGGGCTTGGGCGACATTGAGGTAATTGTACCCGAGAATTGTTGTTAACGATGAGTTGCGTTTGAAGATGGGCGTTCTATGATCGCAGACTTCTAAGTTCTGCTGTTCTGATCCTTCTCAATTCCCCAGAACAGTTTTTGTTGCATTTATACTGGTTAATACGACATTTTCGACCACAGACCATGTACTGATTCCTGTAGAAAGTGTAGGATCCTTCCGTACGGCATGTCTTAAGACAGGATATGGCGCTGACAAGACAGGAAGTCTGGCATCTGTAAAATGTGAAACGCTGACGATGGAACGATACAATCCGGTTTACTTTCTTTGCAATCTTTGTAGCGGCAGCCTTTGCTTTAGCGGCAACTTTGGACGGTTTAGAATCTCTGTATGAAGTCACCACCACATTCGAGCCTCCATTTTGCGAAACAGTGGCTGAAACGGATCCAGAGCCACTCTGTCGTATCGTCGTTGAAAATGTGGGGGGTGCTCTTAGGACAGGCACGGTGGCCTCCGTTGCGGTGACTTCTACTTCCTCGACCTCCTCGACCTCGTTTTCATCTCCATCATATTCCTCACTGCTATCATCAGCCATGGTTACCATGGAAACAGACAACAGAGCAAAGAAAAGAGCAAGATACTTAACACAATCCTGAAAAAGAGAAAATTCAAGCGTTACTTGTATATTCGACCATATTACATACGCATATAGTAAATTGTAAAAAGTAGATCTTTAGTGTGAAATATAACACTCAGCAATTTTATTTTCTTGTAGAAAAATTGTACAATTGTAGTGGACTTTAAAATAATTTTAAAAAAATGAAAAAAAAGAAACCTACCATGATTTCTGGTTTGACAGGACCTATGTTAGCAACTCTTAAACTCTAGCTGAGGACTGGCTCTGTGTTACCCTATGATACCATTACTCCTATATATATATGGTACAATATGATGAATTATTCATATGATTGGACGGGCATTCTTTCGGTTGTCATCTCATGATCAGATGATTAAATTAATTACAATAATCAATTCCAAACTGCATATTTACATTATAATATGGGCAATAAACAAACGTTCCGTCGATTTTGTCATTATCTAGACCGCTTGACGAAGGACACGTTTAGGAATAAATTAAACTTGAGGAAATCTCTTGACACGGTTCTGAGGTTCAAACAGGGACGTATCAACTCAGTTGATTCTTTTTCCAAACTTTATACTGTATTGTTGTAACTTTACACTACTAACGTATTTTGTTTCCAATTGTATACTGTATATAGCTTTCTTTTAAACTTTATACAATAATATTGTTACACTAAACCTCTAAATTATTTCTTTTTCTAATTCAACGTTAAATAGCATTGCTTTTGAAACTTCATACAGTATTGGTTTTAAAATCTAAAAAAAAAATAATATTACTTTTACAATTGTATATAGTACTGCTGTGGTATTTATTTCTTTTCGAAACTTTATGTACAGTATTTCTGTGGTCCTTCACAAGGAATAAGTGAGTAGTATGTCTTATCAGATTCCAGTAACCCGATATAAATTACAAAACCTACTACGTATATAGGCCTACAGGATTATTTTTGTCCCATGGTTTTCGCTCTTCTACACTTGCAAACGGTTTCGCATTCACCCTGACACAGTTGTGTGCTAGATGTACTTTCTAATTCACGAAGTATTATAGTAATTTATTTTTCTTCTGAATTCATCTAGTTTAAAATTCACCTGCTGACAATAAGAGAGGCGAAAGGGGCGAAAATAAAAAAGGAGCAAATATTTCCCTGTATAAATATATAGTACACAATGTTCCTATAACGTTACAACAGAAATTAGTGGGTCACTTGTCTGTCTAGATTTTGTTGCTAAGATAAACAGTATAATTAATAATTTTATCATTCTATGCTTTTGTTTCAATAAGGACCATTACACTTTTACTTTAAGGTCCAGGGATTAGTAATTGTTGTCAGGTACTAACAAGAAAAATTCTATAAAATAACAACTGATTAATGCACGTGTTTTTGTTTTTTGTGTAATAAGCAATAATGCTTTGGCACTGGGTATCTCAAACGACATTAACAAACTAGTGCACCTCAAGATTGTCACCAATCAAAATGTGTGGATATGATTTTCTTTTTTTCTTTTTTTTTTTAACTATTTGAAATGTAGCAATGCTTTGCTCCTAAATTTCATGAACTGGACTGCTGTTATTTTTTCTACCAAAGCTATACTTCTATCCTTTGAAGATTTTGTTTCTTGCACGAGTACGAGTAAATACTAGTATATAGATCCTAGTAAATACTAGTATATAGATCCTAGTAAATACTAGTATATAGATCCTGTCTGCACTGGAAATATGTGTGGTTTTCCTATAGTCTTGAGCAACTATTGGTTTTTTATTGGTTGATTTTCAATTTCCCAGGGGGCGCTTTGTTAGTGTATAGTTGTGATGTCTCAGAGTATCTCCAATAAGAGGAATTCAGCGAGAGGTCATTGTCGACATAGAGAGAGCACAGGAGGACATGTTCTGTGTTTCTTGTACAAGGTTAACTAGATCTAAGGTCGTGGAGGGTTCATGTCTTTAATTGACATTAATTTTCTTCCTGCTCATTAATCGCTTCAAATCATGAATATTTAATTAATATTATGCATATTTCACCGTTGTACTCTAGCATTATGTAAACAGGACTGCTATACGCCTAAACTGCGCGTGCGTCTCGTATAAATTTTTGTTCAAACCCGTCTTTTTACTTCACAAAAAAACTTTAGAATTACGTTATTAAAAACATAATCATGATATGGAGAAATCAACATTTGAAAAATGTCACTGGAAGCTAAAGCAAATAAAAACGTATTATATATATATATATAATTTATCTATTTGTTTTTTTTTAAAATTTATTTTTAATGTTTAATATTTTCTATACACTATAAACTTAATTTTGTCCGAAAAATTCAATCACAAAGAACTGACCAATATTGTTAAACTTAATCCTTGCAACATAAACGCCAAGAGCGCATGCGTAGTGACATATCATCCCCTCCCAGCCCAAACCTTGTTTTTATTGGCTTCATTCCATCTGAGTTTAGGAAAGAGACGGTGAACACGACCTCCCTCCCCACTCTTACCCCCACCCCCTCCCCACTCTTACCCCCACCCCCCATCTAGCTTCACACATGTTTTTATTCGTTACATTACCATCTGTTACATTACCATACCTCCCATTTATAAATCGCTCTTACGGCCCGTGGAAATACAGCCGTCTAAATAACTAGTTTGTGTTTCCTTTTAAGAGCCTTTGCTCAAAAAGTAAATCACGAATACATGTTATATAGTGATAATGTTTCCGCAAAATAAAAATATGAATAACAGGAGATCGCAAATATGAATGATTTACTTTGTAAATAAATGAGATGTTATATGTTTTAATGCGATATATTTCATGATTTTACAATATGCTATCATTGATGTAATTATATAATTATAGTATACTTTATTTTCATAATAGAATATCAAGCGCCTTAAAAGTCTAATCAGTGATTGATAATTAAAAGTAAAATGTGCATTAAACTGTAGGATAAAAAATACCGCTCATTGATATTGACTATTTATGTTTTCTCGTAAACATGTGCATTAATTTTGTTATTAATACAAAAATGGACTCTCCTAAAATATCTGACATAACTTACCCGAGCGGCGATGTTTGCACGTTCCATACGTACAATGAATATATAACGGTGGTCATCAGTTATCCCCCTCCCCAGTACCGGTCACATCCCGGCTACTTGACAGAAGAGTTAAAGCAAGGGCACCACTGCCAATCAGTTCAATATATGATGAACCGTGCACTTATTGAATATGAATCAATCATTTGTACATTATTCAAATGACTCATTAAAACTCATTAAACAGTCAGAAATCCCTCATAAATTAAGTACATTGTAATACCATAGATGTGGAAATTTGTGTAATTAAACATTTGTATCCATTAATTCGATTTGATCCGATGTGTGATATAGTATGTATATATCTGTCCAGTTATTAATCTATTGATTAAGAAATCTAAGTGTAATGGATATAATTTATCTTTTTTATTATTGTGGTAAGTCTCTCTCTCTCTCTCTCTCTCTCTCTCTCTCTCTCTCTCTCTCTCTCTCTCTCTTCCATTGAATTTCTCTCCAGCTCATTCTCGTTTCCTCCTTTAATTGTTTTTTTTAACTCTCTCTCTCTCTCTCTCTCTCTCTCTCTCTCTCTCTGTTTCTTTCTTTTTTTTCCTCTCTCCGTCTCTCTTTATATCTATCTAGCTTTCTTTGTGTATTTTCTATGTGTAATTATCAGCCATTATGTCTTAATTAACAAATATGTGTCTTATGTGTAATGATCCGCCACTATGTCTTAATTAACAAATATGTGTCTTATATAGGTTTTTGTCAATGCCTACTTGGCCACCTTACGTTCCTTTTTAATGCTACTTGTCACACTCAATACCTTGACTCTAACATTTACATAAACTTAACCTAACCAGAACCCAACCTGTAACATTGTGCCGGATAATTATGCCAGTGCCAAGGTGGCATTTTTGCACCCGCTTAAGATGCAGTTTCGGAAAAATCCATATATACCAAATGATAGACCATTGTCTAAAGAGTATATAACCACTTTTGTTTTTAGTGTGTTTCACCTGACAGATGAGATATATACCTTTGAAAATTAATATCCCATAGGAAAATGATACTTCCTATGGGAGAAATGATTCTCCTACAGGAAATATTGACAATCCTACAGGATTTTCTAAAACTCCTATAGGAATTATATTTCCTATAGGAGAAAGGTATTTCCTATAGGAATTTGATCAGACAGGTAGTTTTCCTATCGGAAATTAAGATTTCCTATCAGATTTTATCAGATCCTATCGGAATTGAAATTCCTATAGGAAATTCTTGTAATCCGATAGGATATTTCAATTTTCCTATAGGAATATTGTTTTTCCTACGTCTCTCACCTGTCAGGTGAGATATTTACCTTTCAAAAATAAATTCCTCACCTGACAGGTGAGAAACGATGATAACAAAGGTGGTTGTAAACTCTTTAAGCAATGGTCTATCATATGGCATATTTGTATTTTTCGATATATGCAGCTTAGACGGGTGCAAAAATGCTTGGCACTGGCATATTTATCCGGCATTAGTGTTATGTATCAAATTAACCGTGATCATCACGGTTAATGATGACCGTGATCATTAACATCACCTTTATCTATATATATGTATGATGTTAATTTTAGATCATGAAGCATGAGTTTGAGAACAGAATATCTTTAACATCTTTTCTTTCGATATCTATATATTTTTTAAAAATATCCAGGCAAGGTTGCACTTAATGAACTCGCTTCTGGCATGTTTAGTTACTTACGTAGTTGTTACTAGAGTTTATGTGATTTTATTTAGTATTTTACGTATATTTTCTATTTGTTTGTAATGCACATTCATGCGCAGATCCGGGGGGGGGGGGGGGGAGTTCCGGACCGGACCCCCCCCCCCCCCCGGAAAAAATATGTTTCTTGGAACACGTGGGTACAGCAGTACAATAGATAATCGTATCACCGCCACGTAACAATGATAAAGTACGATGTTTATCAACACAGGTGAGGTCTGTACAGCATAACACTTTGAACGTTGAAGAAGTTAGAGGACTATGCAAGGGTCTCAGATGTAGGGGCGAGGAAAGAAATTCGAGGTGAACAATGCCTGTAGCAAATATTGTGTTGGTTTAAAATTGAGCAATTACCTGGATACGGAGGTATATTTCCAGATCTGGTTAATTAATGACAGATTAAGCATTATTGATAAAACAAGGATTTTTTAAAGACAGTATTACTTTTTGTAATTTTAACTACAGATTAAAGTATCATTCACTGTAAAAATTTTTTTACAATAACAACAATTAAACAAACATATAAAAACAAAACTGGGCCGAAACTATCAAAGGCTGATTTGACAAGAGGCCGGAACTTCCTGAATCACATGGAGTCGAAACGCCTACTTGTTGATTTCTTGGTGAATAGATTATTAAGTTTCTCTCACAAATCGTTATCTCATACTGGTAGGTATGTTTTTTTTTTTACTTTTGTTTCTTTCCGTCGATTTCTTTAAATGATACTCATAAATATCGCTGAAAATACGTATAAAGGGCTAAGATTGCTTCCTTATGTAACTGTGTTTTTATCAGGTTTGACTTCCATTTGGTGGTTAAATGCCTGAATGGTAAACCTATTTTACCTACCAAATGTCACTCATATAGTTTATCTCGGATTACGTTTTTCTGAAGAAAAAAGTGCATCATGTTTACCAGCATCTTCACAACGTCAAGGCTTTGTGATTACGGAACTCCACACAAACCCTTGACATAAGTCGCTATTTAAAAGTCGGGCTCAGGCCATCGTATTTCATTGGTTCCAAGTCTCAATTTGGAGCCAATCAGAATGCGGTTCTCATTCATATCAGAAACGATGTAAACAAATGTGGCTGCGCACATGTTGATCCCAGAAAATAGCAAGTTTTCGATCTTCTTGTCGCATTTGTATGGATAATAGATAACCTAAACAAATATAGCTGATTATTTTTTTTTAAAATCAACATTCGTTCACTGTGTTAAAACAGCTTTCTGAAGTTATAAATACGTTGCATACCTTTGGAAAACGATGGAAAGTCACCATACATTAAATGTGCTTAGTTCCAATTAATACGTCCCGATTATATATTACATGTAAACATCATATCGCGAGCATTTGATTTTCAATGAGACAATTAATACTGAATTTTTCGCAAATTTTTCATTCGAGATCTGCCATACATGTGCTCCACCCAAACCACGTTTCAAATGGAGTTATTTCATTGGACATTTTATTTTTTAGAATTATTACGTATTGTTAAACGTGAGCCCGACTTTTTAATAGCGACTTATGTCAAGGGTTTGTGTGGAGTTCCGTAATCACAAAGCCTTGACGTTGTGAAGATGGTTTACCAGTGCAAGCACGAAATGACATGTTTACTTTATAATACAGCATTCGTTTAACAAATACTATATGTCAATTTTTTTCCGCACGGGTGTTTAAAAAAGATTCAAATGAAATGCACCCCGGAAGAGGCGTACAAACAATCTGTTTTTAATCTTCAAAAAGAATCCTACATGGCCTAATTCTTGGAACTCTTTACTTTCATTTCCTATCATCCAGAAAAGTAAAAAACATTAGCAGCCAATGAAAACAAAGATCTCTAGATGCGCGTCAAAAGCTTAATTTAGATAGGGAGGTCTGTTCGCGCGATAAATTGTATTTCTTACTAAAAATATACTTAAATATTCAAGTATTTTTTTTTCTCAATCTGACTTACTTTTGTCGCGGTATTTCACTGAAAAAAATGCACAAATAAGCCTCGAGCTCCATACCTAAATTGAGCTTTCGATGTAGACCACTGTTTTCATTGGCTGCAATTGTTTTCCACTTACCCGAATGATAGAAAGAAAGTAAAGAGTTCGAGGAATAAAGTCCTGTTGTATTTTGATTAAAAACGATCTATTTGAAGACAGAAACACATTGTGTATAGGCGACTTCCGGGATGCATTTGATTTCGACCTTGTTTTAAACACCCGAACACAAAAATCAACACATAGAAGTTTTTAAACAAATGTTTCATTATGAAATAAACATGTCAGAATACTTGCCCCGGTGGTGAACATGATGCGCTTTTTCTAGTGCATAACATCTTGATAGAATAGGAGGAAAGAAAACAACTAGGTTCTAACTCCGGACCCTTCAGATTAAAAACTAACGCTATACAGACTGACCAAAAGGGTTTACCTACTAACAGGTTCTAGAAGGAGCGTCTTCTTAACAACTTGCTCTTTTTTTCGACATCATTATTTATTTACATTTTGGTCGCTTGCATTAAAAAATCTTGTGATATTTCTCATGTAAGTATATCAGTTTTAGTTGAATTCCAATATTTCTTTGATCAGTTGTGATATAGAGAAATTCAAAGCAATGGAACAGCTGATGATAGACTCAGTATAGTACTGGTATTACGCATAGACTGTATTGTGTGAGCATATTGTATTACGATATACAAATGGTTCGAACGCAAGCTACATCAAAGTATTGGGTTATCTCTGTAACTAAATAAACAAATTAAGAGCTTCTGTGTATTTATATCAAAATTGTAAATACATATATAAGCCTCATATTGTTTGTAAAACATTTGCAAGTCAGTTAATGATAGTATTTGTCTAACCAATATATCAACTGAGATCAACACCCATTAATCCATAAAATATTGACTGTTAATCTCTCTATCAAAGTTATGCATCAGTCCATATGGAAAATATATGAGTCACTATTGAGGTGAAATATATATAAATTAATAAAACATTTCTAGCGATTGGCTAACAGAACAAACATTCAATTGCTTCACTCTTGCATATAAAATTGTTAACGTTTGACTCATTGATATCCTATAGGCATTATAAAACATAGGTGGTTAGTAATAGTGTAAACATTGGCTGCATAATAGGACACGTTTTTGCTTTCATGTTTCTTAAGAATTTTTGCAAACAGGTCTAAATACAGAAAAGTCACATTCCAATTTGTATTTACGACCATAAACATCATTGTTTTACTGTTAAAAAGTATTCTTGTTCAAAATTGACTGAAAAAAAGGTTTTTTAAAAACGTATAATAAAGAAATGTCTTAAAGCATTTATGTATTATTGAAATGATTTTAACTTTTCTTAATGAAACAATTAATGATTCTGACCATGGGTTGTCAGTGATAGAATTGGCATACAAAACATTAAGTAAAGACCAAAAATAAAACGTTTGATAGAATTAAAAAGTTTCAAGTTTTATATATTTCCTTTACCTGCAAAGTAATTGATCAACGCTGGTATAATAAAATATTAATTTTAGAAGCCTCAAATATGTTTGAAAATAATACAGACTTTTTTTTCTTTAGAAATATTCCCTTCCTTAACATAAAATACTTGACCATGGAGCCACGACACAGCGCCCAAGATATGGTGCGATGTGATGTGTGTGATACCCCTGACCCCAAACTACACTGTGATTTTTGTGAGATTAATCTTTGCAAAATTTGTGTTGGGGAACATTTAATAGATTCGTCCAAAAAACACCAGGTGGTACTATATAAAGAACGAGGTTCATCTCCAAGCTACCCTTATTGCTGTGAACATACTAAAGAGCAGTGCAAACATTGTTGTGAACAATGCGATATTGTAGTTTGTGCCCTATGTATTTGCTCTCCAAATCATCGAAGTCATATCTTTCTAGACATTCTTAGCTTTATTGAAAGACAAAAAGAAGATATACAAAAAGACTTAAACGATTTAGAAATAATCCTCTATCCGAAATATCAACATTTTGCATCTAACGTTCAAGTTCAGAAAGCGGAGCAAAATAAGAACACTCAGAATTTGAAAACAGCTATCAACAAACATGGAGAAGACTTGCACAGAGAAATAGACACCATAATACAGAAACTGAAATCTGATCTTGATGAAATGGACTCCAAACACCTGGCTGTCTTAAACAAACAGGAAGATGAAATCACACGCACCATTTCAGAAATCACACAGAAAATTGCTGATATGAAAAAAATAATGAATTCCAATGATGTCAGCCTTGTCTCTGCCTACAAATCCAGGAATGCTGAATTCAGAAGATTGCCTCCTAAACTCACAGTTTCTCTACCAAACTTCACCCTGCAGAAAATTAACACAGAACAACTTTACCAACAATTTGGTTCCCTGTCAGCATTCTCCATTACAACAGAGGAACATGGCTACACCATGGAAACCTCAGAAGCTGGATCCTCTCCTCTCAAACCACTGCTTGACGAGCCACAGATCATCTCCACCATACAGACACAGTACAGAGGCTACCATAAATGGCTATGCGGTGTTACTTGTCACAGTGATGAAGAAATTTGGACGTGTGGTTACGATTTTAATATAATGAGTCTCTACAACCTGCAGGGGGGACTAGTGAAGTCAATCCAAACCAAGTCAGATAACTCGCCAGAAGACATAGCAGTGACAAGGAGTGGGGATCTAGTTTATACTGATAGACATAATAGAACATGGAACACAGTTAAGAATACACGGGTACAGACATTGACCAGACTACAGGGGTGGACACCTCGTTGTGTTTGTAGAACCTCCTCTGATGAACTTTTAATTGGCATGGACAGCGATGATGGTAGAGAAACAAAAGTTGTGCGTTTCTCTGGCTCCAAAGAGAAACAGAATATTCAGTTTGATGACAAAGGGCAACCTCTCTATTCATCTGGTGAGTATAAATATATCAGTGAGAACAGGAACCTAGATGTTTGTGTTTCTGATCATAAAGCACAAGCAGTAGTGGTGGTCAATCAGGCCGGGAAACTCAAGTTTACTTACACAGGTGCCCCTTCTACAACAAAGATATCATTTACTCCACGTGGCATCACTACAGACAGCCAGAGTCGGATCCTAACTGCAGATTGCGACAACCACCGTATCCACATCCTGGATCAGGACGGACAATTCCTCCGCTTCATTGACAACTGTCATTTACAGCATCCAGTTGATTTATGCGTGGACACCAAAGACAACCTCTTTGTTGCTGAGAACAACACAGGTAAAGTGAAGAGAATCCAGTTTTACAAATAAACAAATGCTGCATACAAATTATGTGTTTACAAACTGTGAGCATTAAAATATGCTACAAAAATAGGTTTGCATTTTATGTACCTGTAATAAAACTGTTTAAATATATTTTATGTATTCAAAGCACGTAGTGGTTTTAATGTAATAAAAAGCGATTTATAAATGAAATTTATGTTTACGCTTAGTTCTTTCGGTATGGCACGTCTGGTGAACTCTTGACTGAAGATGAGGAACTTTTTGAGAATTGTTCAATTCAATTGAAAACCGGCAAAATACTTGCAAACTGTTAGGGTTTAGCAGAATTTTTTATGATTGGTATTTCCTTTGACCCACTGTTTTCTTCTTTTTAAGTTTCTGTAGAGAAAAAAAGATAAGTACGAAAAACTAGATTATTATTAACTTATATTAAATTAGGATACAACACGAGTTTCACACACGTTATGCATAGAAATATTTGTAATGAATAATTTACGGCTACTCATTTGTAAAATGATATTTTGTTGTAAATTTTTAAAATCATTTATGTATGCCAGAGTTGTTCAGTCGAATGATTTTAATACAATTTATTACAGGACTAAACATTCAAAATCTCACTGTTGTCATATTTATTTATTAGAATGTGGAAACTGTAACAATACCAACCCGTTGTCTTCTGAAGTTTTTGTCAATCATTTTTAAAAGCTTTTGTTTGGACAATACCCGGATTAGTCACAACAGTAGATATGATCAACTTTTACTTTTTAACAAGAACATTGTAAATCAACATGATTCTTCCTTTTTAGAATAATCATAATATTTGTATCATTAGTCTGCATTAAATTAAAAAATAAACCTATTTTCTTCATTTTCATTTTACGTCATGTTCATTCAATTTGTAAAGTAGTATTTCCTTGTTTTGCAAATGAATCTCGGGTTAAATTCATAAAAATTGTTCAGGGAAAAAATAATTTATTTACTTGGAGATTGGTAAAGAAATAAAAAGATGATTGAGTTTAGGAAGAAGTAATGTTTTGATTACAGTAACTCAACCAACAGGAGTAAGAATTCTCCTTTTCCATTGTTGTATCAAAGCTTTAATTTTGGGTATTTGAGTACTATGGTTTAGATTTTAAAAAATTTCTAACTCAACAGAGAATTCTATTCCAAGCAAATTGAATGTTGTACATCCCCAATCTAGTTTTCATATTGTATGATGGTACACTTGTTTAGAGAATATTTTGGAACCTATCCACACAATTTTTTTTTTGAACTGTTTATCTTCAATCCTGAAAAGGTTAAAAAAAAAAAAAAAAAGATCTATGGTATCAATAGCCGCAAAAAGAGATTTTGAGTAATTATCAAGCACCAAGGTTTTGTCGTCAGCATATTGGGATTTTTTATGTTCTTTTCCATTGCCTACAGCGTCTCTAATATTTACATTTTGTTTAGTAAGGATAGCTAATATTTCTGAATGAATAGATGTGGGGCAATAGGGTCGTTTTGTCTACATCCTGTATATATAGAAAATTGTTCAGATAACACACCACATTGTAAAACAGAAGCTGTAATACATGTATTTGTTTAAAGGATTTTTATCCAAGTGATTATGTTTTTCCCCAAACCAAAATATTTTAAAACTTTATAAATAAAGTTCCAGGAGATGGAATCAAAAGCTTTCTCAAAATCTATGAGCACAAGTAATCCATGTATATGTTTGGACTCGGTATAGGATAATAAATCATAGACAGACCTAGGATTTTCACCAATATAACGACCTTTAATGTAGCCAGATTGCGTTTCTGATATTAAAAAATCTAAGGAGGATTTAATTCTAAAACTAAGGCACCCTGAAATAAGTTTATAGAAAACATGGGTTTGTCTTATCGGTAAACATGTAATGATTCCAAGCCTTTGCGATATAGGCAGCTCTCTGTTATCAAAAATATGATTAACAGCTAAAACAATATGGTCTTTGAGGTCCCCAAGATAAACTGTGAAGCCGTCACTACCCGGTAATTTATTATTTTTCATGTTTTTTTTACAGTAGTAAATATTTCGTTCTCAGGTATACTACCCACTAAAGTTTTAGAGGTGTTTTTGTCCAACTTTGGAACACAAGAATTTTGCATTAAATCATCTAGGTTGCAATCTATGATGTCTGAATGTTTACTAGCATAAAGGGATTTGTAAACAGTTCTGACTTGATCGAAGATTTCAAACTAATCATAAATAATTTTATAATCAATATCTACCTTTTTTACAGTTTTATTCAAAATGTTTCGAGATTCTAAAGAGCAATAATATTTGCTAGGCTTTTCCCCTCTCTCAACCCATTTTGCTCGCGATCTAATGATACATATGTGACCCTGTAATATTCCTTTCCTTAACCTTTTGAGTTTCAACTTCTTTTGCTCTAAAAGATCAAAATCTATCTTACACATTGCCTCAATAGTTTCAATTTCTTCAAGCGAGGTTTTTATCAAATTTATCCCTCTTATTTCATCTATGATGCGAATAGCGAATAATAATGATAATAGCGAATTTCCACGAGAAGAACTTCAAGAAATAAACTGCAAACTACATAATAAACTATATAGCTTTGATTTTGAAAAATAGTTTAATCACCTAATTACATTGTAAATATTGATTTTGTACTTCAAAAATAGGTTTTTCACTTTTTCAACATAATTTTGATCTGTTAGAAGACTGTTGTTGAACTTTGAAAGGCCACAACTTCTTAAAAATTTGTTAAATTTTAGCTCTAAAACAACAGCTGAATGATCTGATCTATACGTAGGCTTAATCAAGAACTTTTAAATCCATATTTGTTAAAATTTCTGAGATCAAAATATAGTCCAAACGACTTTTCTAAAGATGATATTTCTTTCATGATATTTAATACCTTTTCTCTGGCTTTTGTTATCAACATTACAATAATTAAAAGTATCGATCTCCGGATTCAGAAAAAGATTAAAATTCCCACATAATATAAAAATGGTTGTTTGAATTAAAAAAAACGTATCTCTAACTTTATCATAAAAACCCAGATTATATGCATTTGGTACATTTATATATATATATATATATATATATATATATATATATATATATATATATATATATATATAGCCTAACAGCACCTGATACCTATATAGTAATTTTTAATACCAAATCTGTCAACACCTCTATCAGTTATTACTGCTTACACCTTTTTTAAGTTATTATCAATTATTAGTTATATTTCTTTACTTTAAATTTTATTATTATTTTTCTTCTCCTTTACATCAAACTCCGATTCATTGCAAAATTAATCAAATATTTCGAATCTTAACCAAAGTGCCGTACGACTTAACATCGGGGGTTTAAATTTTCCATTATTAACTCGGACGTCAATTTTAATTAGCTAAATTAACTCGATCAGGCGTAAAGTTGACAGTCGATTGATTACTCTAGAGCGATCGGCAGGTGGTTGTGCATCACAAATCGCTTCTTAATTTCATCTTTGGACCGATTCTTGATCACTGATTCTTGTGTCCGTGTCGGGGGACTTCGCGATGACTGGGCGCGGCCCCCCTCTGTTTCCTCCCGGCACTCTGTGTATGGCCAATACGACAGACGCGTCCAGATCAATGTTGCCTGTCTCCGTCAAAACTCTACAGAGATCAGTACGGAGGTTTATACAAAGCACAAAGGAAACACAGTACTAATTTCAAATAATTTTGATGAGGTTACAAAGCATATGATGAAGTAAAAACAAATCAGGTAAGAAAATTATCTCGGTTACAAAGTCCAATAATAGTGTAAGAGTATAGTTATCGTTCCAAACAAGAGGCACACCAGATAACATGGTCTCTGACGGGAGTTTTTCTGCAGTCTGTGATCGTATAGTCTTAAGGTTTCAGGACGGCTGGAGAGTATTCTCTTCCTCACTGATGATGAATTGAGGACTGATCTCTTCTGACCAAGTCCGGGAATTATATACGGCCGAGGCAATGTTTCGTCGTATCGTAGTTGACAGGTGAATGTCCTAAGATGGATGGACAATCAATAATTACTCTGATGACCCTATCATAAAGTTACACGAAGTCGACGACCATATCGATACAGATACATGTAATATGTATTACATCAGATGTCCAGTTATGATCTCCTCTGCATGGCTAAATGTCCTTGGTTATCATCAGGTATTGGTACATTATCATCAGGTATTGGTACATTATCATCAGGTATTGGTACCTTATCATCAGGTGTTGGTACGTTATCAGCAGGTGTTGGTACATTATCATCAGGTGTTGGTACAGTATCATCAGGTATTGGTACGTTATCATCAGGTGTTGGTACATTATCATCAGGTGTTGGTACGTTATCATCAGGTGTTGGTACGTTATTATCAGGTGTTGGTACATTACATCATTAGGTATTGGTACATTATCATCAGGTATTGATACATTATCATCAGGTATTGGTACGTTATCATCAGGTGTTGGTACATTATCATCAGGTATTGGTACATTATCATCAGGTGTTGGTACGTTATCATCAGGTATTAATTAATGTCCATGCTGACAAGCTTAAGAGTAAAATAGATAAATGAAAATAAGAATAACACAATTTGTTATAACCAATTGTATTACGGGTTTTTATTTTCGCTTTCCTGCCAGTAAGTGAATTTAATATTGAATATTGTTTTTCTAAGAATATTGCTGGTTGTTGTTGGGTAGGACAACTGCACCATCGGCCATATGTTGACACTGCTTTAGATTTTGTTTAAGCTCTCTGAGTTCTTTTGCCTTTGCAGAAATTTTTTCTCTCTCAAAGTTTCAAAATCAAGTTGAAACCCGTCGGATATTTCTTTCGTGTGATCCTCAAATTCTTTTATTTTAGTGTCTATTTTTTCATCAAACTGTGTTTTTATTTTATTTGTCACACTCTGTGTTAATTCGGGCATGATCGTGGCCTTAAAGAGACAGTACAGCTGAAAATACATGTGCGTTTAACGTCAGATTTACCCGTTGTATCGTTAGGAAATACGAAATAACGTTGATTGTGACAGTTGAAGTACATAAAAATCCCTTTCATATACCGGTACCTAATTAATGTAATTATGAGCTTCCGGAAATTTAAGGGTCGTACAAACCGAATTAATCTTATATTGTTTATTTGTACCACGTGGATTTTGATTGAAACGCGCTGAAAACTGCAAGATCTTCGCCCGACTACGGTCATCATGGAATACGAGGTAAAAGGGACTCTCTAAACGGAACACATCATCACTTTCTCGATAATTGATAAATGGTTTACCAATTTCAGTTCATTTTAAAATGAACAGACATAAATATGTCAAATAACCCCTCAAGGGGCCTCACTTACAAAATGAATTTAGTATGTAGCAACTCCAGTGATTAGTGATGAAACGATTGTCGCCGATTAGTGATGGGCAATCGGACCAAAAACCATAATCGATTATCGGAAATAATCGGACACATGTTATCGATTAATAATCGATTATAATCGGATTTATCATCCAATGTTAAAAGTGTAGGATTTATTATAAATATAGAAGAGTTACAACTATTAACCTATGTCGTATCTTTTGATTGCTTCCTTTGATCATGTTGGACACAGTTAAATAAATCTGATTTTCAAGTAATGGAATTTAGTTTATAATGTCTCCAAAAAAAAAAAAAAGAAATGTTTTAAAATCTACTAAAATTACTTTACACCTTACCACCAACACCATCTATGTGGTTCCTAAAACTAGGGGCGTTTAGGGAACTAATTCAATATCCTATAATCTTTTGCAGTTTTTTTCAAAAATGATTTTTTATAAATAAAAAACGGCTTGATAACTAAAAACATCTGTGAATGTATTTGAATAATGAAATGTAAGAGTATTTTTCCAGACATGCAATTTTTACAATGTTTGTGACTTGCTATCTAACTTGATTTTTGTTTGAGGGTTTCTTTTTCTCAAGGTATTTGACATTGTAATTCCTGAGGATGGATAAATAACCCGATCTCCTTTACTTCTCTGAAAATTGTAACAGTTACCATTCACGCCATCAACTACCGTCATTTTGTTTTTCTTGTTTATAGATCGGGTTTGACATGCAGAAAATAAAATCTGAATAAAATCGGCGACAATCGTTTCATCATTATCGCCGATGATCGATTATCTATCGTTCTGATACCCCCGATGCTACTAATCGATTTCAAAATAAAAGTTACCGACATCGCTAACAAAAAATAAAAAATCCGGATTTTAGTCAGTTTTCGGTTCAGATTTTTTTTCTGCATATTTCAATTGCGAATCGCAAAAATGATTCTGATTGGCGCATTTTTGTAGACCCGCCCATTTATCAAATGCATGTTGAAAACATGAATTTAACACGTGGAAACAAATGTCGGAGAAAAATTATAGAGATAATTGGAGAACAAACAGGGCGATGTCTAAGTACATGATTGTGTAAATGATATTGGTGAAAAAAAACCCACAAAGGAAAGTTCTCTAAAACCTAGGGCGCATATATGCGCCCTAGGTTTTAGAGAACAACCTATGACAACCTATGACTATAAACTATATATAGTTTATAGTCATAGGTTCTTCGCTCGTCGTAAAGCGTTACTCAGTTTATTGTGAAGAAAGTCGCCAGAAACTGTTTAGTGAACAAATACAGTTTATGTTCATAACGTACCGTATGTGGAATATCGCATGAGTTGAACATACTGTAATAGTGCTAATTTTTTCCTCACAAAAAGCTTGCTGCAAAATGTAGATCTACGGGAAAATGATTCGGGTCCCTAGGACACCGATAGAACATTCTATCTATATAGATTCGGGTTGATACGCCGCGAAATCCATTAAACATTTAACAGCATATATGTCTTCACTTATTTACTTCCAATAAATATGTACTGAAAATCTGTGAAACATCGCCATTAGCTCCGTAAAATGAAGACGTGTGGTTTATTTATGTAAATGTAAAACTGTGTAAAATGGCGTCTCGGTCTGCACGTGAAAATTTTATCCGAGGTCGGTTAAGCGTGTTTGAGAGAAAGCTAGCGACAAGTAAAGCGTCAATATCAATAGTAAATATTGTTTGGTGAATGTTGAGGTAAATTAATGTCCCCACAGACAGAGTGAGTTATAAAATAAGGTTAATCACAGATCTGTCCAAATTAAACAAGTTTTCACCGTAAATTGAAAGTTTTGTGTGTGTTTGAAGACACATGCACACTTGTAATATTTAGTAAGTGTGCCATTGATCGATTGAAGTTCAATAAACGCAATTTATGTAATATTTTATTGTCAGTATCTGTTGTGAATTCTTTGGAATTATCTACATCGATGTAGCACTATGCTGAAAAATGAAATGGGGATCCTGTTTAAAATACATGTATCTATGGACAACAGTGTGTACACCATAAAAAATGAAAAACGATTATTGTGAGAACACTTGGTCAACTATTGCAGTGATTTTATTTTAGATTTTGCAGTCCTGATACAAGGTTAAACGTCACAACTGGCAGTTGGTGAATAAATTATCAATACCGCGTAGTGGGCGGGTACCAAATCGGATTAAAACGCTTCTCTTATAAGCTGCAACCAGTGATTCGACCTGTTTAAATGTTACATCAAATAGTGTCATCACTCAACGCATCGCTTCATCGGCCGTAGTGTATACATACATGCTAGATTTGCGATAAAACTCTACAGTGTAGTGGTGTGTGTTTAACATTTATGATTTTATTTTTACAGAAATTGTGTCACTTCATTAAACACTAAAAATCGTTATAAAGTTCCCAAAAAGTTCCATAGCCTCGTGTAACGTTCCTGGGAGCAATAGATTTAGATACAACATCGTTTCTAAAGCAATTTCAGAAAACTCGTTAGATGAGCACATTACAAAATATTTTCAGTTGCCTGAATATTTTCAACATATCAAGAATGTTTCAGTCTATATCCTTTTTCATATCGCAACAGCCAAATACTTCTGGGTTGCTTTACAAAAAGGATGGACGACCAGATGGACAAAGTGTGTTTTAAAATTTTTTCTAATTCTATGATTATTCCATGTGTCCATCACTCTTTCAAGGTCATTCTGGACGACAAGAATGAAACAAAATCTCAGACATTCTATATGGATAGCATCAGATAAATCAAGAATTCCATTATCTCTCATGTCTTTCAAAAGTGGTGAACACGAGTTACTGTACTTAAAATTATGTGCGTGATGGGTTTTCATACGTACTCGAATAGGTTTCGGGTCACGTGATCAAGTAATATAAATAGTAGGACCATGCAGTGGCTGTTAATATGTGTTTTTGTGTAAAAATAAAATAAACGCTATCAATCTATTAATCCCTCAACCCTCAAATAAATGTCCGCACATGCGCTAATAACCCAATAGAGAGGTAAAGAAAGCAATTGGCAATAATCAGTAAGCAGTTGACAACTGACAGTTGGCTGTCGTATATGGAATTCCATAGATATTGAATTAGTTCCCTAAACGCCCCTAGTTTTAGGAACCACATAGATGGTGTTGGTGGTGAGGTGTAAAGTAATTTCAGTAGATTTTAAAACATTTCTTTTTTTTTTTTTTGGAGACATTATAAACTAAATTCCATTACTTGAAAATCAGATTTATTTAACTGTGTTCAACATGTTCAAAGGTAGTCCGAAATATCTGACGTTTTCCTGGCCTTTTTAACGATTTTGATACTTTACATGCCAGGAAAACGTCAGAACCGGCGCCATTACGAAAAGTGAAAATTCGCCGCCTCCAACTGGAGGCGGCATTCTCGGCTCGATTTTAAATATTTACGAGTGGAATCAAATGTTTCACTCACAACTAATTAATAAAACGATGATTTTGCTGCTCCCTAATATCGTTTTTATGGGTCCTTACATATCATAAACACATTCTATCGAACTGTTGAGATTTGTTTTGATTTCGTGCATTTTTGAAATCTCGCGAGAAAATAGGTCAACAACACTATTGTTTATCAGTGAAATTACCAAAATGTGCAGAAAAATTATATTTTAAGCTGTATTATTGAGTTTAAATATATATCTATTTAAATCGAGACTAGAATGCCGCTTCCAGTTGGAGACGGTGAATTTCCAGTTTTTGTAATGGCGCCGGTTCTGATGTTTTCCTGGCAAGTAAAATATCAAAATCGTTAAAAAGGCCAGGAAAACGTCAGATATTTCGGACTAGATCAAACGAAGCAATCAATAAATACGACATAGGTTAATAGTTGTAACTCTTCTATATTTATAATAAATCCTACACTTTTAACATTGGATGATAATTCCGATTATAATCGATTATTAATCGATAACATGTCCGATTATTTCCGATAATCGATTGTGCAGTTTTTGGTCCGATTGCCCATCACTACCAGTGATAAAAACGCAAAATACATGCTAACAAAATAATAATTCTTGTTAATTTAAAACCTTTGAACAATTATTACCTGGGAGAAGTAGAAAAGACATATTTCTATCAACAAACGTGTCCAGAAGAATCTTCGCGAGTCCTGCATGTGTTTTGTTTATAGTAAATACGCATGCGTAATATAGTATAGAAGGCTAAACCCCGTAACACGTGGCGATGTATATATTTATGGGTTATACCTAATTATTAATTTTAATAAATAAATTGATTGATTTCATGGAGAAATTTGTAATTTTCTGAAAATTTATATATTTATGAGTAGTAAAAAATACCGAACCCGATCGGAAAAAAATTTCAAGTCGGTTTTTTAATAAGATGCGCCGTACTGTCTCTTTAACTAGGTCAATTCTAAATATTTACGTTTGCAAATATGTTTCCTTATATGAACATATAGAATAGCGAAAACGTTCAATTCTGTATGAACCTTTTCATGATGTCACAATGATCATACCACGCGCTTATCGCTTGAATTATTGTTAACATAAAATCTCGGTAATTTAAACAATTCTGAACAATTTTCCTTTTTCAAATATAAATATAAGTAATAAACAACAATGTTTAAAAATTCACCGGGATATGAACGGGCTTCACAGGATTTGATCACGTGACCAACCAAGTTCATATCTCGGTGAACTTTTTAATTTGCTGTTTATTTCTTAAATGATGAGCTTTATAATGACGTCACAAATGTTGAATGCTGTTTCATTGCAATGTCACGAGCGAAAATCAAAGTTAAAGCATTAATATAAACTTAGTACCCTTAGGATGAAACAGGAATTTTAAAGTATGCAGACAAAACAAGAAGTTGAAAAAAAATGACTTATAGGCCTTATATCTTTATACCTGCACCTTCTAAAGAAAGTTCGGGTATATTGTTGTTACCATGTTCCGTCCGTCACGTTTTACTTCCTCAAACTGCTCTTACATCTTATAAACCAGCAAACTGAACTCTTGGAGATTGATTGGGGGTGTCATGTTGTTTTGTAAAAAGGATTCAAAAAAATCTGTGGTAGTCCTTGGGGTCAAATAATTGGTTAAAAAAATGACGTTTTTCACAAAAAACTGGTTCCTCGAACTCCTCTTACATTTTCAACAGTAGACAAATCATCTTTTGAAATATGTTTTGGGGTGTCCTATAGATGCGCAATAAGGTTTCGGAATTTTCAATTTTCTCCTAGGGGTCATTTAGTGGCTGAAAAATGAGGTTTTTACAAAAAGTTTGGTTTTAAAAACGTCAACATTTTTGCAACATATTGAATTTCCTGTTGAAAATTTAAAAGAAGTTCGAGGAACCAGATTATTTGTTAAAAAACGTCATTTTTTACCAATTATTTGACCCTTAGGACAACATGACACCTCAAATCAAACTCTTAGAGTTCAGTTTGCTGGATTAGAAGTAAGTAAGTGCAGTTTGAGAAAGTAAAAGGTGATAGATGGACAGACGGACCAGGGTAACAACAATATACACTTTAGAAAATGCGGGCATTACAAACTGTGTGTATGTATTGTATGTAAATAAATGTGAACTATGTATTAAACAATCATGTATGTAAACAAATGTTGTATCATATGTAATTTTAACAGACGGTGTGCATGTATTATATATACGTAAACAAACTGTACGTATGCATTATATGTAAATTCAGGAAAATTGGTATTCCATCAAATATTGATGAAACCACAGTACACAATGTGAAGGGAATTGCATTTTGTTACTTATCTGCATAAAGCTTTTTGTTAAAATGGTTTTGATGTTTATTTATACATACATTAAATTTGAATGCTCTGTTACATGCATGGACATGGTACATGTAATTATATAAAATACATCGACATACATATTGTCAAGTTATATAAAAAACAAATAAACTAAACTTACTGTTTTATTGAAAGTTCTTTCTTTTAAAAAAAAAAGTCATTAAATTAACAAAGGAAAAGAGCATATTCAATGTCCACCTCAATTAACTGTTAAATAGAATACAGTTCTCCCTTTATATTCTTACGGGAAGTTTACTTCTCTCTGACTTTCTTTCCGTTTAATCCTGACATTGGTCATTTCTCCCTTTTTTTAAAAATCCATGGTCATGCAGTCTCACATGTGTTTACTGAATGTGGACCAACTCATTTAACTTTTCTCGTTATCAAGATTAATTACCATATAAATGAGATGGTTGAGCTCTCTCTCTCTCTCTCTCTCTCTCTCTCTCTCTCTCTCTCTCATTGTTGGAACTGAAGTAGTCCACACTGCACCAGTTTGTGTATTTTTTCACGAAGATCAGAGTCTGCTTGCTGTAACAATCTGAAAACATAAAACACACCAAACTAAGTATCAATTACAGGACAATACAGTGTACTAGTTACTGCAATTTAATTAGAATTAGTTGTTACTGTAAACACCTTTAATTCCACGTATGTGTCTAAAATTTCACGGTTATACCTTTCATGGTGTTTACAATTTCATGGATAAACGATTTCTTCATTAAAGTAAATAATCATGATTATAGAAAATTCTCAGGAATAATGACCATGCAACAATGCATTTACATTATTTTTCTTTGAAATCAAGTAAAGTTACTGAATTAATCTGATTTAATGGTTTGAGAAAAATCATTAAAGTATTTTTCGAATAAACATGTAATACACATTGGTCTATAATGTGCATTTTGGGCCTGAAAATAGAGAATGACGTACTCTAATTATCAATTTTAAAAGTAAACTGCTCAATAGGAATATCACTTGCAGATAACATGGGTGTAAAAGATGTTTTATATAAAGTCTTTGCCCTCAGGAGAAGTGACAATTAGTGCACGTGTTCACAACAATGGCTTCGATAGGGCCGCAGAAGGTGTCAAAAGATAAAGGTAAGATGAGGTCCGTAATTCTTAGTTGTTTAATTCAAGCACGTAGCACTTTTTTCGCAACAGACATTTTTCTTTATTTACATATAAAAAATTGAAGCATGATGGAGCTGCCCCCTCCCCCCCCCCCCCCCCCCCCCCCCCCTTCCATGGGAGAATAAGTGAAAATCAAAAATCAACAGTGAAATTGAAGTTACAAGATACTCCTCCCACCCCCCCCCCCTTCCCCCCAATGGATAAGGATTAATTTTCATGATTTTGAGGAGAATGTCCAGTTTTTTAAATTTTTTTTGCTTGTCAAGATTTTTGGGATGAGGTTGGCACTTTCCAAAACGATGCTACCTGCTATGTGCTTGTTATTACGTCAATTGTAAAAAATCATACATAATGTTCATGCTAATTATTTTAACTGATTTTGAAAGTATTATGATTACGATAAGCAATTGGAAACTTAGGCCTCAATCATGCACACATTTATTTATAATATCTTTAATGGCAATGGTGAATATACAACTCGAATATTCACGGTCACTTAATGGTCACAGAAAATTGTCTGAACTTAAACATGCATAGTCACTGTGAAATTAAGAAAACTGTAATGTTTTCCACATCTATACAGTACCACAGAGGGTAGACAATATTTTCCTTGAGCGCTCATATACAATTATTGCTGTTTTTTTAGGTCAATAAGATGATTAAAGTATATTATTCACCGAGCCGAAAGGTAAGGTGACTGTTGTACTTCAAGGGTAGCTAAATCATCATACTGACTGAAAAACAGCAATAATTGTCTTATCATATGATTCAGCAAACTGATACATATCAAATTGAATGTTATCAAGCAAAGAAAACTTCATCACTTTTTAGTTTGAAGCCATAGCTGAACAAAAAACGCAGTATTTCATTGAACGACATGAATAATGTTAACCAATTGAAGCGTTTTGGAAATTCTCGATCTATTTAAAGTCCACAGAAGAAAATATTAAATGTTATATCAACCTTATCGGTCACTTGAAGGTGAATATAACATTTTTTTCCGGGTTGTTTGTTATCAGCCAATCAGAAAGCTAGGAATTAATCAATCATGTACATGTAAAACAAACATTTTGTATTTTTACTGAATATACAGGATTCTGGCAAGCGAATGCAATCAATCGCTTTGCTGAACACGCCTCATTTCTCATACCTTGTTCCTTCATCCGGATTAAACTTCAGAGACTCCATCAGTTTCATCACTTTAGGATCCAACAAGATGTTACGGATCTCAGGATTGGCTACAATCTCCTGCATTCTCCTCTCATCCTCCGCAGTAGGCTGGTTGGGATTGGTCGAGCTCCTGACTGACATGTCAGCGCCCCCTGCTGGTGACCTTGTATACAGAGTCTCTGACATCACAGGGTTCATTGTTGGGGGCGGGGTACTTTTGGCCTGCTTCACCTCTGACTCAGAATTCAGCTCGACAATTTTACTCTGGGGAGCAGGTTTGCTTGGAGTAGTTGTCTTTTCTTGTTTATCAGCCAGACCAGAAAAGTGTTCACCTAAATAGTAAAAATTTGGAATAACAGAGAAGACATTGAGTCTGTACAGTCACTCGAGTAATTAACCCTTTTTTATTATTTTTTAATGAAATCAAACAATCAATTAAATTTAGACAATAAGGTGAATAGGCAACAGCTTTATAAAAATACCATGTAATCACATATATGTTTACAAATTACAGTACTCATTATGAGAGAGAAAAAGAAAGAGAAAGAAAGTGAATGAGGTATAGTTGTTGAAAATGAGGGGGTCAATGATTGGAAAATAGTCAGCTTTATATAATCAAAGAATATAAAGAGATAATTCAGCATCACAAAGATCATAATCCAGCATCAAAAAGATGTACCCATGATTTTGCAGAATGCTGTGAGGAATTCCTGGATTTCTTTATCGTCTTTGTATCGCTCCATGGCTCGGACCGGATCTGACTGGAATTGGTTCACTGCATCCACATATTTCTTGTCCCCTAATTTTTTGAAAAGTGTGTCGTTAGCCTCGATTTCCTTCATCAAATCGTCAGTCAGCCATTCATCTGCGATTGTAAAAAACAAAGTTCAGCAAACAATTATTTCTCATTCAGCAATCTTTATGTAAAGAAAAGCATATATAACTCAAGAATTTTTCAGTTTACAAAAAATTGTAAGACCCGTGTCATGTAACTCAACAAACCAACAATAACTTATTGGATGACTACTGGAGACATCTCAAATTAAATTTTAAAACACCTTGATTCATGCCAATGCCCTCTCAATATTCTGCCATAGAACCAACCACCATATAAAAACTACGATACAATAGCCTTGTATAGAGAACAAAGACTCTTGTAACTCAACAACTGACTTTTTTGGATGACTACCGTATTTGAAATTTCTCAAATTACCGGGAACATTAAAAATGAAACAAAATGTCAATTCATGTCAATCCCCTTAAATAATTTGCCCCTACCCCCACCCCACCCTACCCCAACCCCTATTTCCATCCTTCACTAACCTTTATTCTGTGCCATTTTCTGAGCCTCGGCCGTCAAGGTCTGCTGCACTTCTGGGATTTGGTGGCCCACATCAGGGGACTTTTTGGTGATGAATGGCAAGTCTGGTGAACTCTTGACATTTGACCCTGAAGATGATGAGCTTTTGACCTTTGATTTTTGTGAACTATTCTCTCCAAATAAGAACCCTTTCTTGAACCCTCCAAAGGTTTCAGGGCTGGGTTTGCTGGGTGTTTCACCAGCTGACTTGGCTGTTGTGGGTTTTTCTGTGTGACCAGTCACGGTTGTATTCTGTGCAGGTTTCTAAAGATTAATAAACTGTTAGATAGTTTTAATTCTAAAAATAATCCATGTGTAAAAATGTGTATAACCAATGCAAGTTTTATCTCTCTATATGTGGAAAATACAAGGGGCCAATCTTCAATAGCTTAGAAAGACTTTTAGATATTGTACTTTACAATAAAGCTTGTTCTTTACTTCAAACAATCCAATACCTTTTTAATGAATGATCAATGACAAGCAGCAAGTAATTTTTGATAAATGGCTATTCATGTACGGGAACAAAAAATTCTGGGATGCAGTCAAAAAAGTTTGGGGAAGAATACATATGATTGCATATGATTACATATAAATGGCTATTCATGTACGGGAACAAAAAATTCTGGGATGCAGTCAAAAAAGTTTGGGGAAGAATACATATGATTGCATATGATTACATATAAATGGCTATTCATGTACAGGAACAAAAAATTCTGGGATGCAGTCAAAAAAGTTTGGGGAAGAATACATATGATTGCATATGATTACATATAAATGGCTATTCATGTACGGGAACAAAAAATTCTGGGATGCAGTCAAAAAAGTTTGGGGAAGAATACATATGATTGCATATGATTACATATAAATGGCTATTCATGTACGGGAACAAAAAATTCTGGGATGCAGTCAAAAAAGTTTGGGGAAGAATACATATGATTGCATATGATTACATATAAATGGCTATTCATGTACGGGAACAAAAAATTCTGGGATGCAGTCAAAAAAGTTTGGGGAAGAATACATATGATTGCATATGATTACATATAAATGGCTATTCATGTACGGGAACAAAAAATTCTGGGATGCAGTCAAAAAAGTTTGGGGAAGAATACATATGATTGCATATGATTACATATAAATGGCTATTCATGTACGGGAACAAAAAATTCTGGGATGCAGTCAAAAAAGTTTGGGGAAGAATACATATGATTGCATATGATTACATATAAATGGCTATTCATGTACGGGAACAAAAAATTCTGGGATGCAGTCAAAAAAGTTTGGGGAAGAATACATATGATTGCATATGATTACATATAAATGGCTATTCATGTACGGGAACAAAAAATTCTGGGATGCAGTCAAAAAAGTTTGGGGAAGAATACATATGATTGCATATGATTACATATAAATGGCTATTCATGTACGGGAACAAAAAATTCTGGGATGCAGTCAAAAAAGTTTGGGGAAGAATACATATGATTGCATATGATTACATATAAATGGCTATTCATGTACGGGAACAAAAAATTCTGGGATGCAGTCAAAAAAGTTTGGGGAAGAATACATATGATTGCGGTTTCTCCCACTTCTTCCTGCGTATCAATTTGCACTGACAAGCTGCCCTCGATATGAAAATTCAACAGCCTTATAGTGACCATTACCTCATTGTGTGGGACAGCCCGGGGTACGGCATTTCTTTGAGCACTGTCTGTTGTCGTAGTAACCTTTGAACTCTTCACCTTTGACTTAATGGCCTCCGCTTGTTTTAGAATATCGGACATATCCTCTAGGGGAGGAATATCGTCTGTGGAGAAAAAAATGCATCGAATAAAGAATGCTGGTTGCTATAGTCTGTCCCAAGTTATTGCTTCCATCACTTTTTGATTAGTTTTAATAAAAATACATATACCTGTGAAAGCAATCGAAATTGATAAAAGGGAAAATATCCAAGATATCTTCAATCATTGACACATTATCATTTTTCACTCTGAAAAATTTACAGGAACGAAAACAGATTTCTTACGAATATTTATAATGGGAAATGTTTACATCTTTTCTCCATTCGAAACTTGCTCGGAATACTTCGCACTATTTTTCAACGTTATCATCCGGGATATTCCATGGCTGATGCAATGCAAAATAGACTTTCTATTTCGGGTTGTGAATTTAAACCTGAAGCAGTAGAGGGGGCGTTTCAAAACAGATAATCTGGACTTTTTTCAATTTAGTGGATGAAAGTAGCAAAGGTATTTATGATTATTGAAATATCAAACAAAAAGTGGTGGAAGCAGAAACTTGGGACAGATTATTGAACATTAATATGTAAATAATCCTGCGAGTTGGCTAAACAGATGATCTGTAGAGAACAATCAACAAATTCATATTATGTAATATCAATTAGTTCATATTAAAAGTAAGGTACTCATGTTATTTTAGAATTATACAAAAAATACCTTGGCGTCTCAAGCAAGCTGGATGTTAAAAGAAAATTGCAAACACTTTACTACAGTCAAATCCTGTTTATAAAACTCCATAGTCTAACAGTTAATATTGTCAAATACTTGTAATTTTTCCCTATTTTGAATAAAAAGAATCTTGTGAAAACTTGCATTAAAATTGCTAAATATAGCTAAAAGAAGCTATGCGCCTATGGAGACAGATGAAGATATGTATATAAATATAATGATTGTACTATGAATGTCATATCCGCTACCCAATTGTCTGATTTATTCTTATGCCCCTCGTCTCATCGTCCATGAGAATAAATTGAACCCTTAGCTAGCGAAGATGCATGCATCTATGGACCGGTTTGCACGTTTGGAGCGTGGCGTCCATAACAACTTTACCAATCCGAAGTAATTTCTCGATCGTAGAATAAGGTCACATAAAAATCGTTCTATCATTAGTTATGACGATTAAATCATCATTAGAATTGAATTCTTTAACACTATTTATGATAGCATTTGTTAGAAAAACAATTTCGAGAATTTATACCTTCGTCCATGTTTTCTTACAAGAATTATCGGTATCTCGAACCCGATATCTTACCTTGCACCCCCTCCCCCCATTTTCCAAAAAAGTTATCCGTATTAATATCTAACTATTTCTATTTTGAATGGTTTTTTATAATTCTGTGAAAAGGGAGGAATCAAATGTCGTACAAATTCAAGACATTTGTTCTGTAGATTCTAATAACACAAAAATTGGAAAGCCATGCATTTAATTTAACAACGGTAGTGTAGGCATACAGAGTGAAATACGTTGAAGCACAGTTTGGTTGGTCTTTTCGATCTTTATTGCAATTACATCATTACATGTAACTGCAAGGTCAAATGCCTCTCAGAATATAATGTTTTCTATATATTTCATCTACTGATAATGGATGGTACGATTCATTGAGAACCATCATCCACGCAATTCTGAATTTTCTTTTTCCTCGGAAAATGTGGTTCATTCAATAATTGTTCAAATTTTCCTGTCTCTTCTTTACTTTCTCCCAAAATAGACCAGACCGTTCCTCATATTTAGCATAGTCTGCACTGCCAGTGTTGGAATTCTCCATTTTCCTTCGGCCGCAGGTACATTTCTTTCTGCAAGACTTAACTGAATACAAGTTGTCAGAGTATATCTAAGAATCGTTTCACCAACAATACAGCTGCTCTATATATATTATATTCTAACGGTGTTGTATAGGGCCATTTCCCCATAGCCATCTCCTGTTGTACAATGCATGCCTTTGAAACAGTGAAAACACCATTACTTAGCTTGTTTTTCTGTGATTATTTAAATCAAATGCGCTATAAAAGCTTACTAACTTCTTAAAAATGTAAGCTAGTTTCTGTATACTGTAAAAGTTGTTATTTACGCTGGTGGTTAAGTATGCGTTTTCTATAGTCAAACAATATTAAATATTATTAAGTATTAAGTATTAAATACGCTGATGCTTGATGTGCCATGCTAAAGTTTTGATTATTTTACCATACGCACGGGGGGTGAGGAGGGTAGTTTTCGCGGTATATTTAGCGTACCGCGTAACTATAATGTAAATTTTCCCCACGCGTAAATAATCACTTTTACAGTAAAATTATTAAGTTGTACGTTAATGTAGTACATTTTCTTTTTCGAATAAATTGTGTTTTTCGAGTTTGTTATCGGTATAATTGTCACAATTTACATAGTGCATGTACATATATGTATAATGCTCATTGCCTACTTCACAAAAGGACGTACGTGATACCCGTTTTAATTCCCTTGATATTAGATATAAATTTTGTGCAATTGAATGTTTTTACAGGTTTTCGTATTTTTTTATCAGTAGAAAATTATAATAAACGCAGTCTTTCATATAAAATAAAAAGGGAAATTTTATATGCAAACTCGGATTCTAACAAACCAAAATAATTTCATAAGATGTCGAACTATACAACAGTTAAGAGACAACATTTTTATTAATAATAAAAAAAAAATGAAATTAATAGACTTCACAGAATATTACCCTATCGGTAACACATGAAAGAAATTAAAAAGAAGTCAACTCATGAGTGATTCTTGTATGACGTAGACTATATACACTTCCAATGATTTTCCAGAGCAGAGATATTTCCCGGACAAGATTGCACGAACTGACGGACGGACAAACGGTCGACGTGATTTGTTGATTTTTAAAAATTTCATTTTTAATTCTAGTGACATTTTTTTTTTTTTATAAATTCAGAAAATCTTTGCATTCGAATGCAATATATGCCTTACCTTACAAATTTATCAAATAATTAGTTAAGTTCTCTGTATTCCATATGAAACAAATTAAAACATTGTCTATACGTATTGAATAACTAGTCGTCAAACACGTGTACATATGTATGGAGGTGTATGCATTTTATATTCACACTCGTTTCCCCTATATATATATAAATATATATAGGGGAAACGAGTGTGAATATAAAATGCCTCAGAGTCGTGATATTTCTGTTATTTTTCGACTTGAGACATATATAAAAGGTTGTTAACGTTAATAAATATAAAAAATAATAAAAAAAATATTATAGAAAAAAATTGGAGGGGGGGGGGGGTGTTAGTGCACGATCCTGTGCAAAAGCACCTGTGGCACAAATCATCGATTTAAAATTTAATTCCGATGGGTTTACCATAAATATATTTCTAAAATCTGAACCTAAAACGTAGGGGATAAATCCTACTTTGGGGGAAAATCTACTATATAGTAGCCCCCCCCCCCCCCCCCCCCCCCCCGGTTTGGGGGGGGGGACTACTACTACATAGCCAGTTTTCCGGGGGTAAAGACTACTATGGGGGGAAAGCTGCTAGCTATACAACACCCGGTACTATCATACAAGTTGTCATGTAAATTTTGTATTTACACCCACCCAGTAAATTAAAAATTTAAAACATGACCTTGCTCCTTGACATACTCGAATGACTTTTCCGCGGCCCATACTTAAATTCGTGAACAACTTCATAATTCTCAATAATGCTATATTTAGGGTTGCTCTCACTCTCCAGTGAGTAGGACAAAGAATCTATAAAGATGAAGATAATTTATCTTTATCGAATCTATATAATTATATACCCAGAGAGTATGAGCGTCAAGAGCATTTTAATTTTAATTTTCTTCAATATACATGTATCCCTACAGGTGACAATTTAATTGATTAGCTTTATAATATCTTTGATATTTTCTAGAGAATTTTGTAAATGCTCTACATCCCTTTATTAACATTGAGTTATTAGAAGCAAGATTAAGTGCATTGGCCGTAGCAATGCATGTATGTAATAAATAGCACACTATACAATTGAATAATTGATCTGCATGATACGAAACGCATCTCCAGATTTCCATGCAGTCATAGATTCCCTGTCATGTCATACATGTAACACTGACCACGTATAATACATCAGTAGATTAACTGAACATTTGAAATACATCTTTGATTGCAATTAAGATGGTTGCATGATGCTTTAATGTTATCAATATGGTACATTCCAACAAAAGTTTCATGAGATTCAAAATCTTTGTCAACCCAAATGACCTCTTTCTTTTTGCATTTTTGTTACAGGAAAACTCTTCTGTGGTTGGTTTGCATGCTTCGTTGCCAATGATAGGGACATCGTTCAATACATGGGCACTGGAAGTTATTGTAAATATATTGTATGTGCATGTATATATAATTTTTTTTATACATGCATATACAATATATTTACAATAACTTCCAGTGCCCGTGGTACAATAATTAACTTTGGATCTGCACAGTATGTAATAAAAATGGATTTATTTCACAGTGAAACAGAGTACAAGGTATGATCAATGGTCAACAAACATGTTCAATGGAAAGTCATGACTGTAAAATAATTACAACATATACTATACAATCAGTGATCCAATTATAACTTACAATGGATTCTAGAAGAAATGTCTCCATCTTTAAGATCTACTATTTGACAAATGACAATTAAAATTAACACACTGTTGTTCTCTAACTGTACACAAGATTCCATCACAGATGAACATGTATGCGTATGTGTCATACAAAATATTATAAATGATATGAATTAAAGTACAGTCCATTGTCACATATCATAATAATAACAGAAACAAAATCCAAAGTTTAAAAAAATCTGACATCTCTCCTGTCAACGTCCTTCAGTTGACCTTTGAACTTCTACCCAGTCAGATATTTCTTTTTTAACAAACAACAGTTCTGAGGAGAAGACATATCAGATCCAATCAACTGGTCTCCTTGATAACATAGAGTCTGGAGGTCACATAGGGTCGCGGGACTGGGTAATCTTAGTAGCGATGATTTTCCCGTATCCTCCACGCCCCTCATCGTAGTCTGTTCTGTATTCGTCTCGAACCTGAAAGCAATATTTCCAACATCAGTGGAATCCTGTACATAAATTCATTTTGATGAATATTGGATAACTATGTTGATGAGTTTACACCCTACACATATACAATATCACATGGTTACTGTCTTCAAATATATTTAGCATTATTCTCCTGTTCCCTTTTTTATGCCTCACCTTATCGTTCATTAAATTAAATACACATGTACATTGTATACCTGAACCTCAACTGTCCCATTATTAAGTATCATATCACCCCTAACTACACCTCAAAATTCACCTGTTCCCTTGCTATACAGCAGTTCACCCCTATCTACAGCATACCTTGAGCTCACCTTTCCCCTAATAATCGCTTACCACATCCCTAACTACCCAAGTCAATAAACTGTATATCCAGGGGTTTTTCGTGTGTCACAAAATTTGTGAAAAAAAGGAAAAATGTGTAGCATTTTTAATTTGCGTGAATCATTTTTTGCGATTATGTTAAGTTTCTACAGTAAAACTCGTTTAGTACAAACACGGATATAACGAAATCTTGGATATAGCGAAGTTGTTCTGAGTCCTAGGCAAACTTCTTCCAAAACTTTGAAAATTTTAAAGTTATAACGAATTCAAATATAACAAATTTACAGATATAGCGAACTGATTTTGAGTCCCGTAGAGATAAAAAATGATGAAATTTAACACTTTTATAACAAATTTATTTAAAGTTTGAAAAGTTTGCACTACCATTTAACAATTTTAACATAATAGTTTGAATTAATCTATTTTAACATAAATTCTTCAATTTACAATCCGATTATTTAAGGTTTCCAAAAAATGTATTTTCATTCTAAGCCTCAATTAGCAAAAATTGTAGTCTGGTGAAAGAAAACATGTTTTTAGTGAATTCGCTAGAGTTAATATTACGAATTTGTTGTACGGATATAACGAATTACAGATATAACGAAATAAATCCTTTGGTCCCATGGACTTCGCTATAACCGAGTTTTACTGTAATGAAAATAAATACAGGATATAATTTCTGGGTATTCAAGAATTTGCGATGTAATAGAGATTGCGAAAAAAGTGGAAATTAGATCATCGCGAAAATTACCGGATATACAGTAAATGACTCACTTGTCCCCTAATGATACCTCACCAAAACCTGAGTTTACCTCACATATACACAGATAATGCATCACCTCACCCCTGACTCTTTCCACCCCCTGATTATGCCTTGTTTACCCTTGACTACATGAACTATGCCTCAACAACCCCTGACTATGCATCATCTCCCCTTGACTATGCCTTACCTGTCCCCCGCTCTTCCCTCGGCCGTACTGCCGACCGTCCTTGAACCCGTGGTCCCAATCTGTGCGAATGATGCGGTCGTCCAACCGTGTCCCGTTGACGTACCTCATTGCATACTCTGCATCTTCCCTGGTGTAGTATCTCAGAAGTCAAGGGAACAACTCTGTATGTTTTTATCAATGAAACAAAAGTAAATTTTTCTGGAGACTATATAATTTTGAATCTCTCCAAGTATCTTTCTATCCCTCTCTTTTTTCTATATTCTCAATTTTCTAAATATCTAAATAAATAAGTGTATACCGGTAAGTTGCATTTACCTTAGTTTGTAAATTTTACATTATGATAGTAGAATACATCCACTAAATACATCAGCAAAAGATCAAATCTAGCATTATTCACAAGCAGCCACAAAGGTGCATAATTACAGGGTGTTAACTCATAAGGATACTCCACAAAGCAAAAACCACAGGGTGTTTTTTTCACTTTGTCTAAACCCATGACGATTCTTTTGATGTCTCCGCACTTGCCGAAAAGTTCATGAATTTGTTCTTCTGTTGTGTAATATGACAGGTTTCCAACGTACAGCGTGGAAGATGTCAGTAGAGCCTTCTCTTGTTCTGTTCGACTTCCCTAAACAAACCAACAGACCAAATGTGAATGAAATATGGTATACTTATCAAAAGTTTATTGTACGGAGATGATTACATTGAATACTGGCCTAAGACCAGACTAAATGATTCTTGAGAGTACATTATTACGTAGCTGCAGGTCTGTAGCTCCCGGTCTGAAAAAATTCAGATGGACGACCTGAGAGCTACAGTGCCTCCCATAGTAAAATCTGCAATGTACTGCGCACAAAAAAATTGTGCTAGTTTTGGACTGGTTAACTTTAGTTCCGAACACATTTTATACAAATTTTGATTCCAAAAAATTTCTCAGACATTTTACTACAGATATCATGGATATTATCTCTTAACTTGCCTCTGATATTCTTTTAAACACCATCGCTAACCCCGTAAAGTGAAGTGGTGCAGTTTGCTTACATGTATAAATAGTGACTCTTGATCTCAATGTGAATTTATTCAATTTAGCATACTTCAATTTCCGAGGTCAGTAAGCATGGTAAGCGTGTTTAAGAGAAAGTTTGAGGCAAGTAAAGTATACCAATATCAGTAGTAATTTGACTGAAGAATTTAATGGAATTAATTTTTTCCACAGAATTTGCGTGAAAATAAAGTTAATCAGTCCAAAACTAACTCAATTTTTTTTTACATGCTTTAAATTGCAGATTCTTACTATGGGAAACACTTTAGCGCCCAGGTTGTCCATCCGAATTTTTTCAGACCGGGAGCTACAGACCTGCAGCTAATTACATCCCTATATCAACACAAGTGGCCTCGGAACCCCTGACGTTGTAAAGATGTATCAACTCATAAAAGTATATATGATAAAGTGATGTAACAGTGCACTTGTGAGAAATGGTACTTGGCGAAAATTAATATAATGCTAAATAACAGACACTGTCAGAAAAAAACTACCGTACTGTAATAGACCGTTTATCATCCATCCCATATTAACTGAGCAGAGCAACACAACGCGTTCTTTTAGCAATGAAAATATGGTCATGATGAGAAAATTCGGGCCACACAAAATAAACATCCGCTTTACGCTTTTACTCTAATTGTGGTGGTTTGGGACGCGGTGATAAGATGATGTTGTCTTTACCTTGAAGTGCTGATCTCTGTAGGCGCTGAGGGCAACCGATCCTGAGGGAAACTTGGCCCGGAATCCTGACATGATTCTCTTTGTTTCGCTTTCCTTTTTGTCGCTTAACTAGTTCTCAGCCCTCAAAGTTCGGAACATCTCGAGCTTATAGATAGTTTTGCAATCTAATCGCTCGAGAACATCCGAATTAAAGCATGAGGACCAGTTTATGATAAAACGGACAGGTAAAAAATTTATTGCTGCACAAGTCTTTTCCCCCTAAATGATTACTTAGATGATGCACTGCTGTAATTTGTTTCAAATGCCAGAAATCTTCTACATTAATTGTAGATAGGGCTAGGGCCAGAATCCTAAAATTATATGTTGCACAATTTGAATTATAACATTGGGTTTTTTACTGGTTTACAGGTTTAGGCACAAGAGCTTGTCACAATCTTTTGGTCTCTTATAGTATAGGGGTGGTTAAAAATTAAGAACAGAAAAAAATAGTGACAAGTCCCTTGTTTGAGGCAAGCCCAAAAAGAATCCCTTCGGACCCTCTCTCCCTATCTCAATTAAAAAAGTAAAGGAATTGTTGTTCATTGGACCATGACAGTTTGTGTGTACATTAGAGAAGTGAATTCCAATTATGGAAAGTAATGTATTGTGGAACTCGCTCTAAACCAACTTTTACATGCTTTGGAGAAAATTTTGCGAGGTTTACAAGAGCCTCAACGTCTCTCTAAACCAACTTTTACATGCTTTGGAGAAAATTTTGCGAGGTTTGCAAGAGCCTCATGGTCGCAATTATTTCTTACCACAAACTAGTCCTTAAATGTCTCTAGTATAATTTATTTTCCAGATAATCATGATAATTAATCTACATCTTGATTGTGAAACTAAGTTGCCGCATTCATTAGTTTTTCTCCATTAAATTGCAAAATAAAATAATGTCACGAGGATAATTTGGTTTACAGTATATAACTTCCAGTAAGGGAATCATTTAACTAAATCGCTACCAGTAGTTGCGTTGATCTTTGCTCATTATGTGACCTGGGATATCAGCATTACTAGTCTATTTGTTTTACTTTTATTAGCACTAGTGTCACACATTGTACCAAGATGTCTTCGTTGGACTGGATCAGGAATCACAAAATCTGGTTGAGTCTGGTGTTTGTTCGGTTCTGTCTGGTTTTTCTGCCACAGCATGGGTACATCCACCCAGATGAGTTTTTCCAGGGCACAGAAATTGTAGCAGGTATTATTTTAATGAAGGAAATCATGGAAGAATGTCTTATTGTAATCTCTGTAGAGAGTTAATTTGGCTTGATATTTGGAATGACCAAATCTTCACCAAATTAATCTCTGCGTTAGTCCAAAAATTAAGCCGAGCCAATTCTCTACCGATATTAGTCTAGAGGAAGACCTTATCATTACTGCATGCATTGTGATATTTTAAAATGACAAATACATTCAAATATATTAATGGTAATTGCATACATGAGTTAAGTATTTTATGAATAGTTTCATGTCCTACTCTGAGTTTTTCTTTCAAAAAGTTTAAAAAATTCTCATCAATTGTGTGGATGCCAACTTAATAAATATTAATAGCATTAGAAGTAGTAGTGGACAACTTTTTAATAAACACATCTTGTTTTTGTCTTAACTATTTTGCGAAATATATCAAATCCATCCACCAATTAATCACAAAACTGGATTCCATTTAGTTGATGATTTCATCATTTAGTTGATGATTTCATCATTTAGTTGATGATTTCATCATTTAGTTGATGATTTCATCATTTTGATGACAGGCAGATTTTCTATAGTATCGGTATGATGTAATTCATTCTTTTTCCAGGAGACATTCTGAATGTATCCGTCGTGCGAACATGGGAGTTTTCCGCGGGCCTGCGATCGGTACCACCCATCTATTTCTTGGCAGGACCAGGGTTTTCTCTGATGAAGGGAGTTCCCCAGATGATGACGTCCTATTGGGCAGTCATTCTACCACGACTGAGTGCCTGTATTTTAAGTCTGGTGGTGGATGTCGCCGTATTGTATGTTTGTGACGTGTTTGCCATTGACAGTACTGTAGCACTGCCTATACTTGCTTCATCGTATGTCATGTTGACATATCTAACCAGACCTTTCTCTAACACTCTGGAAACTGTGATGTTTTGTGTATTGTTAGTGTTAGTAGCTAAAGTTGTAAAAAACATACATCATTCTCAATCAGATAGAGCAGAAAAAGAGTCCAAGGAGTTCGAAGAATTACCAAATGATGGATATCAAAGGAAAACCCTGGATGAGTTCCGAAAGAAACACTTGCCTAATCCAACAGAGGAGAAATCAAATACAGACTCTAATGGAAGGACTGTCTTTCTTATTGGAGTTGTATTGTCCATTGGTATGTTCATTCGGCCGACATTTGCAGCATTTAGTTTCAGCCCGATCCTCTGGCTTGTTGGAACTGCCTTGATGAGTGGAGATGGCGCGATATCTTACCTGTTTCTCATGAGTTTTGGTGCCATTGTTCCATCTATATTGATTGTCCTTGTGGACACTGCCTACTACTCAGACATGACCATCTTGGATATTTTGAGCAGGTTCAGACAATGTGTCATAACATCTGGTAATGTGCCTGAGTGCTGGGACGAATATTTCTCCATGTTTATCGTGACTCCGTGGAATTTTCTCAAGTACAACTCGGACCCAGACAATTTATCTGGTCATGGCCACCATCCCTACTACACACACTTACTGATAAACATCCCTCTCTTACTGGGGCCAGTGGTTGTGTTGATCCTTGCTGAACTCTACAGGTTCTGTACGCAGCGGTCTACCTCGTATAACTCTACCACCCTGTGTTTCCTCACCCCTCCCATTCTGATTCTGTCCCTGTTTCCCCACCAGGAGCCCCGGTTTCTCCTTCCGCTCCTGCCCCTGGGGGTAATTCTCTGTGCTTCCTCCATAGATAGAATCAGAGACAGGAAGGTATTCTTATTTCTTTGGTGTGTATTCAACCTAATTGGTTTCTTATTCTATGGATTTCTTCACCAGGGAGGAATTACTCCCCTTTTGTCATACATTGAGAAAAACTTGCATAGCCCTAGTCCTCTTTTCACAAATGAGGATACCTTTTTCTTTTTTCACACCTACATGCCTCCCAGATCTCTTCTGCTTAGTGGTACCTCTGTAGAACAAGTGGTGGACCTTCAGGGGTCCCCAATAGACAATCTGGTGGCTCACGTGAAATCTCAGAAAACCTGCTGTAGTTATTTAGCCATACCAGGCACCATGATGGAAGAATTCATGCAACAGAGAATCAGTTTTGACATCATTCAGACATTTCCTTTTCACCTGTCTACGGAAGACCCCCCAACTTATGCAGTAGTTAGAGAAGTATGCCAGAATTTCTCTGATAGGTCTTATTATGACAAGCTTTTTGAGTCAATGTCGCTTTTCCTTCTAAAATTGAAAAGTTAATTTGATACTTATCTGAATTCTTATATTTCAGATTTGTGATTGCATTGTCTAAAATAGATGTGGTGTTGTTAACAATGATATCTATGATATTAGGCAGTGTACACATGCATATATCATTTATAACCTCGAAAAGTGTGATTTACCATGCATAATCTTTTTTGGTTTTTTAATTTTTATGGTGTTTTTGAATTGGCTTGTTTTTATAACTTCTTTTTACATGTACATAGCTGTGCATATTTAATGATACTATTGCTGCAATACTCACTTAGAGCACATCTTTTGCTTTGTATACTATGTTAAGTCCCTTGAGATTGGTAATTACGCATGTATTTTACATTTTCTATTTTCTGTTAATGACAATACTCATTGAGTGCATGGAAGTTAGGACAAGGTCATAGCTGTTGATTGCGAATGTCAAGGTTAACTATGTATGGTATTGGTCATAACATCCCAGCTGTCATAAGCATATTATAAACACTTTTTATTTTGCATTTTGTTAGTACATGTAGTAAGTAGAACCTATAATGATAATATCTACCTGTAAAAACAGAAATGTCTGTACTGCCTTGGCCTCTTAATAAAATAAATAGCAATGTTAAAAAAAGTTCATTGGGATATGAACTTAGTTGGTCACATGTTCGAATCCTGTGAAACCTGTGAGGCACCTTTCATTTTGATACCTACAGGCAGTTTAAGATGCATTTCCATTTTGTAGATGTTTAATTAACTTTACACGTTATACATAGTTGTAACCAATACTTAAAAGAAATCCACTTATGTAGATGTGAGGTATCGTAGATAATTACATTACATTGCATTAATTGTAACTGTGAAGTATAGTTACCATAGGTAATTACATGAAATTGTATAACATGTAAATGTAAGGTATGGTTGGTAATTACATCGTCTTATGTGTAACTGTGAATATATGGTATGTTATTACATTATATTATATTACATTTAACTGAAGTATGATAGGTAATTACATTATATTGTATTATATTTAACTGTGAATTATGGTTATTGTAGGTAATTACATGACATTATATTACATGTTACTGTGAGGTATAGAAGCTAATTACATTGTATTAAATGTAACTGAATATATGGTAGGTAATTATATGGCATGTATTTATGTAACTGTGAAGTATGGTAGGTAATTACATGATATTGTATTACATGTAATATCTACACTTAATTAACTTTGAGTTAGATTTCTATCTGTCTATAGCAATTACAGGCAGCAGAGATAAATATTTTATCTTAGCCGAACCAAAGAATGATGTCAATTCTTTTGTCTAGAGGGGTAGGGAATGTGATTATACACAACACATGTTACAATGTATTTAATGCTTTTTGTGCTCTTTCAAATGCGGTTTACAAATTTCTACCTTTAGATAATTTAATTCTTAATAAGATCTCAAAGTGAGACATTGACAATGTATGTTTTAAATCCAAAAATAAGGATTAATTTGGTGCAATAGTTTATGAATAAAGATAAATAAATTGTAAATGTAATGTTTGTGTTGGGTTTTCTTTTTGGGTGTGTTTTGCTTAAGACTGTTTTTTAGCTTGTTAATATATATACATGCATTAAGGAAAGAGAAAGCTAGAAAACATGCTTCATTCAGGTACTGCCAAAAGTAGGTCAGTTTTTTTTCTTTTTACTATTAATATTATTAATATATAAAAGTTGAAAACCATCATTTTTAAAGAATAGTTAAAAAGTAATCCTTTGGCCTATTTTGAAAAGATGTGGATTGATATTTAATTCAGAATTGCTCTATAAGTTTTTTTGACACGATATTTAAATATTTTCCAACTTTCTGTTCATGAGATTTGATATATTAATTAACAATCCAAAGGAAGGTTTTTCAGCTTGCATATTGCAAAGAATATATAAAGTAAAGCATTTAGAAAATATCTTAAAGTTGTGTTTAAAATATCAAGTTTTTCAAATGAGTTGTCAAAAAAACTGTTTTGATCAATGAATTTCAAAAGGTTCAAATTGAATCTGTTTAAATCAATAAGTAACTGGTTAAAATAAAGGCTTCACAAATTAACCCTTTTTATTTTGATGTCACGTGAAGATCAAAATAAAAGGAGCTGGTTTGACTTTAATTTGACTAAATCAATGTATTAACTTTTTTTAATATGACAAAAAATAACGCCAGACAACCTTTTTAAAATATAAGAAATGTTTTCAATGAAATATATTGGACCCCCCCCCCCCCCCCAAAAAAAAAAAAAAAAAAAAAATGACATACATTTGGCAGGTGAGTGTAACTATTTGGGGATATGGACAGACTATATACAGTCATGTAGATGCATTTTTTCTAAGATTGACTGTAGATTACCATGATTACTTCACCAAGGTGAATTATAATTATTCAAAATATCATGATTAACACCATCTATGACCAAGCAAGGTTCCAGTATATAACGTTATACACAAATTTACATTGAGTACTCTCAGTACTTTAAATTATGGCAGAATCTTGTGTTTTCAACATGACATGAATATTTTGAAAATTTTCTCGATATCGACTCAGTGGGCGTGTCCCATATCGATGATAAACAAACGCACGTGTTAGTGCCACTGTATACATCCGGGCACTTCAGGAATGTTGTTTAGGATACAGTAATGGCGGCGGGAGACGACTCGGAGATTCCTGGTAAGTCTAAACATGTCCAGGGTTCGCAGACCAAGGGATATAGAGATTCCAGGGATACACTAAACGGCGTTTTTTGTGTCGTCATGATACAAAACCTGCTCTTTCACCTTTTTATTGACTTGATACAACATATGCGGCTTAAGAATGTTGAATTACGCGATTTAATAGGGGGGGGGGGGGGGGGGGGCAAATACTAGCGTAATGTTTATACGCTATGGTTTCAACAAAAACCAATGGAAAGATTTTGAAATGAACCTTTTAAATTTGCTCTCAGTAAGTCACACAAATTCTTGTATATGCAAACTGAACTTGGACATTACACATTATATAATTCATTTTGACAGCACCTTGTCATGCACTGCATAATACATTATTCTCTTTCCAGAAGTGGACAAGCATAGCCTTCCTCCAGAAGTCTATGCCTATAGCCTTCATTCAGAAGTCTATGCCTATAGCTTTCATTCAGAAGTCTATGCCCATAGCCTTCATTCAGAAGTCTATGCCCATATCCTTCATTCAGAAGTCTATGCCCATAGCCTTCATTCAGAAGTCTATGCCCATAGCCTTCATTCAGAAGTCTATGCCTATAGCCTTCATTCAGAAGTCTATGCCTGTAGCCTTCATTCAGAAGTCTATGCCTGTAGCCTTCATTCAGAAGTCTATGCCTATAGCCTTCATTCAGAAGTCTATGCCTATAGCTTTCATTCAGAAGTCTATGCCCATAGCCTTCATTCAGAAGTCTATGCCTATAGCCTTCCTCCAGAAGTCTATGCCTATAGCCTTCATTCAGAAGTCTATGCCTATAGCCTTCATTCAGAAGTCTATGCCTGTCCACTTCTCAAAAGAGAATACATAATACATTATATTATAGAATCTCTCATGATTTATGGTATTCTCTTTTGAGAAGTGGACAGGCATAGCCTAGTGGATGACATCCACTAGGCTATGCCTGTCCACTTCTCAAAAGAGAATAGATTTATGGTGGTACCGTAGAATCATCATCGTTCGTAGGGGACCAATGTTCGTGGCTTTCGTGGGTAACCCATGCCCAGGAATTTACATCCCCACAAACGTATATACAAGCATTTGTTTAAACATTTATTGGAATTATTCAGAACTTGCTACCAATGAATTTACATCCCCACGAACCAGGAAAATTTTGGCTACCCACAAACATTGACCCCCATGAATAAAAATGATTCCATAGTATTTGATTTTTTGTCCAACAAGTTGAATTGTCTCTCCCAAGCTTTCATGAGGGATGAGGGTCAGGGATAGAAATCACTTGATCAAATCAAATACCATATCTCAAATTTAAGAGATTCTTTTTATATAACACTGCTTTTTCTGTTTTGAAACACGAGCATCGTCGGAACCCACAGCTTTTCTATCCGTTACACTGCTGCGCAACAATCATTATTTAAAAAACCATGGGTTCCCACATTTAAGCTAGGGCACTAGTTTGGCTCCATGGTTAGGGCCTTTATACAATGACAAAATTTTTATTTCTTTAAAATCAAACTAATTAAACATTATCATATAAACAAAAACATTACATCGCATTATCTTGTTTTTCATGTTTATGTGCAGATTCCTATTTTATAGGATTTTCGAAGTAAAAACTCCAAAAGTCATTCTAATAGTTGTGTGATAATTAATACATTTGCATATGTATAAATACAAGAAAAATGGAAAGGAGGTGTTAATGTTGCCTTAGAGTCCCCCCCCCCCCCCCCTCCATTGCAATGTGCCTGCAACTGTAATTATTTGGCTTGGTATTTTTTTTTTTATGGTTTTAAATATGAGCGTCACAAATTTCTAAAGCATATTATGAAGAAAACATATCCTGAATGTTACATTGTATTTTGACAGAGTCTGGAGCAATTTTCACATTTGGAAAATCCCGATTTGCAAACAATCTACCAAACAAATTCTGGGTCAGAGGTGACAAGGCCAAGTCTGTAGCCTGCGGAGATGAACACACAGCATTAGTCACAGGTAAGTGTGTCAGCATCTGGCAGATATAAACTTACAGCGTTAGTCACATGTCAGCGTGTCAGTAAGGTTCCATAAGATATGGTGATTTAACCTTTTGCTATCCTTTTATGAGATTAACACTAGATTAAAGCTTATCTTTGACAGAGAGTGGTCGGCTTTTCACATTTGGGGTCAACGATTGGGGTCAACTGGGAATTGACGAGGTCAAAGTGTCCACCAGACCATGCTGCGTCAAAAGTAAGTCAGACACTTTCTTAGTTTAAAAAATCTAAATTAAATTTTAGCTCACCTGAACTGAAGGTTCAAGTGAGCTTTTCTGATCACCTGTTGTCCGTCGTCCGTCCGCCTGTCTGTCCGTCTGTAAACTTTTCACATTTTCGACTTCTTCTCTAAAATCACTGGGCCAAATTTAACCAAACTAAGTACAAAGCATCCTTATGGAAAGTGGATAATAAATTGTTAAAATAATGGGCATAACCCTTTTTAAAAGGGAGATAATTGCGAAACAGTGAGTATAGGGTGTGTGTCTTCAAAAATCTTCTTCTCAAGAAACACCGCACCAGAAATGCCAATATTTACACAAATTGTTGTATATATAGTGAGCATTCTAAATTATAAAAATCATGACCCGTGGATCAAAACTTGGGCCCCAGACGGGGTTCAAAGTTTAACATAGAAATACATAGGAAAAATGTTTAAAAATCGTCTTCTCAAGAACTACTGCATTAGAAATGCCAATATTTCCATGAAAGCTTATATATATAGTGAAAATTCTAAATTGTAAAAATCGTGAACCTCGGACCAAAACTGGGGCCCCAAGCGGGGTTCAAAGTTTAACATAGAAATAGGAAATTGTTTTCAAGATATTTGTTCCATTTATTTAAATAAATTGTGCACAAAAAACCCAACTGTGTCTCCCTGATTATTGATAACTCATTGCATAAGTATAAGTTTGCTTAATCAGGAAATGGCAGATGAATACGATATGGTGTAAAAATTCACTAATTATTTTAGTGTATTGCTAACAATTTATTTGGAGACCGTGCCCGATAAAAAAATATTACTATGTAAATTAATTTGTTACCGGGCACGGTCTGGAAAATGAATGTAAGCGATAAATGTATCTTGTGATTTTGTTGCAATATTGCAGCTAGTTTGGTTGAGCGTTATATATATACGACAGATCAATGCACGTGTTATGGATTTGTTTGTAAACAACCATACCATAGGTAATCTTGTTTCAAACAGGAATTGAAATAAATAAAAGTATGTTTTATTATTATTAAGGAAACGCTGTTAATGTGTTGTATCCTCGTATTCAAATTATGAACCTGTGAAATTTGTTCAAAGACTGTTTAAAGCAGAAAGAAAATAATTTATCTTTGAACTTTGAAATTTCTTAGATTTTTGTAACCATGATGAGTTATTGTATTACAAATGCATCACTTCGTATTTGATAAGGAAATATACTGAGTATACAATTACATGGTGATGTTAAAATTGTAAATGAAAATATATTTGTTTGGTTTCTTTTTAAATCAGCAGTTGCATATGCACGAATTTAGTTACACAAAACATGATTCATTTACTTTTTTATTCTGATATTATTTGATACAACTATTGGTACAGAAATTAATGATATCTACATTAAAGAAAATGTCAGCTCGACACCTTTGTGGCCGTTCCGGCCTTTGATATATATAGTGAGCATTCTATTAAATTGTAAAAATCGTGACCCCTGGGCCAAAACTGGGGACCCAGACGGGGTTCAAAGTTTAACATAGAAATACATAGGAAAAATGTTTAAAATCTTCTTCTCCAGAATCACTGCTCCAGAAATGCCAATATTTACACAAAAGCTTGTATATATAGTGAAGATTCTAAATTGTAAAAACTGTGACCCCCCCCCCCGAAAAAGTGGGACCGCAGACGGGGTTCAAAGTTTAACATATATAGGAAAATATTTAAAAATCTTCTTCTCAAGAACTACAATGCAACATATAGAGGGATAATGTTTAAAAATCTTCTTCTCAAGAACTACAATGTTTCAATTTGTCAGATTACTACGTAAGCATCCTCAAATAGTGTGGATTCTAAATTATGAAAGCTGTGACCCTAGATCTAATACTGGGGCCCCAAGAGGGGTTCAAAGTTTAACATAGAAATATTGAGGGAAAATGTTTAAAAATCATCTTCTAGAGAACTACAATGCTTCAATTTGTGAGATTAATATGCAATCATCCTTAAATAATGTAGATTCTAAATTAATAAAGCTGTGACCACTGGACTAATACTGGGGCCCCAAGAGGGGTTCAAAGTTTAACATAGAAATATATATGGAAAATGTTTTTAAAAAGTTTTCTCAAGAACTATAATGCTACAGTTTGTGAGATTACTATGCAAGGATCCTCAAATAGTGTTAATTCTAAATTATTAAAGCCAACCATAAACCACGGACCAATACTGGGGCTGCAGAAAGGGGTTCAATGTTTAAAATAGAAATACCATATGCTACGAACTAGAATGTTCACCGGAACTGTTGTTCAGGTGAGCGATGTGGCCCATGGGCCTCTTGTTTTATCTCGCTACCATACTTAAATGTTATCAAACATCTGTTAGCTTAGTCACATTTATAATTAGTATTAAAGAGAGCACTGGTAATTAAACAGAGACTTAAATACAAATCGTTTTATTGAAATGAAGAACTGTCTTTTTAAAAGTTGGTAATTAATATGCAGTCACTCCACACATAATTAAGTAACACTTGAGTGATAACTTGTTACAAGTATTACCAGGGTATCCATGTTTTCAGAGCTGAAACCTGAGAAAGTGAAAGTGGTGGCATGTGGGAGAATTCACACAATAGTAGCCACGGGTCTGTATACATTTCCTGTAGTGATTAATATTACTAGTAATTCTTGATGGCCACGCATTTTCAGCAGATTTGTGGGATGGAGTAGGGCTTGAGAGCAGAACAATTTATTTAAATTTTATTTTTAAAAATTGCAATATGATTGGAAAAAAACATACACAATTTTTGATACGACAAAATTAATAAATATGTATCGATCTGTAAATTCTTAGTATTTTTGGAAGAAAAAACCCGCATCAAAACATTGTTTTTTTTTCAGAGTCTGGCTGTCTGTATACTTTTGGTGCTAATGGGGATGGACAGTTGGGGGTGGAGGACATCCCTAGCAGCAACTCTCCCGTCAAAGTCGAGTGTGAACCTCGGCAATACAAAGCACTGGCTGCAGGGGCAGATCACTCAGTGGCACTCACAGGTATGTAACAAGGACAGACTACACTGTCTCTCTCTCAGTGGGATGTAACAAGGACAGACCAATCTGTCTTTCACACAGGGATGTAACAAGGGCAGACTACTCTGTCTCTCTCTCACAGGGATGTAACAAAGGCAATCTGTCTCTCACACAGGGAAGTAACAAGGGCAGACTACTCTGTCATCCAGCTAATGACAAGTATGCACCTCTTATATGTTTGACTGACGTGTACTTCTCAAAGAACAGAACCCTACTGTATGTAATGATTGATTGCACAGATATTATTATCTTACTAGAATTTTGACTTTTTATTCTGCACCTGTATTTTACTATTGCTTTGTGACTTTGTAGATGACGGAGAGCTATACGTGTGGGGAGGGGGCAGTGAGGGACAGCTTGGCCTGGGGGACGTCTGGGACAAATCCACCCCCACCCTCCTCAATACCGACAATAAGGTCATCAGTGTGGCCTGTGGTTACTATCACACAGCATTTGTCACAGGTAAGTCATTGTCACAGGTGATATCACTGATGTCACCCTCAGGTAAATCATGTGTGTAATAATTAATGTCACAGATCTTTGTTACATTCATTGCATTTGCTCACCAAAACAAGGTCAGAAAGATCATGACCCCCCTAAAATTGCCATGTCATGATTTTTATACCATATACCTAAAATATAAATGAAACAATATTAAACATTGTGTGGTGAATAATTTTAATACACTAGAACAGTATATATTTATCAAGTTTTTTAATAGAAATTTTCACCAACTTTGCAAAATAACTTGGTGTTCATTTCTACGAAAACTTTAAAACCTTAATGTCAGATTGCGCAAGCTGTTTGTATATGAAGAAGGAAGTTGACGCCACTGTAACCATTTGATATCATACTGGTATATCAGACTTCGACATGTATCACTAGCACCTGTAATATGATGATTGTTGTCATAGGGGATAGGATTGTTGTCATGGGTGATGTGACCATCGTCACAGGTGATATGACTATTGCCACAGATGATCTGATCATTGTCGCAGGGATATGATCATTGTCATATGTTAAACATTATTGGAATTGAATCATATTTTTAATAATATAACAGAGAATGGTATTGTTTTTGACTTTAACCATTTTAATTACAGAGATTGGTGAGGTGTTTACCTTTGGGGAGGGTGATGGAGGAAAGCTTGGACTGGGTGAGGACACATCAAGATCTGTAACACCCAAGAAAGTGAACATTCCTGAGAAAGCCAAGTCAGTGGCCTGTGGGGGGTCACACACAGTGGTACTAACAGGTAAAGTATTCAATGTCTGGGGGAGACACACACAGTGGTACTGACAGGTAAAGTACTCAATGTCTGGGGGAGGGGGTCACACACAGTGGTACTAACAGGTAAAGTACATAATGTCTGGGGATGGGGGTCACACACAGTGGTACTAACAGGTAAAGTACTTAATGTCTGGGGGAGGGGGTCACACACAGTGGTACTAACAGGTAAAGTACATAATGTCTGGGGGAGGGGGTCACACACAGTGGTACTAACAGGTAAAGTACATAATGGCTGGGGGAGGGGGTCACACACAGTGGTACTAATAGGTAAAGTACATAATTTCGGGGGGGGGGGTTACACACAGTGGTACTAATAGGTAAAGTACTCAATGTCTGGGGTGGGGGTCACACACAGTGGTACTAACAGGTAAAGTACATAATGTCTGGGGGAGGGGGTCACACACAGTGGTACTAACAGGTAAAGTACATAATTTCGGGGGAGGGGGTCACACACAGTGGTACTAATAGGTAAAGTACTCAATGTCTGGGGTGGGGGTCACACACAGTGGTACTAACAGGTAAAGTACATAATGTCTGGGGGAGGGGGTCACACACAGTGGTACTAACAGGTAAAGTACTTAATGTCTGGGGGAGGGGGTCACACACAGTGGTACTAACAGGTAAAGTACTTAATGTCTGGGGGAGGGGGTCACACACAGTGGTACTAATAGGTAAAGTACTCAATGTCTGGGGTGGGGGTCACACACAGTGGTACTAACAGGTAAAGTACATAATGTCTGGGGGAGGGGGTCACACACAGTGGTACTAACAGGTAAAGTACTTAATGTCTGGGGGAGGGGGTCACACACAGTGGTACTAACAGGTAAAGTACTCAATTTGAAAATGCAATTCCAGGGGCCCACATGCCGATAAAACAAATCCTGATGCCAACACATTTTTTTTCCAAATTTTTCCAAATGTTTCGTATTTTCTTTTAGGTTAATCACTCAGACACTTATCTTTTACCTATATATTCACTGTAAAGCCTACACGTTTTGATGATCAAGACTACTGAAGGTCATTATCAGTCAAGTGTTTCATAGTGTACTATCAAGAAACATTACTTTTTAATTGTCTAACTGATTTTGGCAATTGTTATAATATTTCGATTTATGGTAATAGTTCTATCAGCCAGCCAAAAGAAAAAGATTTTTATTTGTAATAGGAGATGGATTAACCAATACAGATGTAAAGGAACAACAAGACATGTTGTCGATTCAGAAGACTTGAGTTATGAATTTTAGAAAATGAAGTGTTCGAAAAAAAATTTTAAAAATCGAAATTCAATATGAATTTAAATATGTACGATGGCATGTAATTAAAAAAAGACTCTTTTTTATCTTTTTTAAAGTAAAAGTGTGGGCAACTTAATTTTGATCTGAGCCCCTGGAATGAGGAAGCTTAATAGCCCACATGGCTAGCAAAAAATTCAAGTTAGTTTAAAACCCTGTGTTTGTAAAAAGGTTTCAAAAATTCTCTGGTAGTCCTGGGGGTCAAATAGAGCTCGTTTCAAAATACCGTCGATTTTCCCACTGGTGAGAATCAATGTTTACGTCAGCAGCTGGCTAGACTCAGTCGGCCGGTCGCTTCGCCAGCATCAAAGACATGCCGCCGCCACAACAACGCATGCGGTTGAAACAGTGCAACTGGATTAAAAATAGAGTACTGCAGGTCGAAAAACAAATATTTTACTTATGTATAATAACATTTGAAAGTATTCATATGTTCGGAATGACTTTATTCAAATATATGAGAGAGAGAGAGAGAGAGAGAGAGAGAGAGAGAGAGAGAGAGAGGAGAGAGAGAGAGAGAGAGAGAGAACAGCTGCCTAAAGCGAATTACATCTTCACAATGTCAATGTTTTGTGATTACGGAACTCCATGCAGTTTGTGTAGAGTTCCATAATCACAAAAAATTGACACGAACAAGTCCGAAATATATAACATTTTCCTGGCTTTTTTTTAACGATTTTGATATTTTACATGCCCGGAAAGGTAGACAGACATCTCGGCCCAACGACAGCTCAGCGTCTCCAGCTGGAAGCGGCGATTTCAAATAGATATATATTTAAACTCAATAATACAGCTTAGAATATAATTTTACTGCACATTTTGATAATCACACTGATAAATAATAGTGTTGTTGACCTATTTTCTCGCGAGATTTAAAAAAATGCACAAAATCAAAACAAATCTCAGCAGTTCGATAGAATGTTTTCAACAGCCTGTTTATGGGATGTAAGGACCCGTAAAAGCGATATTAGTGAGCAGTAAAATCATTGTTTTATTAATGGTTGTGAGTGAGACATTTGATTCAACTCGTATAATTATATTTAAAATCGAGCCGAGAATGCCCCCTCCAGTTGGATGGGGGCGAATTTCCAGTTTTCATAATGATGTTTTCCTGCATGGCATGTAGATATCAAAATCGTTAATATTTCGGACTGGCATGTAAAATAATAAATTCGTTACAAAGGCCAGGAAAACGTAAGATATTTCGGACTACACGTGAAGATAAGCGAAACAGGGTTTCATCAGATTTAAAAAGAGGTTCCACGTTTTTTTTCTTCAATTTTTAGCACACTGAATAATTGATGTCGTTATAGTTGCGCCGATTATGCTAATTAAAGTGCACTTATTTAGTTATCGACATGTTTCTAGGTTGACCCATGTCAGTGTACAAGCTGTAACATCTACGCTGATGAAAAATTTTAACTGACTCTTGTCCAATCAGATTGTATATATATATATATATATACATGTAGCACAGGGGCATCTTATCCGCTCTGCTCTCTATGTACATACTTAAGGAATAAGGAATCATTCCTTGAGTATTATGAGGTGATGATTTCGGTCGGGGCGTGATCAAATCGAATAAAAACCTTCGGGCTTTATGATAGATTTGATCACGCCCCGACCGAAATTATCACCTCATAATATTCAAAGAATGATTCCTTATTACTTATATCTATATAATTTTCAGCAGTTGTACGATTAAATATTAAAATATAAAGTATGCAAACCCGCTTGCGCCCCCCAACAATACGTCATTTGAAGTTATTGGGCTGTATAGTACAAAACCGATTCGTAGTGTTATCACAGACAGACACTGGAAAATGTAAATATATATAAATAATACACATAATGTATTATATATATGTATGTCATAGAGAGCAGAGCGGATATGATGCCCCTGTGATTGTAGTACTAGGCGAAGTAAAGACATTCATCGCTCGTGACGAGAGAGAGAGAGAGAGAGAGAGCTGGAGGTAAATGTATCGATACGATTCAAACATGTAAATACAGTCTTCAGGAAAACAATATATTTATACAGAATTTGTCAGTAAACACATGTATATATGAATGCATGTACGTATTTGTATAAATACTAAACAATTTAACGTGCATAATAATTGCACAGATGGCGACACTTCTTCGATGCTGGCAAAGCGACCCGGCCAGCTCTAATGAGGTCGTACTGCGTCATTGTTTCGGCGGCATGTCTTTGATGCCGGCGAAGCGACGGGCGTCTGACTTTAGCGAGCTGCTGACGAAAACAAGACTGTCACCAAGTGGGAAAATCGACGGTATTTTGAAACGAGCTCTAATAAGTCAAAAATGATGCTTTTTCACAAAAAACCTTCTTCCTCAAACTCCTCTTACATTTTCAACAGTAGACAAATCATCTCTTGGAATATGTTTTGGGATGTCCCATAGATGCGCAATAAGGTTTCAGAAATTTAAATTTTCTGGGGGTCATTTTTTTACAGTAGCAAAATTATTTCTTGATTTGTATTTTTCTGTATGATGTCAGATGTACATAAAGAGATTTTGGAAATTGCTTTTTAATCTTAAAGATAAGCAAAATGTTATATGTAATTGTGGAAATTATAAAGTCAGTCAACAAAAACCTTGCTGTAAAAAACAAAGCAGGGTCATCATTTGGTTAGGGCTAGGAATTACCTACATAAGTCAAACACTACATAGATAAAATACTTGATTAGTTCCAGTTCTGGAAAGTCACTGGGTGTCTAAAAGGGGGCATAACTTATATACCAATTGATGTGCAATGATACAAGCAGCAAGAATGAATATGGTTTAGGGGTGGGGATCTCAACAGTTATGAAAATGTATTATCATTTCCTATTTTTTTTTTGGGGGGGGGGTTTAAAAACAACTCGGGGGGGGGGGGGGGGGGGGGGGGGGGGGGGGGAATAACCCAAGGGGCAGGGGCCATGTCTTAAATGTAACTTGACATGATCAGCAGAATTGGACAGAATGATCACTATAGGGCATCTGCAGAGTGGGGCCCTAATTAAGTTGTTAATAGTTACAAAAATCAATCTTCAAAAATATTGATACTATGTTATATTTAGAAATGTCTATATTTTCAAAATGATTAACAAATTAATCAGTCAAAAATGGGTTATAAATAACCGATTTGCTATTCTGCAATTGATTGCCATCCCTAATGTATATTATCACTTGTATATAACTGTACATGTATGTTAACAATTAGGATTAAAATGCACAAATTTTCATGAGTCATAAATCTTGACATACTACATATCTCTTGACAAAAAAGAATATTAAGCATACTAAAAGAAAAATACACTCATTAAATCTTTTTCTATTACTGGTGTGTGATGATGGGGTAGGGGGTTTAATGGGGAAAAAAAGCTGCAGCATGCCTTCATTCTCACTAGAAATGTATCTAATCCACATCCTGGGGATGGGGAAGGGTTAATTAGACCCCTTCCCCTTCCTCCCTATTATAACTCATATAAATATGATATTTAATACACAAATTTGTAAGTCTGACAAAGGAAAAAATAACTTTTGCAATTAAAATGACAGAAACTGTACAACTGCTGTAAGAAAGTTAACGATGATAAGCTTATGTAACTAAAGATGATGATACAGTATGCTGGCAAAGGGAGATCACATTTTAAAAAGTGAAAGTAAAACTTAACTGTATACCAGTGTCTCATAATGATAATCTAATTAGAGCACAATATGAATTCCTATAGCTGATCACCACAAAAGAAATGTTTATTCATGTTAATTAATCCTATTCTGCATATCGAAAACACATATGCATGTACACCACGTGAAACTCATCTAACCAAAGAGCTGGATAAAACTAGTACCTGGGGCGCTAATGCAACCCATAGACCTGTGTTGTGTACGTAACTTCTGACAAAGATCATTTACTTGTAACATATTACATGTATTTTCACAACTTTATTCTTTAAAACCCCTTGCACAATTTTATTAGGTAATTAACCATGTAAAGCACAATTTTCAGCTTTAAGTATGGGACACCTGCATATTGTGATATACTCCCTATTGAACTAAACAAAAAAAGTATAAAATATAACATTTTCCCCCAAAATAATGTTACCTAACAGCAAAGCGCAATGGGTTAGAGCGATAACTGTGTCTGTAAGTAGAGAGTTCGAATCCTGCGGGGGCTTATCTAATTTTTGCCTTAAGTTTCCAAAAATTTTAAAATCTTGGGTTTTTTTTTTGCCAAATATTGTAAAAGTTTTAAATTCTAAAACGGTGAAAGTAATTTAACTCTAATATAACTATAAAATATAAATAACGCACTTTTATCCACATAAATATCGACATGTGTCAGATGCCACCTTAATCAGTAATTATATCTTCTGTCCTAGCAGTCCTGCAGTGAAAATCATTGTGCAATATGTCATTTACTTTGCACTGTTTACAATATTCTTTATTTCAACTACATATTCGGGCTATCATTGTTATCAAAATATTCTTATGTTTTTTATCCATGGGTAGTGGGGGGAGGGGGATTAGAGTAATAATTGCGTTTGTAGGGGGGGATTGTGGTCCGAGGTTTATTTTTGGTAATTTTACTACATAAATGAATTTGGGGGGGGGGGGGGGGGGGGGGTCTGGACCCCTCACCCCCACCCCTTTTCTAAATCCACGCACACGATGATGTTGGCACACAAAAGCATATCTACAGCAGGCAACTGCCGAGGGGGGGGGGGGGGGGGGAGGGGGGAGGGGCATAATTTAATTTTTGTTAGTAATTATTAATTATATAGACCATACTTTCTATGACATGTTTAGATTATTGATCAATTTAAAGTTCACATGCAAACAGTTCAACCCCAAATTGTACATCAAGGCAATATGTGTATTATGGGATGTGATCTCATCCTTTATGAAAATTACAATTTTTAAAAAGTGCCGGAAATTGCATGTGGCCTTCTTTTTTTACTAAAACTGGTACAAGGGAGTGTTATTTAGGGGCAAACACTTGGTGCGGGTATTACTGTCTAATGACAGCATCTAATTAGTATTGCCAGAACATAAGACATTGTTGATCATCTTGTAGCAGTAACTTCAGTGTTGAGTATCCAATGATTAGAGTCACTTAAAGTTTTCTTAGCAGAAGTTTGTGATTGACTCTGTATTGATGATTGACTTACAGAGTGTGGAAAGGTGTACACATTCGGCGAGGGAGGAAACGGACAACTAGGGCACAGGAACAAGTACTTCTTGTGCCTAACCCCGGTCTGGCTCAATTTTACGTACAAGGTCACACAGATAGCAGCAGGAGAAAACCACACAGCGTTAGTCACAGGTAAATAGAGTTAGTCACAGGTAAATGGAGTTAGTCACAGGTAATGGAGTTAGTCACAGGTAAATGGAGTTAGTCACAGGTAAATATAATTAGTGACAGGGAAATAGAATTATTCATAGGTAAATAGAGTTAGTCACAGGTAAATATAATTAGTGACAGGGAAATAGAATTATTCACAGGTAAATAGAGTTAGTCACAGGTAAATGGAGTTAGTCACAGGTAAATATAATTAGTGACAGGGAAATAGAATTATTCATAGGTAAATGGAGTTAGTCACAGGTAAATATAGTTAGTGACAGGGAAATAGAATTATTTACAGGTAAATAGAGTTAGTCACAGGTAAATGGAGTTAGTCACAGGTAAATATAATTGGTGACAGGGAAATAGAATTATTCATAGGTAAATAGAGTTAGTCACAGGTAAATATAATTAGTGACAGGGAAATAGAATTATTCACAGTTAAATAGAGTTAGTCACAGGTAAATAGAGTTAGTCACAGGTAAATGGAGTTAGTCACAGGTAAATATAATTAGTGACAGGGAAATAGAATTATTCATAGGTAAATGGAGTTAGTCACATCAAGCATTTTAATAAGTTTTGCATGCGCATCATATCGTGACATTGGCAAGTAATGTTATATGAAATAGATTTTGTTTAGCCAATCAAATGAGGCGTTACAACTAAAATTAAATTACATTGAATTAATCACAGGTAAATAGAGTTATTCAAAGGTTAAAAGACTTAACAAGGCCGAGTACAGTTAGAGTATGCACGCTTTCGCGTAGCGTTTCATTTGCATTGTGACGTTAATCGCAGGTAAATAGAGTTTATGACAGGTAAAGCAAAATATTTGGGAATTGACATCAGATTGGATGTAAAATTCAACAAAAATAATTGGATTTTGTTATGAATTTATGTTGTAATGCATTGTTTTAATCTAAGCAGAACAAAATCAAAATGAAAATCATGGCATTTGATAAATAATAGAATAAGAAACATGTTTATTATTTAAGATTCTAGGCAATATTTTGTTTTTTAGTGAATTATGTTCAAACATCACAATTACAATATGTATTTTATGTAAAATTTAACATACATGTGTAATGACAATTTATCATACATGTATATGTGAATGTTTGACTGTGTAGAGAAAGGGCAGCTTTACTCATTTGGAGATGGTCGCCATGCTAAGTTAGGCCTCGGCCATGAATGCTACTCAAACCAGTACTTCCCAGAGAAATCAAAGAGATTCAGCAAGTTCATTGTCACTCAGGTGAGTCCATCAGGGGTTCATATGAGTTCATCATGGGTTCATGGTCATGTGAAGCTCATCATGGGTTACGTAAATGTTCATGTGAGTTCATCATGGGGTTAATGTTCATGTGAAGTCCATCAGGGGTTAATGTTCAGGTGAAGTCCATCAGGGGTTCATGTTCATGTGAGTTCATCAGGGGTTCATGTGAAATTTATTGGGTGTTCATGTGAACGTTATCAAGATAAATGTCATTTCAATGTTAATGTGAAGGTCATCAATGTATGTATGTAATGTATGTAAACATCATTAGGTGGAAATTCATACATATATTCAGTGGAAGTTCATCAGATGTAAATGTGATTTAATTTAAAGTACATCAGATATATATGTTATAAATATGCATGCAAAGTTAATAAGGTTTGATGGTTTACATAAATGTTATGTAAAACATCACATCGAGCTGACATTATGCCCAGTGAGTTTGTTTATATCACTATATACACAGGTCTCGTGTGGAGGATGTCACATGATCGTCTTGGCCTACCCTCAACTCCAGAACGGGGAGATGGACTCCGCCTCATCAAATGAGGAGGATGAAAACGAGAACCTACACAAAACCAACCTCAATCACTCCATCAAAATGGACGGCACTGTAGATTTAGGCGGAAGCTTCGGGGCGCGGGATAGGAGGCGCCAGGAGTCCATCAAACGGGTAAATATTCTGCCAGCAAAAGTACCAATATATCTGAGATATCAAGTCTTATCAAGATATCTGAGCTATCAAACAATACCAAGATATCAGAGATTAGGTCAAACCAATATGTCAGAGATATCGAGACATACCATGATATGTGATATCAAGACATACCAAGATATCAGAGAAATCAAAACATACCAAGATATCAGAGATACCAAGATATCAGAGATACCAAGATATCAGATATCAAGACATGCCAAGATATCAGAGATATCAAGACATGCCAAAATATCAGAGATATCAAGACATGCCAAGATCTCGGAGATTTCATATCAAAACATATCAAGATATAAAATAACCAAAATGTTTAGCGATTTGGATATGAGTTAGGACTATTAGGTATTAATAAAAATGCTGTTATCGTGACAGTGTATTACATTTGGCTTTAATTTAATTACCGTGCACAATATAATATTAATCAGGATTTTGATTATCTGTACATGTTTAATGATGAACCTGACATGGTTGTCCATGATTTGACTTGTGTACTGTAGTACAGTTTTATAAATATATTTGGGACATCAAGGTTAGAGGATTTCAGTGATACATACATTCATGGCCTATTATACTGTCAATGCAATATGTTATTAGAATTTGCAATTCGCTGAACATTTAGTTATGTTGATCAACTCATCAACGAAATCCCCAAACAATGGTATTCGCTAACATCAAAGAAACTACTGTATACTCATTACAGGGTTATTTTTGCCAAATTTTTTATTCGTCCTTTCAAGACTTGCAAACAGTTTTGCTATGGCTTAAATTTGCCGAGACAATGTTGACCTAAAAGAAAGAATTTAGATATTTGAATTTACCTAGTTTTAGATTCACCTGCAAACAGCCATAGTAAAAGCGATGAAAATAAAACGGCAAATATTTCCTGTTTACAGCACCTATATCTCTTCGTTGTTATTTCAGGCACCGTCATTGAATAGAACTCTACCTGCTCTTACAAACAACGCAAAAACAGTGGAATCACTAAGTGCCACCCACCCCCCTAAACCCTCATCCCAGGGGAAGAGACCTCTCCCTCAGGCAGCTAAACCAGGTCAGTAACCTGTTAACCCACAGAAACAATCTACACACCAGGAAGCGGTGAGAACAAACTCAATAAGAGAGTGCACCAAAGCAGTCTGTTAGGAATTAAGAAAAAATCAAAATTAAACAACAAAAAATGGCTTAATCAGTTCATAAACACAAATCTAAATCTGATTATTGAATGACATAAACATTAGGGATTCCAGATAACCCCTCCCCCAATCTAGTTTTACATTCAACACTGATCTTTTGATTGCTCTGAATATTCATACATGATGTGTGTGATCTACCATCATTATTTGGTTATTTCTCTCTCTGGGATGTGATTAGATAGCTTTGATTTCTAGCCTATAACTGAAGAGTAATAATTCAGTTTATAAATATGATGTTTAAATTGATTGTACTAGACTTGCCCCGTGCTTGCACGTGTTGACATTGCATATCGGACATTTACGAAATAGATACATCGACACATTCATATTGTAAGGTACTTTTGAAATAAACAATGAATGTGAATATAATTCTGGTATTTTTGTTTTTATTTTGTTTTTTGGGGGTTTTTTTTGTTGAAAAATTGAACAAAGCTATATTAGCCTACAATAATGCTATTAATTTCACTACACTCTCCTTAGTTAGAATAATCTAACTGTGTCTCGGGACAGGCCCTCACCACAGTTAGAATGCCTCCCATATACCCGTAATGTAGCAGAAAATTGCAGAATCATTCCAAAACGATTTTGGAAAAAATTAATGAAGTTGCATTGAAAATAACAGTCAAATTAATCATAACAAACCTTTTTGAGAATGTAAATACATTTCATCTAACAATTCAATCGATATAATGGAAGAATTCAACACGTTTTCACCAATGTTTTTTACTCACTTTAAATTTACACACCATGTTGACATTCGGAACTCTCGGGATTTTTCATAGTTAATGCACTGAGTTGGAGTTATCTCCTGTATTTTCTTTGCTACAGAGACAATATACACCGAACGCATTCCATCTTTAAACCGGGTGCGTAGGACATTAACGATAGAACATTCTATCTACACTCTCCTAAGAAATATAATGTGAATTTTTTGCATCATGGAATCAAATATTTCTTTGCCTTTAGTTTATGGTTCCACAATATCACATTTGCATGGATACACTCAGAAACGATAATACAAATACGTGATTTTCATTGGAAATTTGCTACATATTCTGTTCATGTATATTTATTTCTTATGAGAGAAATTATAAAATTACAAATACATATCATTACTTTTGTCTTCTCTGATTTGAACACTGTGATTTAGCGTGAATGTAATGTGCACGCTCAAGATTGTAAAATCCAAAAAATCCGGATGATTTCCGTAATTTTTGGAGGAATTTTCGTTGATTATTAATTAGCGAAGCTTAATTGAGAAAAAATAAAAACAAATTGGTAATCTTCAAGTTCCAATGATGTTTAAAATATATTAAACAAAAGACAGCGCTCTTCCGATTTATCGGTATTAAAGGCCAAAAATTCGTGTCTATTATTTTAATATAGTAGTATAGATTGTAATTTGATTACGTTACAATTTTAGATTGAGTAATTGGTGACATGTTACATTCTTTTATTTAAATGAATGGTTTGGTTGCATTGATTTGTTATTTTATGACTTGTTTCACAGAGGAAACGAAAGCAAAGCCTGAGGAGGAATCTAGTGAGGAATCGGAGGATAGTGAGGAAGAAGAGCCTGAGGTCAAGGTTAGTCATAAACAATAAGGTGAAAGTCAGTTATAGATCAAGGTCATCTGATTACTTAGGCTGTGAAGGTCAGTTATTTACAAAACACACAAGCAGGTCAAGGTTATTTATAGATTAGGCTTCAAATGTCCATCAGGAATAGAATACACAAGAAGATGAAGGTCACAACTTTTCAACGTCAGTGGTAGAACTAATCCAAAATCGAGCCGAGAATGCCACCTCCAGTTGGAGGCAGTGAATTTCCAGTTTTCATAATGGCGCCGGTTCTGACGTTTTCCTGGCATGCAAAATATCGAAATCGTTAAAAAAAAGCCAGGAAAACGTCAGATATTCCAGACTATGGTAGAACTAGCAGTGTGTGCTGGGATATAAATTGTGTGTCATGGTTGTTTATTTAACATACTACGGTATATATGTTTAAATTTATATATTAGATAAGCTCTCTTTCATATATTTAGAGTCTACAGTTTTATTTTTGCCAGTTATTTTCTCTCCAAAAATAGCTTGCATGTGACTCTTGTCCCGAAAAGTTTATTACAAAAGACAGCATTAACTTCTCTCACACAAAATGGAGTTTCTCAAAGAGCACTAAAATGTCTTCTACTTATGATGATTTTGATGTACATGAGCTGAAATATCCATCTGTTTGACATATTTTCATTTTTCCTGTTCTGTTCTAGGCTGTTCCAGAAAGTGAAAGTAAACCTGTCCCAAAGCCCCGACCATTGCCTCGGAAACAAGATGAGGTAACTCATGAATTTAGCCTGTCAAATTAATGATGCTGTAGATAGGGGCTATTTAAAAACTGTATAAATGTGTCCAAGTTCTGCATGGGTGGATGTTACAACAGGGTGGAGAACTTGCATGGCTAATATCATGAATGTGAAGCAAAGTAATAAATGTGCATTTTGACCAAAATTTGTGCATGGTTGGAATGATAGGTTCTATGTGAGATTAGAGTGTGTGATGTAACAGAACTTGTAATTTCATGAATTTGATTAAGATAGCATGGATATTCATCATTTTTACTTATCCATTTCCTATTATATTATGAGATATTTTTTTTAAAGAAAAAAGATAGACTTTTATCACATACTCAAATATTGAACATTTTTTAGTCCAAACAAACCTCTTTTGTGTTTATATTATGCCATGTATGTTGTGGCATAGATATATAGGGTCCAACAGGTTGATTTTCAGATGAATTTTTGGACAGCCATGTCTGTAATTGTAGCTGGGATTGTGTGGGTGCTGTTATGAATATTTCAAGTAGAGACATAGAGGCTAGTCACATTTTACAGGAAGAGACAACGTCTGCTAAATCTGACGATGAGAAACCTGAAGAAACGCCTCCCGAAACCAAAGAAGACAAAGAGGAATCAAAAGACTCAGAGGAGAGTGAGGAAGAGCCAGAGCCAGAGCCCAGCCAATCAGAAGCCCCTGATGCTGAAGTCAGCCAATCAGCTTCTCCAGAAGATGAAACTAACCAATCAGAAAAAGACAAGGAAGCCATCCAATCAGAGACAAAAGAATCTGTTAGTCTTGTGGTAGATTTTCTTACTCACTTTCCTAGAGTGTGTTTGTGTGGAATTTCTCTTCAGTTTCTTTTTACTATCAATTTTAACTGGTGGATTGTCTGTAATATTTTTCTTTGTTTTTCTTTTAACACATAAATCACTTCTGTACCCTGGTTTGACTAATAGTGACCATGTTGCATATCTTTCTTCACCTTTATGTATTTTGTTTTTGCTTTATGACAATTTTCCTACTAGCATAAATTTCTTCCTGATGAAAACTTTGTCACTCTGTGCCATCAATTTTGTGGACTGATTTGTTGGTTGTTTGGTAAAGTGACAACATAATTCTCAGAATATATGTGATTGTAAAAAATAAATATCCACATATTAGATAAAATAATACATGTATCTAAATGTTTCTTCATTTTTTTTGGCTTTTATTTTCATTAACAGTCAAATGAAAATAACAAATGCACTACAGTTTGTAAATAATACGCAAGCTTGTTGAATACCTTGAAAACAAATCTCTGTTTATTATTTTCTCTCCTGTTTAGAGAGATCAGATTTTACAGTTTTAATATTCAAAGTTGTTATCCTATTAGTGTAGCACAGTGGGTTAGAGCATTAACTACAAATCTGTAAATCATGTATTCGAATTCTGCTGGGGCTCTTATAATTTTTACCTTTCCAAATATTTTTAAACATTTTTTTTTTTAAAAATATTGTAAAATTTGAAAATTCTAAATTTATTTAGTGAAATTATTTTGATGATAATGTACCATACTTTTATCCACATTGATATCGACAGGTGTGCCATACCACCTTAAACCAGCACTGTACCCTCTCAGAATATCCTATTGTATATGCCAACTTTACAATAAAAATATGTTCAAACCCTCTCAGAGTTTCATATCAAATATTTCTTTGAGCTTAAACCTAACCATTGCTTTAACAATCTTCACTTTTTCTGATTTTTGTTTTTGCTTGTTAATGTTTTTTAATAAAATTCGGATTGCAGTTATCTCAGTCTGGAATACATTTCCATCTTTTCAGTAATCAGTAGTACTATAATTTATATAGTGTTTAAGTAAGGACAAAAAATGTTTGCCCGACAATGGATGCTTATGTAAATTCTTCTTTGCAGTATGTTATGTAGTCATGTGATATGGTAACCAATGAAGATGCACAATAATATACTTCACTCACTTTGTTGCAATGTTTCATCTCACATTTTTTGCACAAAATTCACATAGTGTTGTTTCTATATTTGTTTTTTAGATATCTATATATTATATTAAATGCTCTTTAAATATAATTCATTTAAGAAATAAACAGCAATATTAAAAAGTTCACCAGGATATGAACTTGGTTGGTCACGTGATCAAATCCCGTGAAGCCCAAAGGGCTTCTCAGAAGATTTGATCAACGTAACAACCAAGTTCATACACCGATAAACTTTGTAATATTGCTGTTTATTACTTATATTTGTGTTTGAAAAAGGCAAATTAATCAGAATTATTAACATTACCATATTTTTATGTTTACAAACATAACGATAAGCGCGTGCATGAAGTCATTGTGATGTCATTAAAAAGTTCACACAGAATTGAACTTTTTCACTATTCTGTAGCTTTATTTAAGGAAACATATTTGCAAATGTAAATATATATTTTTAGATAAATGTGTAATTCATTGACTTTGACTCTGAGAAGCTTATAAAAAATACATGAAGATACTAAGAGAACACAAGTTTTTGATGGTGTTTTGATCTTACAGAAAAAAGAAGAAGAGAGCGAAGAAGAGAGTGAGGAGGAAGAAGAACCTGTGAAGGCTACTAAAGTGACTTCTTCCAGGGTGGGTCATCTCCATAATTACAGCCAATGATTCACATCTCATCCCAGATTGATATCAACCATTTCTGCTATACCTTGCCTATCAAACATCATTATATCTGAACCAATCAAAATGATCTGGGATCCCCCTTTTTTTAGATTGTTTAAAACATCATACACCATTAGAATGGGTTTTTTTTTTTTAATAATGTGATATAGATTAGATTTACAGTTACTGCACTGCAGTGTAATAAAATGTCACATTTTTGTTGGTTAAAAACCCTCAAATAGAGACTGTTTCTTCACAAGCCTACTAGAGATCTTGTTTCTTTATAGACTGTTATAGAGAATACACACACCCTAAAAGAGAGATCATTGTTTCTTCACAAACACTCTTTCTTCATAGGCAATGCCAGAAATCCCTGTTCCAAAACCTAGAGCAGGAAAAACCCAAGACAGCGAAGATGAAGAGGAAGAAGATGAGAAGAAAGAAAAGAAGGATAAAGATAAAAAGAAAGATAAGAAAAAAGGTGAGGGTTGAAAAGTACTGTAGAGTTCCTTGAATCACTGTTACAGTGTTATGTTTTAAGACCACACATGCCATACCACCATCGCTCGAAATTGTTGGAGTTTTGATCATTCTTCTTTAATTTTAGCAGGCATCAGTTATTAACCAACTTTTGATCTTGGATAACTTTTTTTGGCAATTTAGCAATAATAAACTTGTAAGCTGATCAAGACTAATCAGCATGACCTAGAATAGAAAATTTCAATAAACTTGTTTGCAGACATTAATGGGAATACTATAAAGAAACATGTTATATCTTAATACATTAATGGACTGTGTCTCAGTATAAAATGTTCTCACCAATTGCAAAATATTCTCGCAAGTGAATGAGAGTTGGTTAACAGTAGCCATGATGACAGTACATGTTGGATTGTGAAGAGTGTGTATAATTTTATCAACAGGAAAGAAAGACCTAAATGTGTTTGGAAAAGTGTCTACTGGCTTGTCTGATGATGAAGAGGGAGAGGAGGAGGAAGAGCAGGAAGAGGAAGAAGAAGAAAAGGAAGATAAGAAGAAGAAAGATAAAAAGAAAGACAAGAAGAAAGATAAGAAGGTAGGACAGATTTGATTGGCTACGATATCTTTCAGAAAGATAGGAAGGTAGGACAGATTTGATTGGCAGTTATATCTTTCAGAAAGATCAAAAAGTAAGTTAGATTTGATTGACTATGATATATGTTGTCCTGATTACCTTAAAAATTCTTCTTTTTGTATTGGAAATCTAATTGAAACAGATCAAAAATCTTAAGTCATTGTTTTCAGAATCTGTCATCAGATTGCTTTGCAGTTTTCATTTGATGCATTTAATGCATCAAATGAAAACTGCAAAGCAATCTAATATCATTCATTTCTTTCGAATATTTTCTCTTCCTCTCAGGATAAGAAGAAAGACAAAAAAGATAAGAAGAAAGACAAAAAGAAGAAGAAAGGAGATGAAGAAGAAGAAGAAAAGGAGGAAGAAGAGGAAGATGAAGAAGAGGAGGAGAAAACAAAAGGAGGAAAGAAGAAGGACAAGAAGAAAGGTAGAGTGTGCAGTGATCTGGCCCCAAGATTGAGTTATGACCAGAGAGGATGTACAAAATGTAGTATCAATATTGGTGATATCGTATCAATATTGTTTTGCCAATGTCAACAACTGTACATGTAGCCGGTAAAGCATTTCACATTTAAGTTTCTGTTCCTGACTGATATCGTTTTAAGCTATCATGCAACTTATTAGGCTCAATATTGATGATGATTTAATTTTTTTCATAGCAACTTGTTAATTAATTATTGCAGACAAAAAAGAGAAAGACAAAAAGAAGGACAAAAAGAAAGACAAAAAAGATAAGAAGAAAAAGAAAGGTGAAAAAGAGGAGGAGGAGGATGAAGAGGAGAAGGATGATGGAGAGACAGAGGAAGGGAAGAAGAGTGAAGGAGAGGATGGAAAGAAGAGCGAAGGGGAGGAGGTAAGGCTCTGTCTGTGTGTCTGTGAGTGGTCATTGTCTAGGGGTACCGGATTTATTGACCCCAACCCCAATATGCATTCTGTTTTAGACTGACAATAACATTTTCAATTGGAGCAATCACATCAAAACAATTGATTTAAACTCTGCCTAAACCAAGCAGCTAATTTTAGCAGATCTCAACAATATTTTTATTTTCAGTGTTAATGCTTTTTTTAATCAGATAGGTTACAGCTATTAAAATTGTTGGAGGTTTTTTAAGTACATTTTAATACACTACACTGGTCATCCAGGAAATATAATGAGATCTACATATACTGGTGCATTACTCGAAAAAAGAGACATCGAAAGTTATAAAACACAGATCTACATTATTATACTGGTACTCAAAAAAAGAGACACATCGAAATTTATGAAATAAAGAGACACAGCGAAAGTTCAGAGACACATCGAAAGTTATAAAACACAGAGACACATCAAAAGTTATAAAACTCAAGAGTAGCAGAAAATAGACAAGTATTTAACATGGTCATGTAAGCTGGACATAATTATTCCTATTGTAAGGAAGAAAATCATGCATTTAAAAGATATTGATACATATTCTCTGGTTACCCTTAACCTTAAAGGATGAAGATAAAGATGATGGGGACAAAGAAGAGGAAGAAAAGAAAGATAAGAAAGAACCCGCCAAAAAGACAGAGAAGAAGGTTTGTTCTCCGCACGTTGTCTAGAACTTATTTAAGGAATAAAGAAACATTCATTGACTTTTATGGGGTGATCATTACAGTCGGGCACATGATCATGACTGTAATGATCAACCACTGCTGAATACTACACGGTAAAAATCAACTACGTGATGCTTATTCTAAGGAATGTGCCAATGACGAATTTATTGAAAAATAAAGATAAAATTTGACTGGTAGTTTTATCACAGACAAAGACACTTAAAAATGTATATCATTAAGGTGGAATAACACAGCTGACAAAAGTCATTCAAATTAACAGTAAATTATTTGATTATGAAAGATATAATGATGAATAAACTGTACATATGTCAAATAAGCGAAAAATTTGCAGTTTGGGGATAAAAATGAATTTCAAAAAATTCATTAAGTAACAAGAAAAGCCCCTCTGGGATTCGAACTTGGGATGTATGGATTAAAGCCCGACATTTTATCTACTCAGCTATGGAGTCAGTTACATGTTGCATTTGATAAAATTCTTTTGATAAAACGAAATGTCGTTTGGATCAGAGGTCAGCCATATTGTGACGATGTGTTATTCCACCTTAAGGAAAAATTGTTAAAAATTATAATCATGACTAGAAACAGCTCAAGGCTGTACAAGATAAGCTTTTTATATATAATATGTTTTTGTTTACTGTTTTTACATGCAATAATGACAACAGCCCTAATGTTTATTTTGTTGAAATCAATTATCAACGAAAATAAATTCCATTTTATAGTTTTAACTTTTTATGTTGTAAAATGGTAGTCTTTTTTCAAAATTTAATCCCCGCAAACCCGCAAAAATTCACAATCAAAATGTAATTGTTAAAATGTCTGCTTCTGCAGGTATCAGGCAGACATCTTTATCAAATATCATTTTCTCTCTGTCATCATTTTGTTTCTACATTTGTCTGCATTCATCTGAAAAATCTAAGTTCATTGAAATAGATATCAAGGACATTTAATATATATTCACATCTTTACTTCTTCAGTCCAGCACCTGTACGATATTATGACAGAGTTGTATGTGGCCTTTATTAGGAGAGCTGTACAAAGAGAGATAACTCTGTTCCTGCTAGTGAACCCGCATCCAGGTCCAAGGGAGACAAATCTAGCTGAGAACTGGCTAGAGCAACACTCCAGTAATTGTAGATCCGTCACAGCAGCTGTTAGTCCTTATATATATACAGATCTGTTTATTTATTATTATCAAGTGTGTTGACAGTTAGATATTTATTTCTTGTCAGAAGTTCTGGCTATATTAAATATTGCTTTTCATCATGACTATTTTGACCTGTATTTGATACCAGTCTGGAACAAGCCACTAGAAAAAAAAATATGTGTACTACTAGATCCATTATCAAAATAGCATATATCATGGAGATGTTATTTAATTAGATATTGCATGGTAACATGCATGTATATATGTATATTAATGTACTATCATGAGTTGAATTAGCCATATTTAAGGGGTATTATGTGATGAAGGTATTATTAAGGAATTTCATAATTATAATTAGAGATGACACTTATAAGTGAGGAGTATATTGTCTATGGGTTTAAATTTAATCTATTTTCCTGCAGTCAAATTTATCAGGGCATTTTTTTTTTAATTCCTTTTTCTTTTGTTAGTGAAGATTACAGATAAATGATGATACCATTGTTTTCTTTAGAAGTATGTCAGTTGATTTACTGGGTGTACATCAAGATACAAGTTTGAGTGGAATATTTATGATATTATTAATTAAGGAGGCTGAATGGTCAACCAATTAACCATCAGTAAACATGGCTATAGTGTAGCATCAAGGACAAGTGAATTTGTTACATCTAATCAGCTTTGAAAACATTTTGGGATTTGGAGAATAAACCGACTTCACTTTTATAGTGAGAACAGTATATGTGTGGTTGGTGTAACACTGATCTACTGTACAAGAAAAGAGATACATGCACACTTTGATAGCTATTACATGTTGAGGCATTTATAACAAATGTACTTGAAGAAAGGATATAATGGTAACTATTCTGAATCCTTCATTTTTGTTTGATAAAGGTATGACTGCATTCATGATATACTTTTTGATTTTTGAATATACGTGTACTGTTAAAAACATGATATGAATTTATTGATATTCATTGACACTTGCGAATATGAATAAGTATTTGACGTTAGTGTAAAAAAGAGCAGCCTTTCAAAAGAATCTCTCATAAAAAAAATATTTTGCAATATGAAATTGCCAGAATCCGTCCCCAAATTATTGTGCTTGATTACATGACTCATGCTGAGAACTGTATCTGTTTTATTGGTTGTATAAATTTGACTACTGTGTGATGTTTTATGTAAATTCTTAATGCAGAAAAGATTAAAAGGGACCGAGACCGAGAATTTATTTTATCAAGTTTGTCAAGTTTGAATTTTTTCATTTGTGGAAGGGGGGGGGGGGTCAAGCAGTAACTCTGAAGATTTGATAATTTGGTGATTTGGGGATTAATTATGGAGGTTTACTTTGTGGAACAGGGGTTGTACCTGTTCGAAAATTGACTAATATCAATTCAGTATATGTTGCCTATTGTTATAGAGAACCCTAACTCTATCTATACACTAGTTGTTGGAAATCATTACAATGTAAATCGCCGTGGTAAAGATAACATGTGATCGACTGATCCTCACTCAGCTGTTCTTCTGTTTGCATATATATATTTTTTCTTTTTACTTTTTATTGAGACTAACCCACCCCTACTTATACTCTGTAATTGTTATAAGTTTTTACATGTTATGTGATATATACATTGATAGTTCATGTACTCAATCAAGCATCCTGACAGGCTGATACTGTATTACCATCCTGATAGGCTGATACTGTATCACCATCCTGATAGGCTGATACTGTATCACCATCCTGATACTGTAGCGATGTACTTAATTAATTAATGTTTACACAGATTTAAGGTTATGAGTTTAAGACATGATATATTGAATGTTTTAGTTAACAAGCTTCCCATATGTATACCAATTAGTTAACTTGACACTTGACAAGTTGTATCAGAGAGAGAGAGAGAGAGAGAGAGAGAGAGAGAGTACATTATTTTCTGTTTTAATCAAAACATTAATGGAAATACATGAATGTGAAAATGGAAGATTTGTTTTTAAATTGTTGTAAAAGTAGGCATATATATGTATAAGTTGAACTTTTACAGTTTTAGATTGCAACAAATTTGAATAAAATATTAAAACTAAATTGAACACTAAATCAAGTGTGTCTGAGGTCAATAATCAGGACTAGTCTGACTCTGTGTTGTCATGAGAGTGGAGGGGGTGTATTTCCCTTCCCCAGTTTGCTACAATCACCATTGCCATTCAAACAAGGTATGATACAGAGGTGGATCCAGCAATTTTACTTCTGTTAAAGTTAGGCCAGTAATCAAAAGGCCGCTGGTTCAAGCCCCTCTGTGGTCACTTGATGTTGTGTGTTTCGCTCTTATACACAGCCTCTTATCTATACATTCTCCCAGTCCACCCAGCTAAATATGCTAGAGTGGGTGTTAACCTGCGATGAAATGGTGTCCCATTCAGGCGGAGTCAACGACTCTCATCCACTTAGCATCATGGAAACGGGATATGACCCGGCCATGTGTGCCTTCTTGGCTCGGAGAGGGATTTAACTTTTAATGATTTAGGTTCTGATGACCATTACGTGATTTGGTCTGACGTTATTACGATCACGGCAGTTCGCCAATCAGTCCTCGTGTACTTACGAGGTTTGTTACTGTGTCATATTGTAAAGAGGGTGTTGCAGAAAAGCGGGATTATTTCCTAACGTGAAAAAGGACATTTAAATATCCGTAACCTTGAAGAGTCGTAAATGTATCAAAATATAGAAAAATTACGTAGGCGATTATATTTACATAGCGGGTATGTTCCGTATGTAGGCAAAATACACAGACATTTTACGCGCAGTTCTATCGAACACGACAACCACCATTTGATCTTTACAGATACAGTTAGGAAGATGACCATATATTCTGTATTTTGATGTTAGAACCATTTTAACAAGAGCTTGGACTTTGGATAGTTGTGTCAAATAGCAATGTGACGTAGGCCTGTCTATTTCATTGCTTGCCACTCAGCCATGACTCTTTGAAATCAACAAGATTTGTCTGTCTTTTGAGCTGACTACACAATCTGCACGTAAGGTTACATTTCACTTAAAACCAGCATTATTTTTAACTTGTTTTGATATGATAGTTTCATCCTACCGAAAGTCCAAGGTCTTGTTAAAATGGTTCTAACACAAAGCAATTCGATTTCTACTGTCCAGCATGTTTAAAATATCATTCTTTAGTGCTACATGAATAAATCTGATTCTGGCTCTTCAAAAACGTCGGAGTTGTAATTATATGTTTCTATAGTATCCAGATAAGCGCCTAGTCTAGATAAAAAGGTGGAACAAAGTTATTCGTATACATTTTTTTATCTACCTATTGCTTTATCACCTCATCACCGATTCATACTTTTTCTTAAATAATGTTTGGCTTTTATAAATTGATTAACGCGCGTTATCGCGTTATGAAAATTTGTATGCACTCACCGCTGCGGTTATGAGACTATATCTTTCAAAAAATAACGATTCAATGCTTATATTTACATTTTTTTTTACTTCTTGCATTGTCTGCAAATGTCATTTATACATTAAAATTCTTTTTTTATCCTATGGGTAAGTTCATATTAATGGAAGAGCCACTGTAACAGCCACAAGCGTGAACTTTGATTTTCGCTTGTGACGTTGCATTTTACAGCGTTCAACGTTTGTGACGTCATAATAAAACTCGTCATTTTAACCTTTGAGTACCCCGTGTGTGTTATTGTCTTATAACTGCAGTATCTTTCCACACACTTTACGTGCAAAAGATATGTGGAATGTAAATACCATTATATGATTGGTTAATTCCTAGCTCTCTGATTGGCTGATATCTAACAATTTGTCTAGAAAAAATAAAACGTTTGATTTAATCACCTAGGAGGTCAATATAACATTTGATTTATTCTGCATTGAACTAAAAAATGGATCGTCTGGATATAATCTCGCGTTTCTCAATTTGTTCGGCTATGACTAATTCAAACTAAAATCTTCGCTTGATAACACCCAATTTGATATGTTTGTATCAATTCATCGCTGAATCATATAATAAAACAATTATTATCGATCAATTCGATGATTTTCATGCGCGGATCTAGAGGGGGTTGGGGTGGGGTGGGGGGGGGTCCAGACCCCCCCCCCCCTCCCCCTGGAAAATTAAAATTTATTAAGAATAACATATTAAAATTATCGCAAATATACTTCGGATCCCCTCTGGCAAACACAATTATCCTTCAGACCCCCCCCCCCCCCCCCCCCCCCCCCCCCGGGAACAATTTTCTAGATCCGCGCGAATTTTTTATTGATTTTTGTAGCAATAATAATATTCGGCTCGGTGAATATTGTATATACTTCTCGGGTAGCTAAAGCATCGCTTTGACCAAAAACAGCAATAGTTTATAATGTTAAATACATATTTAACACTACAAAAACTAGACATTCGCAATTTGGTTATAGTTCGTATTCATTTTTTGTGAACAGAACAGTGTAGTGTAGATAACTAATTAGGTCTATACATGTATGATATGCTCGTTCAGTTCCAGCCTATACATGTTTACCGACCCTGACGCGGTTCATTCCTAGTACTGCCAGTCTGTGCCCAATCAATTATTAATCATATTCTTTTCGACAAACCGGTTATATACAATATTTTTGGAAATATTTTCCAGACAAGGAATGGTACGTATTTCTATAGTGTATACAAGATCCAAAACGTCACACAGATAAAATGTTGTACATACACTTGAATGTATGTATTAACATTTTATTTTCAATAGAACAAAATCTTCTTCCTTTCCTGGTAAAAATAATTCTCACCCCTTTCAGTTTAAACAGTATTTATAATACTGTGTTTGTAGAGATTAGTGAATGTTTAATTTAATTCAAGAAGAATTTTCATACACGAATATATTAAATACATGTACTTGAAAGGGGTTGAAAAGCAATATGCCAACATATCTACATTTTCCAGTGTCTTTGTCTGAGATAAAACTACGATCGAATCGATTTTGAAATGTACGTATAGCCCAATTTAATATTTAATCGTATAATTGCTGAAAATTATGTAAATATAAGTAGTAAAGATTCATTCTTTGAATATTATGAGGTGATCAAATACGATCGGGCGTGATCAAATCTACATGTATTGTAAAGGATTTAATTGGATTCTATCACGCCCGACCGTATATTTGGTCACCTCATAATACTAAAGAATGATTCTTTATTCCTTGAATATATTTACGTTCACATGCTGAGTATATCTTCTCTATTTAAATAGATTATGATTCCGATGATAGCTCTATCTATTAGATACCTACAGCTAGGGCTGAAATCTACACGACCCAGTTCTAACCAGTTTATCGATCGGTTGAAACCTTAAGAAAACACAGGCACCTGACGTTACATGTATATATTTTTTTCATAATTAAAATATATGTCATCCACCTAATTATACTCTCTATGTGGTAAATATTTTTATTATGAGAAAAATATACGAGGTCAGATGCCTGTGTTAGAAACCTAAGAAAAATCACGGACTGTACGCAAAATAATCATTTTAATGTCAGATCGACTCAAACTCGCATATAAGACGACTTGGATATTTCTTTTATCTAACGCACTGATGCACGAAAATTAGTAATTTGCACTTGACACCTTGGACCTATAATTAAGTCACTTTATACAATTGTAACTTTATGCAGGCATGATTTCAAGTTTATATTATATTAACCTCTGGCCATTGATAAATTAGATTCTGATATACAATATTTTGAACACATTTACTTTTAAATATTTTTTTCCTGAGAAAATTGGTATAGGCAGAATTTATAAATCTAGCAGTTTGTAATGGGCAGTCGTTGAATAAAATTATGAATGTAGCGATCATTATAGAACAAATTTACATAACCCGCTAACGCAATTTGTGCACATTTCTGCAATGAACATTGCTACCTTCATATCCCGCACGATTCACCACAGAAGGCATTTTATTGTATTTAAAAATGTTCCCATCCATGATTGTTTGTGACGCAGTTTTACTTTACTACATTACTTTGCCCCTGCGTTACTACATTTTATATCCTTTTGTAATTATTTTCTCTGTACCTCATGTAACAAAAATTATGTTTTGAGTGAAATAAACGAACTTGAACTTGAACTTGAGCACGTGTCACAGTTTTGAATTTTCCCGCCAGTAACCACGTGAAAACTCCGACGAATGTAAACAAACTGTGTTTTATTTTTTTAATCCACGGGCGACCACTCTGATCAGTTGCTAGAAAGTAAGCTTACAGGCACGTAACAGATAGTTGGTGAGCTGGGGAGTGACAGATCGAAGAACAGACGACAGGTAGGGCACGGAGGTGTAAATGAGGGATGGACTGAGAGTTGATCAGAAATGGTCGGAGTCTATAGTGCTAGGCCTACTATAATTAACAGATTTACGATGGCACACCAGCCTTTGTTTTGACTATAAAATAGTATATTGACCCAGAGATTCTCCAAGTTGTAATTTCCTCAGCATAATGCCCTAATTAATTATGCAAATTTTGGGATACTAGATTATCTTAATTCATTCAAGGTAAGTTTATTTTACATTGTATTAATAATGTCGCCAATAATTCATATGTATGTGTATACATTAATATTGAAAGTGGAAGATATCGATTTGTTTTAAATTTCAATTTGACCTCTAAGCACTAAGGTAATGTTTCAAAAGGTAAACTGTTTACAGCAAATTAAAGACATATATTTATACGCCGTAATTGTCGGCCGTCTTGATTTGAGAAAAGAAAACATTATCCCCTAGGGATATCGTTATAGTGAATCGATCGGCGACGTACGTTTATAAATTATACGTGTAAGCTTGGTACGGGATGGTTGCAGGGACCAAAGTCCACTTACGATCCATTCCTACAAGGCAACATAAAGAAAAAAATGTCCATACTTTTACAATCGTGTACATGTAGTGATTATATTAATAAGTATTAGTACTCTTTTCTAGAAATGGCTCAAAGCCGCGCAGTGTCTGATATTAATTAAGAACATGTCCTACACCACATATACGATATTAATTTCTTTATGAATGACTTTTATTTTGTGGAGTGGGTGTGGAGAAAGAATTTTTGACAAAAAAACAATATATGAGTATTTTACTTTATCTCCAACACATTGTACATATTACTAGGAATATGAGTATTGCACATGTGCAGGGAATATAGCTAGGGCCATGCAGTGTGGATTAATATTCATGTCCATTAAATATTTACTTTAATGAAACTAAGAGTGCCCCTCCCCCACCTGACATAAACCCGTATATATAATCACATTATACTAATCGCTGATAGTGTAAGTTGTAATACTGTTTTAGACCTGTCATCGCTGATAGTGTATTAGTTGTAATTCTGTTCTAGACCTGTCATCAACAAATACTTCCTTGTTCATTTAAGTTTCCATGCCAACACGTTAAGTAGATAAATTGCCTTGTTATTGCTCTGTTAAAGTTATGCATTGTCTAGGCATATAGAAAATCAAAAGAATGGTCCATTTACTGAAAGATATCCATTCTATTCTATATATATATTAAACACTTCGTCATAAAATGGAAATCGTTATAAAGCCCCCCCCCCCCTCCTTAAATACAGCGCCCACCTGTCTGTACAGATCATAGACGAGTATTTATTTAATGATCCATCTGTCCACCCCCCCCCCCCCCCCCCCCCCCCCATACAGCGCCCGTCTGTCCCAAATCAAGGTCTGTAGGCTGCATGGCGTGCATTGTTATTATCTGGCAATGACCTGGTTTGGCTTGGAGTATTTACCTGTCACTGCTCAATTACAATCTGTCTGTCCTCAGTAATTCATTGATAATGGATACTTAGTATTACATTGATATACGAAACAGTCCCAGTCCAGTTTATCATGTTTATAACGGGTGCTGCGGGGTCACTGTGTTAGACATGTATATATATATATATATATATATATATATATATATATATATATATATATATATATATATATATATATATATATATATAACTTAGTATTACATTGATTACATTGATAAACGACCAGAACAGTACCAGTTTTGTTACATGTACTGTCAAAGTGACATATATAGGCCTATATAGAAAACTTAGTATTACTTCAATAAAAGATATAGTCCTCAGTCATGGAGCAATTTCAGACTCAAGTCAAAACTTCAGTCAGTCATAAAATTATTGTTTATCTTAATATGAAGATTGAAATTTGTAATTAACAATGATTAACAACATTATATCAAGACACTTTTAATAGAATTTCAATTTTGTTAGTGTTTTTAATCAAGAGACATTAAGACAATGTACAATGTTTGACTTAAGTCTAAGATTGATTCAAGACCCTGAGGCCTGGTTATTAGCTGCCGCCGGGTTACAGAGTACCGGTATTTTCTTTTCATAGCATTTTTTACGGGGGGGGGGGGGGGGGGGGGGTTGTTAAAATCTAAATTTCTTCTCCGAATCATTTATTTAAGGAACAAGGAATTATTCTTTGAGTATTATGAGGTGATAATTTCGGTCGGGGCGTGATCAAATGCAATAAAGCCCGAAGGGCTTTATGATAGATAATCCAATAAAGACCGAAGGGCTTTATGATCGATTAGATCACGCCCGACCGAAATTATCACCTCATAATATTCAAAGAATGAATCCTTATTACTTATATTTATATATTTTTTTCAGCAATTGCACAATTAAACCCCGCTTGTGCCCCAACAATACGTTTTTTGAATTTACTGGACTGTATAGTACAAAATCGATTCGTAGTGTTATCACAGACAAGGACACTGGAAAATGTAAATATTCTGCTTTAATGAACTATACCTGTGACTTTTTCGTATAGTCTCGGCAAATATTTTCTATTTATAATTAACTTCTAATGTCTTTTACAGTAAACCTGACAAAAAGATGTTGAACTTGGAGAATTTTGCCGCGTTTTTCTTGTTCTTTTTGGAATGTTATCACATCTCTGGTCATCTGAACGTCCTCTTCCGGATTCGCCTTCTTCCGCGCAGAGACCTAGTGCGCATCCGGTTCTATTTCCTGTTTGACCTGCTGACGGTGTTCGCCTCGTCCTTCCTGTTTCTACACCGGCTCCAATGGCTGGCAGCCGTACAGATTGTACAGCACATGTATTACTTCCTGTACTGGGAGAAAACGGCACCAGCCAAAAAGGTTGGTGTATCAAATTTTAATACTAGAAAAGTCACTGAGTCTTACTCTAACATGCGCGTAACAATTGGAGAGGCGGGGCAGAAGGCTGGTCCCTCCACTTTATTTTACTGTACCTTTTTCTTATATTTACTATAACAAATAAATGGACAAGCTATAATTGGTCCCTCCACTTTTTGTATGGTCTCTCTACTTTAAAACGGCGCTACGAGCCTCTCTAGGATGCATATGAGTTATACTGCAGACGTTCAATATTTAAGGCATTGAACATTCTCATAGGTTCATATACCATATAACGTTTAGATGCTACAAGTGTTTGTTTTCTATGAAACAGGCACTTGTAATAGATCATACTAGATTTGTATCATTTCGTAGAATAACTTATAAAGGTATATCCATACATATATACGTATACTGCCAATTCTAATTACCTCCCCCCTCCCTCGATTTTTTTTATTAAAATTTTTACCAGTGATAATTTTTTGTCGAGATACTAATACAGTGTACAGGTGAACTTTTCAACTGCTTCATGATGAGATTGCAAACCCTGTTCTTTTTGTTAAATTTTGTTTTAATAATTTCGCGGCCGATTTTTCTGAATGAAAATAGATGATTATCACCAACCATGAAATGATCGGTATCTCTCTTTTATTTCAGATCGTCAGCTGGAGTTCCTTGGACTGGACGGCCAGTGACTATAAGGAAGAGTGGCATTTCGACTCCATCTTGGGAACCGCGTTTGACGTCATCGTTCATGGCAGCATGGCGTTCTTTCTCGGCCAATATCTATCCACGGTACAAATCTTCGTCAGCCTGTTTTTGGTACAGTGCTCCTTATTGGTCGTTCTATGTGGGCCATGGTTCGCATGGAGCACGCCGTGGGCGGCGCCTAAATGGGTGCAGAAGAGGATCCGCCCCCTCTCTAAGGAAGAATGCCGGCTGGGTATAGGAAAACAGTCTTAGAGACAGAGTAGTTTGGTTGGATGTATCATGATATGTAATGGAGGGTGAAAGGTCCCTTGTTCATTGTTCAACTTCTTTAAAGAGAATATGGGGGGTTGGGGGGTTGGTAAGGGTAGGGTGGAGGGTGAATCATCCTATTTTGTGCTCATCGTCATCACAACGAAACTACAAGCTGTGACGTCATATAACTGCGGTCAGGGAATAATTCGTGTCCAAGAACAGAAAAAGATTATTTAAATTACTTTGTCGGAAATTCAGATTTTATCTATGATGTACGTAGGTTCTCCAGTTTGTGCTACTTGTTGTAATACTTGCTTTCAACAAGCTGCACGCATGTGCAGTTATTATTCCCTCAATAAGCATGTACACCTATATCACAATGCATCGATATGGACAGCTATCTAATGTTGATAAAAATATATAGTTTAATCACATTGATATTCAATAATGAAATTAATATTAAGCAATGGTAATTATGTTCAATAAGATGTTAAACTTTTGGGGAAACGGAGACGACTAATTAGCTAAAGATGTTACAGTTCCACCAATATCTTGTACATGTACTAGTTTGATTTCGCCCTTGACCTTCAGGATATGGAGAAGGTCCATTTTATGTGTTTAGCTGTGCAGTTGCCTTTGCAAATCACTTTGATATAAATTGTACATAATATTTACTTTTATATAATTTGATTTTAAATTATTTTCACATTATTATAGCTGCATGAGCTCCGAACAAATTTTATCCTACAAGAATCACGGAACGGTTTAATATGTTTGTCATTTTTCTTTGCTTTACCGTTTTTGGGTTTTTTTTGTAGATGATGTATGTGACCCTGTTTTCTATATATGTACATAATTTCCATTGTTTGTTCGTTTTCTGTTATTTTTGCATTTTATTCATTATTGTTGATTGTTAAAAGTGTATGTTCTGATTCTCCGTTTTATATTGATGGTGTGTGACAAAGTATTAATTTTAACTGCAAAAAACAATGCAAGTTGATTTGTTGACTATTTAATTGTAAGTTTTTGAGTATTAAAGATTCACCTCGTCTGAAATACGTTTTTCTTTTACTTTCCTTTTTTGATTGGGTGATTACTTAGTAGTAGGCCAATAAGATATGAATGTTGGTTCGCTAGGTCGAAACAAAAACAATAAGTAAATAAAGACACATTTTCACAAAAATTAGAGCCATTTTAACGTGAGCTTGAAATGAACGGGATGTGAGAAATAATGACGGACCAGATCGGGATTTGAACCTGGGAACATCTGCTTTAAAAAGTTCTATGAAGCCATACTCTTTTGAAAAACTTTCAAATTCCTGAGAGGTACTCGAGTATATTGAGGGTCATTATCAAAATGAAAATATATACTTTATTCCTTTTCGTGAATGAAATTTTTAGAAATAATTATTTGTGTACAATGTGTACAAACCAGAAATGATGAAAATATTTGATTCTTGTTTTGGTAAATAATTAAAACGGTTGAATCGCCATGGTCATCAAATTGTGGTACGGTCAAATGAAGTAGAAAAATTGACTTTGTTCGGGATGTTGCACCATACGAACATTTTATGTACGAGTTCACAATATACAATTGAAAGAAGAGCACTTCCGGTAAGGTAAATTATCAACAACACACGTGGGAATGGGAAAGCAGAAAAAAACAACAAAAGTGTCGCCGTCAATGACTAAGATGAAAGGTTGGTATATTTGTATGAATCTGTTTTCTCTTTCAGGTCGTTCTGAATGATTATAACAACTCTCCCAGTTTCTATGTCTTGGAAATATGTTCGTAGTATATGAAAATACGAGAAAAAAATCGTAAGAGTTGTAATGTTCGTACATCTGTGCTTTAAAGTTAAATATGCACAAACACAAGATGTAATTTGTGAACCCTATGCTTTTCAAACAATTTTACAATTCATATTTATGTAAGGCAGTGTTACATTCCATATCAGTGTTACAATTCATTCTATTCTCTGTAGATGGATTTAGATAGTGCTGAAACGAATGTTTGAATATTCGCGAATTAAAAGTAAATTTCTAATATTTGAATAGATATTTAGTATTCGAATGTATAGTCACATGTCTAACACCCGTATGCAGCGCTGTAAACTATGCAACATCATGTTATTTCATCATGATGGAATAGAGAAACTGGGTTTGGGAACTTCTTACTCTGAACAAAAGTAAAGACAAAGCCATTTGCAATCTTTGTCCAGTTGGTACAACTAGCCTTATACATATAGGCACAACATCTAACCTAATCAATCATCTAAGAGGCAAACACCAAACGACTTCATTGTTTGTTAGTTAATCATAAATTTCTCTGAAATTCTGATATATGAATTGCCATACTTGTTTACATTAAAAGTAAATTTAAAGCAGGGATTACAACTTAGGAGACAAATATTCCGGATTTTAGGATTCATATATTAGAATGTTTAGCATGTTTAGAGTGATGAATGTATAATAGCAGCAATACTGAAATAATTTGTTAAATATGTTTTAGCCAGTGGGAGTTATGGAGTGATAATTTTAAAAGGTACATTGAATTTAAAGGTTTTTTAAGATACTTCAATATAATATCTTCTTTAATTTGAAATAAACGGGATGTGTCCGGAGTTGAGGTCATTATTGGTTTATCAAACATGGCATAAAGCTTTGTAATGATTTACGTATTGGTCTCGGGAGTCAGGACTGCAGTTTATTTAAGCAGTAAATCTTTTGATTGTAGTTGATTGAAATGTTATTTTAAAATATTATTTGCATAGAAAATATATGTGCACCGAATTCAATGGATACTTATATGTTAAGGTCAACATTGAACTGTCGTGTTTTAGCAGCCGACACATACCATCACACAGTCATAATACTTTGTATGTGACGTTTACGAACATTCGAATATGTAGAATAGCAGTCATGAATATTCAAATATTGATTTATGGTATTCGTTTCAGCACTAGTTTTGGAACACATTTTGCTTCAATTTTAGCTATAACAGGTTGGTACCAATCCCCCAAATGGTATATAATAGCCTTTTTGGGATATAATACCCCAAATAAGATATAAATTTGAAGTGCAAAAATATAGAAATTTTTATTTTGCAAAAATAAGTCAAATTCTAGTCAAATCCATATTAGAATACATGAAATATAACAACTTTTGGTTTGGTACACAAGATTTTTTTCCCCATCAAAAATGCTAAATAGAATACACAGCCAAATGTAATATGTTTGCAGTATGTTCTTGGCATATATATAGAGCTGTTTTAACAAATGCTTGGACTTTGGACAGTCTGTAACAAACTCCAATTTGATGAAAGCACAGTCTACTCATGGTTAACTGTCCAGTCATTGGCTGCTAGATATGAATACATTGAACGCAACAACACTTGTCGAACTTCATCCAGGGCTATAGTACATGTAATTAGTTCTTCAGTTGAAACAGAGTCTATTTCACACAACAGAGCAGGTCTGGGGAAAAAATTGTTCCAATTTTGACAGTCTATGAATATTAATGAGCCTCTCATAGTTGATTAGATGAAAGGAGGTCAATATTTGACAGCCTGTTTTGATGAGCAATCTAACAATTTTTGTGAAAAAGCTTAATCCATAAAACTATTCCCAGAAGACTAAGAAGGCATAGTAGCGACATAGAAGGAAAGTCTTTATAAAAATAATAACTAGCATAAACATTGAATAATACATATAAAACAAGATACTATACCCCCTGTACATATGTACACAAAAGATGAAAACCAATCATTGTTATGTCTGTCAACCAATTCAAAAAAATAAATATTTTGTGTTACAGGTTTGAAGAAGAATTCAAAAGATGCTAGTACAATTAGCAATAAAGAGAAGCCCCCAAGGATTGCTAATATAAGTAAGTTTAAGAAGAATTTTCCAGCTGCTTATTTTCCTATTTTATACTAAGTATACAAAATGTTTAACTCTTGGAGAAATAAAGCAGATGAATGGTCTTTGTGTCTTCTCATTTGATATCAAATAATATTAAAGATAAACTAATTTTGCATTGCTTATTAAACCTACTCTCTTAAAATACTTTGTTTTGGTTTATTGGTATTACCTAAGACTGCATTTTTCAAAATATCCTATTCAAAACTATCTCCAGTCTCACGTAAAACCACTTATTCCAAACTTTTTTATTAGCCAAAGTAATTTCTACTAGTGTTAAAGTGAAACACTTGGTAGGTTATGATTATTAGCATTTATCATATGTTTATGGCTGTAAGCCTCAAATTTCCTTGTAAAATGCAGTTTTGATCCGCCTAAATGTACTTGTGACCATTGTCTCACTGTTTTTACCTCCAATTTATTTCATTTAATAACATGAATCAAGTCATCTTCTAGAATATGATCAAGAGAATTACAACATATCTCTTTCTGTTTATTGAGATATTTTTCAAACCAGTCTTCTATTGAAATTTCTTGTAGGTGAGGATGTTGAGGATAGTAGTGATGAAAATGAAATAGATGAAAGTGACGAAGAAATGGTTGATGATAGACAGGTCAATGATAGTGATGAAAACGAATCAGATGAAGCAGAAAGTGATGATGATGATGATGAGGAGGAGGAGGAGGATGATGATGATGACGATGATGATGAAAATATAGAAGAAGAAGAAGAAGAGGAAATTGATGACAAAGACAGCAAAAAAAGAAAGCTTAAAACTGATCAGTTTGAGAGTGACAAATCCCCAAGTAAGCCAGTAATTATAGCTAGCCTATTTATTAGACAAATCCCCAAGTAAGCCAGTAATTATAGCTAGCCTATTTATTAGACAAATCCCCAAGTAAGCCAGAGATTATAGCTAGCCTACTTATTAGACAAATCTCTACGTAAGCCAGAGATTATAGCTAGCCTACTTATAGACAAATCTCCACATAAGCCAGAGATTATAACAAGCCTACTTATTAGACAAATCTCTACATAAGCCAGTAATTATAGCTAGCCTATTTATTAGACAAATCCCCAAGTAACCAAGTGATTATAGCTAGCCTACTTATGAGACAAATCCTCAAGTAAGCCAGAGATTATAGCTAGCCTACTTATTAGACAAATCCCCACGTAAGCCAGAGATTATAACTAGCCTACTTATTAGACAAATCCTCAAGTAACCAAGTGAATATAGCTAGCCTACGTATTAGACAAATCCTCAAGTAACCAAGTGATTAGAGCTAACTTAATTATTAGACAAATCTCCATGTAAGCCAGTGATTATAACTAGCCTTCTTATTAGACAAATCTCCAGGTAAGCCAGAGAGTATAACTAGCCTACTTATTAGACAAATCTCCAGGCAAGCCAGAGAGTATAACTAGCCTACTTATTAGACAAATCTCCATGTAAGCCAGAGATTATAACAAGCCTACTTATTAGACAAATCTCTACGTAAGCCAGTAATTATAGCTAGCCTACTTATTAGACAAATCCTCAAGTAACTAAGTGATTATAGCTAGCTTACTTATTAGACAAATCTCCACGTAAGCCAGTGATTATAACTAGCCTTCTTATTAGACAAATCTCCATGTAAGCCAGAGAGTATAACTAGCCTACTTATTAGACAAATCTCTACGTAAGCCAGTAATTATAGCTAGCCTACTTATTAGACAAATCCTCAAGTAACCAAGTGAATATAGCTAGCCTACGTATTAGACAAATCCTCAAGTAACCAAGTGATTAGAGCTAACCTACTTATTAGACAAATCTCCATGTAAGCCAGTGATTATAACTAGCCTTCTTATTAGACAAATCTCCATGTAAGCCAGAGATTATAGCTAGCCTACTTATTAGACAAATCCCCACGTAAGCCAGAGATTATAACTAGCCTACTTATTAGACAAATCCTCAAGTAACCAAGTGAATATAACTAGCCTACGTATTAGACAAATCCTCAAGTAGCCAAGTGATTATAGCTAACCTACTTGTTAGACAAATCCCCACGTAAGCCAGAGATTATAACTAGCCTACTTATTAGACAAATCCTCAAGTAACCAAGTGAATATAGCTAGCCTACGTATTAGACAAATCCTCAAGTAACCAAGTGATTAGAGCTAACTTACTTATTAGACAAATCTCCATGTAAGCCAGTGATTATAACTAGCCTTCTTATTAGACAAATCTCCAGGTAAGCCAGAGAGTATAACTAGCCTACTTATTAGACAAATCTCCAGGTAAGCCAGAGAGTATAACTAGCCTACTTATTAGACAAATCTCCATGTAAGCCAGAGATTATAACAAGCCTACTTATTAGACAAATCTCTACGTAAGCCAGTAATTATAGCTAGCCTACTTATTAGACAAATCCTCAAGTAACTAAGTGATTATAGCTAGCTTACTTATTAGACAAATCTCCACGTAAGCCAGTGATTATAACTAGCCTTCTTATTAGACAAATCTCCATGTAAGCCAGAGAGTATAACTAGCCTACTTATTAGACAAATCTCTACGTAAGCCAGTAATTATAGCTAGCCTACTTATTAGACAAATCCTCAAGTAACCAAGTGAATATAGCTAGCCTACGTATTAGACAAATCCTCAAGTAACCAAGTGATTAGAGCTAACCTACTTATTAGACAAATCTCCATGTAAGCCAGTGATTATAACTAGCCTTCTTATTAGACAAATCTCCATGTAAGCCAGAGATTATAGCTAGCCTACTTATTAGACAAATCCCCACGTAAGCCAGAGATTATAACTAGCCTACTTATTAGACAAATCCTCAAGTAACCAAGTGAATATAGCTACCCTACGTATTAGACAAATCCTCAAGTAACCAAGTGATTAGAGCTAACCTACTTATTAGACAAATCTCCATGTAAGCCAGTGATTATAACTAGCCTTCTTATTAGACAAATCTCCAGGTAAGCCAGAGAGTATAACTAGCCTACTTATTAGACAAATTTCCATGTAAGCCAGAGATTATAACAAGCCTACTTATTAGACAAATCTCTACGTAAGCCAGTAATTATAGCTAGCCTATTTATTAGACAAATCCTCAAGTAACTAAGTGATTATAGCTAGCTTACTTATTAGACAAATCCTCAAGTAACCAAGTGATTATAGCTAGCCTACTTATTAGACAAATCTCCACGTAAGCCAGTGATAATAACTAGCCTTCTTATTAGACAAATATCCATGTAAGCCAGAGAGTATAACTAGCTTACTTATTAGACAAATCTCTACGTAAGCCAGTAATTATAGCTAGCCTACTTATTAGACAAATCCTCAAGTAACCAATGAATATAGCTAGCCTACGTATTAGACAAATCCTCAAGTAACCAAGTGATTAGAGCTAACCTACTTATTAGACAAATCTCCATGTAAGCCAGTGATTATAACTAGCCTTCTTATTAGACAAATCTCCATGTAAGCCAGAGATTATAGCTAGCCTACTTATTAGACAAATCCCCACATAAGCCAGAGATTATAACTAGCCTACTTATTAGACAAATCCTCAAGTAACCAAGTGAATATAACTAGCCTACGTATTAGACAAATCCTCAAGTAGCCAAGTGATTATAGCTAACCTACTTGTTAGACAAATCTCCATGTAAGCCAGTGATTATAACTAGCCTATTTATTAGACAAATCCTCAAGTAAGCGGTGATTGCATTAGTTAAGTTGGTTAGACATGTAATCACAAGTTTGATAAGCATAACAGGCACTGCTTTTACAAAATTTGAAGGATTTATAATGTTCAAGAAATACATGTACACTGTACATGTTGTGAATGATTTAAATTGTAATAATAAGAAATGTGTAAATATTATATTTAATGATAAATACATTTAAAACATGTTTGTTTTGTTTTTGCAGAGAAAAAAATGAAAACAAACAGTGAATCTAAAGAAACACAGAAAGGGGAACAAAAATGTAAGATTACATTCATGTAGATAATTTATTTTTAGATATAATTAATTTTAGGATATAATTAACGTTTCATAAAGAAAGAGACAGGTGGTGTACTTTTAGGTTCATCAATGCTGTATAACATTTGTTTAAGAGAAGGGAAAAGATGATGCACTTGTGATGTATATGTATAAGGTATATTGTCATACTAAGATGACAGCAATGACATACCTGTAGATATCAGTTAATACGAATGCTTCCTCTATATTGTGCAGTACCTGGAAAGACGTCCGGGGGAGGGATTCTGACTGACACTTCCTTCTCATCCCTCCAGGGCATGGTCTCGGACCTCTCTCTGAAGGGGGTCGCAGACATGGGCTTCACTCACATGACGGAGATTCAGGCTAACACAATCCCACACCTGTTGGAAGGAAGGTGAGTACTTGTGCACTCAACAGGCCAAACAATTTAATGTTTAGTTTGTCAGGGACCATCACATTGAGTTAAATGTGGCCGCATTGATGAATGTTATTGAGATATTGCAAGGGAAAAGAAGGTTGTGTATTCCTCTTTTACAATCTTGAAATATATATTAGAATATTTTATTTAATATATGCTAGTTCACTTTGACATGGACACCTTACGATTGTCAATTCTTTCATGTACAGTTTATATTGTAACTTGGTTGTAATTGAAAGACCTGGCCCAGAAGCCATGAAGCATTTTAGCTGTAGACTACAAGTATGTTTAATGTTTTTAGAGATTTGATGGGAGCTGCTAAGACAGGTAGCGGTAAAACACTGGCTTTCCTTCTACCGGCCGTGGAACTCCTCAACAAACTCAAGTTCATGCCCAGAAATGGTAACATAATACGCTCAAATAACGTTCACTCATAACGTTAGATATATTTTTCCTTAAATGTTATGTTACATGTAATTATATATCTAAAAATATTAATCAAGCAAAATTTCACCACAGTAACTACCAACTGCAATACTTAAGGCTAATGTACACACAAAATTAAGTTTAAATATATTTTCAAGCATAGATGATTTTGTTCTAAAGATCAGTGTTCATGATTTTGTTTTTATTATCTCCTCACGCAACTTGTTGGGATATAGGGGATAAAGCATCGCTGTTGTGCATGTGTGTGTGTGTATGTGTGTCCATTTCAGCCTTTTAAGCAAAATCAAAGAAAACCCCTGCATGCATGTTTATCAAACTTCGTACACTTTATAAGCATGGTTAAAGGAAGACCCTATTCATTTTCAAATAATTTTGTTAAATATTTATTAAAATATCGTTAATTACAACACTTAAAATAGACATTTTATGTACGACCTGACAATAGACATTTCCTGTTCACGAAACTAAACATTTCAATTTCTAATCAACAATTTGATATTTTGTTGGATTTAGGCGTTGCAAAGGTAAGAAACAAACGTTTTTTAGAAATTGGGAGTTAGAAGGATGTCCAAAGTGAAAAATTGAAGCGAGCAGGAGATTAAGTTCATCCCAGTTTAATCAAAACAAGCAGGTGTCTGAGACGAATTTCGGGCTAAATTTCCAGAATTACTAAGAGAAGAACAGATTTATAATTCAGAAGAGACTTTGGCGAGTATCGTCAACAATATTAACCGGGAATTCATTTCATATTACTGGTAATATACACGTTACTTTATTTAAAAAATCGGGGTTGAAATTATGACATGTTAACTCAAATTTTTCCATAGGGCAGGCTACAAATCTCTAGATCTTTAGCAATGTTTCATATTCATTATGAAAATGCGTAATGTATGTCACTGAATAAAGAGAATATAACTATATTACTAAAGTTTAAAACATTTGTGGTGTGTTTTGTTTTCTTTAGTTATGGGAGGAATTGTACACGTAAATGTAATCCTCCCCCCTTTGGATACACCCCAGAGCAAACATGGAGATAGGAAAAATGAAATATTTTAATTCAAAGAGGTTTTAAGAAGATAAATATTTGGTCTCTTCAATTACTTGTATATTCTAAATAATGCATTTCCCCCCACAATATTTTATTTCGTGAGGGGATGCTCCGCTTTGCGGTGCCCTTGTTTTGTGTGTATTCTATCGTGTCTCATGACAACTATAGTGGTATGACATCATATGAGTCTTCGTACTTGTGTTACACAGGAACAGGGTGCATCATCATCTCACCAACACGAGAGTTGTCCATGCAGACGTTTGGGGTCCTGAAGGAGCTACTAAAGTACCACTGTCACACCTACGGTCTTATCATGGGGGGTACTAGTCGGATAGAAGAAGCCAAGAAACTCGGCAAGGGTATCAACATCCTGGTAGCGACCCCTGGACGATTACTTGACCATCTGCAGGTATAAAAAAATATGTATCTGAATCTGTATGTGCAGTAGTATGCAGTTGTAGGAAGATAGCAGACTACTTAGAACTGAATCCGTCCGTGTTGGTGTATAGTGACTATATGGCAGAATACATAAGCCTGTTACAATGTGTATTAGTATAGATGTGTAAATATGTGATGTCCCCACCCTTGTATATTGTGTATATGACTGTCCGTGATGACAAACACTGCGCAAATCTGACTGATCTCTCCGTGTTCTCCGGTGTCCGACTCGGTCACTGTTGAGATGGAGTGAGATCAGCGTGATAAATGTGTGTACTGAGACACTTACTATTACATTGTATTTAGTCCTTAATTTGTTGTACAACACTTAGTACATTTCGTTCCTTACTTTGTAGGACAAATGAACTTTAACTGTATGATTTAAATTATAAGTTTTGAGAATTTAACGACCAACATCTACACTTGATTTGATAGAATACACCAAACTTCATGTATAAGAACCTGCAGTGTCTGATAATTGACGAGGCGGACCGAATCCTGGAAATCGGGTTTGAGGAGGAGATGAAACAGATCATGAAGCTTTTGCCAAGTAAGTCAAATAAAAGATGAAATGCTTGTGATTTATTTTAGTCATATTATTAACAAAATAATGTGCACATTTAATCGACGAATGTGCAGATAAAAAACAAACTAGAGCTATAAAAAGCGATACACTCATCAAGAATTTTTTTGACCGCATCCCAGTAGTCCTTCATAAAAAAATTTGTTGAGGAGAAAAAGTATCAATCTGTTGTATGGAATGTTACATGTATTTCATATTGCACAACTTTTATTCAAACCAGAGAGCTTTTTCCTTGCCTCTTTTTTATGTAGCTGTGAAAATTTTTAACTAGGAATATCATTGATATATAAGCATTGCCTTCAAATTCACATTGTCTGTGTACCACTGTCAATCAACTGAATTTAGACCCCAGATTGGACGTTAAAAATGATTGACATTCATTTACTCATCCTGTGTTTACCATGTCAGAGCAAGCGACGTTCATACAATTCATTTTTGTCTTTTGACACTTCTGATGAAAACATGTAACATCTATTTGATTAAATTTTCTATTCTTGAGAATTGAAAGATATGAATTAATAATTTAGATGACTGTACCTACTTTATTTACCCCAGTGAATGCATTGATCACTTAGACTATCAAAGTCACTTGGCACTGGTCATTCAGATAATTGTTAATTTATTAGTGATTAAGAATAATTATCGATACCAATTCTTGTTCCTTTGCCAACGGTTTATAAGCATGACATTTTTGAGAAATTTCACAAGTGCAAATCAGAAGAGAAGCAAGTACAGACAGCTTTAGATCTGATAATTGTGCAGTTCATAGAATTATTGTGCAAGTTAAAGATGTTAAACAATCACAAAATAAAAATCTAAAGAAAAAGAGGTTTTGTAGAATATATATTTGATTATAGTATGATGATTGTATACATAATTAAGGATTGCATAAAACATCACGATAAATACGCTGGCAGTCAGAAACTCACATCTAGAGACAAAAGACAGAATTTGCCCATATTTCACGACGTGTTAGTTTATTCTTTTATTCATTTATTTCAACGATCAACACTTTGTTTTTCAAACATAATTAAATATGAAGAGTTAAATTTTTTAGATCATCAAAAAAAACTTTGTTGAGTGCATTTTTAAATCAATACCCTGTGTATAAAGACATATATACACAAGCAAGTGTGTTTCTCTCAGGGCTTCACACCTTTATCAATTAAGCACCACCCCTTACTTGAACTTACCAGAGGTAAAGTGACAGGTTGAAAACTTCGGCCTTTAAGTTTATTTTATTATATATACATGTACCAGTAATCTTTAGATAATTCTTCATGTTTGATCGTTACTAGAAAGGCGACAGACCATGTTATTCTCAGCCACGCAGACAAGGAAAGTGGAGGATTTGTCCCGGATTTCCCTGAAGAAGGAACCGTTGTATATAGGTGTCGATGATCGCAAGGACAGCGCTACGGTGGAGGGGCTGGAGCAGGTAATATTGGAGGGTGAAGCAGCTAATGATAAGGCTTGAACAGGTGATAAAGGAGAGATGAAGAAGGCAATCAAAAAAGGTGGTGAAGGTTAGGAGTCGGGGTAGATAGGTAACTAGATAACAGTAGACTGGTGGGGGTAGATAGGTAACTAGATAACAATAGGCTGGTGGGGGTAGATAGGTGACTAGATAACAATAGGCTGGTGGGGGTAGATAGGTGACTAGATAACAATAGGCTGGTGGGGGTAGATAGGTGAGTAGATAACAATAAGCTGGTGGGGGTAGATAGGTGACTAGATAACAATAGGCTGGTGGGGGTAGATAGGTGACTAGATAACAATAGGCTGGTGGGGGTAGATAGGTGACTAGATAACAATAGGCTGGTGGGGGTAGATAGGTAACTAGATAACAATAGGCTGGTGGGGGTAGATAGGTAAATAGATAACAATAGGCTGGTGGGGGTAGATAGGTAAATAGATAACAATAGGCTGGTGGGGGTAGATAGGTAACTAGAGGAGGGGGAATTGATCAGGGTTAAGTTTTTTTTACAGGAAGTCAGTATATTCTTGTCTACAGAATGATGTAATAAACAGTTATTCAACAAAATACATTTATCTTGAACATTTGTGAAGGAAACCTAAAAAGATATGCATGGAAATATTTTTTTTTCATGATATGTGAATCATTTTTGTTGTTTACAGGGCTATGTGGTCTGTCCCTCGGACAAGAGATTTCTTCTTCTCTTTACCTTCTTAAAAAAGAACCGGAAAAAGAAGGTGATGGTGTTTTTCAGCTCATGTATGGCTGTCAAATTCTACCATGAACTTCTAAACTACATAGATATACCAGTTATGTGTATTCATGTAAGTATTTTAAAAGGTTCTAATACTGTCAATACAAATGGAGTTTTCTTGAATTATCAATAATCCATTAAGTGACTGATTTTAAGCTAAATAATGATCAGCAGTTAATTTTCAAAAATATAATTTGATCTACAAATTCAGTTGAAATCTTTCACATCAATGCAATAGCCGCTTAAACAAAATACATGGGTATATCAAAGGCACTAGTTTGAAATGAATGTCTGTGAAAAAGAACTCTCAACACTTCTGCATTTAGTACTAAGTCAGATGTTTTAATTTTTTCAACTTCATAACGAAAAACCGACTAAGAAAATTTTAGTCAATGATCTGTGTGACCGAGCAATAGTCAAGTACTCGAATACTCTTGACATTCCTAGTTTTTATTCATGTTTTTCTTTTAATATTTGATTAAAAAGGGAAAACAGAAACAGACCAAGAGAACCCAGACCTTCTTCCAATTCTGTAATTCCAAGGAGTCCATCTTGTTGTGTACTGATGTGGCCGCTAGAGGTCTGGACATCCCCCGAGTTGATTGGATTGTACAGTACGACCCCCCAGATGATCCCAAGGTACCTCTTAGACATCGCCTTTTAGACATATTTTCTTTTGTAGAAAAGTTTGTTAATGAATTGCATTAGCAGTAATTCTATAACTTAAAATTTGAGGATGTACAGTTTTACCAATTGAATAGGGGTTGATTCTATGCAGTTCTATGGGTAATAAGTTATTTTAAGGGAAATAAGCTTCATGAAAAATTAATTACATGTTTGAAGATAGATCAATAATTTAAAAATATATCTGTAAAGCAGTACTATTGACTTTTAATGACCTAGAATACCACTCTTAATCTGTTATGAAATGCATTAAATTTTTTCACATGTATGAAATAGTAATGGAAATTAGAAACTATTGGACACAGAATTTCAATGTTACATGTAAAGTGTGTCTTTGTTGAAATCATGCTGTGGTATATTTGTAGGAGTACATTCACCGTGTGGGTAGAACAGCCCGTGGAGAGGGGGGTGTCGGTCATGCTCTGTTGATTCTTCGTCCTGAAGAGTTGGGTTTCCTTCGTTATTTGAAGCATGCTAAGGTGCCACTGAATGAATTTGACTTCTCTTGGAGCAAAATCTCAAATATTCAGGCTCAGGTATGTGTGTAATAATTAGGGCCCCGCTCTGCGGGCGCCCTATAGTGATCAGTCTCTCCGTCCGTCTTTCCATCCTTCTGTCTGTCTGTCCATCCGAGATCGCTTGTCCGGAGTATATCTTCTCTCCCCTTGGTCCAATATGGCTCATACTTCACTCACAGACTGTCTATGGTGAAAGGGTGTGCAGTGACCTTGAATGAAGTTTGTAGGTCAAGGATCAAGGTCATATCAGGACACACAAAAATCCTTTGTTCAGAGCATATATACTTTTCACTTAGCCCTATTTGGCTCATACCTCACATAAACAAAGCGTTTGAGTAAAGGGTGTGTAGTGACCTTGAACCATTTTTCAAGGTCAAATGTGAAGGTCATAGCAGAATTATATGAAAAATCCTTGTCTGGACCATATCTTCACTCCCTTTGCTCCAGTCTGACTCATACTTCACCCACGTGGTGCCTTTGATCAAAGGGTATGCAGTGACCTTGAATAATGTTTGTAGGTCAAGTGTCAAGGTCATAACGGATCACACAAATCCTTTTCTTAAGAGCATATATATACTTTCCATATAGCCCTATTTAACCCTGTAGATTATTTCCCATTGGCTTAATCTTGCTCAGATTAAATAAAAATGCCTGTATGTAAGTGGTAATGAGATTGAATTTATTTAGAAGTTCTATGCCAGCTGGAAAATTTCCAGTTATAGGTCAAGGTCAAAGCAAAATTCTTTTCATCCTATTGTCCATTATTTAAGCGGGCCCTTTGAGATGGTCACCATCTCAATGTTGTCTAGTTAATAGTTATCTTTATTGTTAATTAACTTATCTTGAATGTAATTGTATTTAAGCATATTTAGATTCCCTTCAGGGTAAAAAAGGGAAAATAGATAGATGTTGGGTGGTTTTTTTTTTCATATTTATCTTTGGGTATTTTGATGATTTCTTAAATAAAATTAGAAATTTCTTGAAACTGTAGTAACAAAAAGTGTTCCACTTTTTAATACAAACTTATGTTTATTTGTTTCTTTACTTAAATCTTTGTATTTTTACCTTGTCTTTATCTCTTTACCTTGTAGCTGGAGAAGTTGATAGAAAAGAACTACTTTCTCCACAAGTCTGCACAGGAAGCGTACAAATCCTACATCCGGGCGTTCGCCTCACACAGCCTCAAGAATATCTACGACGTCAACACTCTAGATCTACAGAAGGTGGCGCTCTCGTTCGGATTCCACAATCCTCCCTATGTAGATCTGGGTATGTCATAATACATGTACACAGCATATAAATAAATACTTTAACACAAATTATGTATACCATTTTATACATTTTCAATTATCGATGCTCTTTATTTTTAATTTTTTTGTTTTTAGATGTTCACGGTAAAAAGGGTGGTAAATCCAAAAGTCACAGAGGTAAACCTGGGGGTTTCGGTTACAGCAGAGACAAGTTTGAGAACAAAGCGAAAATCTATAAACCAATCAAAAGTAAAGGACACAACAAGCGACAGTTCAGTCGGTGACAGCGGGCAACTTGTCAGTGAGAGACAGTGATTGTCAGTGAGAGACAGTGATTGTCAGTGAGATAATGTCATTATGCCAGTGAGAGAATGTCACTTTGTCAGTGAAAATGTGTTAAACTAAAGAGAGACTGTCATAAAGTTGTCTGGATATGGACAAAAAACAGCTCAGCTGTCATAGACGGAATAAAATGTTGATATGATTAATACATTTTTAGAATTAAAGTTGATAAAATAATTTTGATTAAACCTCAGCCTATTTAAACTATTGTTTTCTGTAATTTTAAATCATTTTAAATTATAAATTATCAGCCCCAAAAAATGACTGATGTCTAAGGGTGCACTGTTGTATAAATGGTGTATATTATTTACACCTTATAATCGAGCGAAATTTGGAGTAATGTATTATTTTCAATATGGACGCCAAAATAGTGACAGATGCTGAGGAGTTCCTTTTGGGAAACAATTTTTCTCTTTTTTATAGCTTTTGAAAATTAAATTATTTTTGTTATCCATTGCTACCCTTGTCAGTTTTCAGGTACATGTAAACACATAATATGTTTGTTTGATTTAGGCTAAAAAGAAACTTCATTTAGAAGGGGCACAATGCTCAGAAAATTACTATAGAGCTAGTGCATTGAATAAATGTATTGTTGTTTAAAACTATCTTTTTGTACTTCTTTGTAGACTGTACATGTATCCGTTGACTTTTGTTGACTTTTGCTGACAACGCATGTTTTACTAATAATTATATTAATAAAACAGAACACCATTTTGCCGCCATATTGAAAATTAAGAGTGCAATGTCCAACACATGCCCTGCACAGTGTAGAAGGTGTACACCGTAGTGTAGACTTTTACACTTGTTTATAGTAAAGTGAACACCGGTTGTAAAGTGTAGACAAATCAAGTGTGCCCTATGTGATGCTTAGATTATCAATAGTTTTGAGGGGAGACAATTCAATATCCATGGTAAAACTTCATTTGTCAAACCGGCATACGCTGACTGCGCCGATTGATCTTTGATAACCTGGCTTGTTGCTTCATATGACTGAGGGAGGTTTGCCAGCGTACTATGCAAAATCGGTTTGGAAAGGCAGGCGTGGAATTCACCATTTTTTCAAATATGGTAGAAAGCTCACGGTTAGATGAAAAATGTAAATATTTGTAAATTAATTGGCGTATGCAATGATTAAACAAGGTTCATTCATTGCGTAATAATATAACATTGAATTCATCCATATTACACGATTTTGCTCATATACAAAGTACACAGAGACTGCGGATACATAATTAGTCTATCATTCGGGCATATAAAATTATTTTGAATTATGTGGTTAAAGTGCTAAAAAAATCTGTATTTTGAGGTACTTTTAATAGACATATAAATTTGGCTTGTTTAATACAACAGTTACCATGGTTGCATAAATATTTATGACAACAATTTGTTCCTCCAATTTGTTTTTAGGCCTGTTTATTTCATTTGCCAATTTGCCATTTTACACCAGTCATTACGCCGATAATGGACAAATGAAGTCCCCTCATGTTACCCTCTCCAGCACACATTTGTTTATTCTATTATATATATTATGCTATACTTTCATGTAAAGTAGTTAATGTTGATTGGTTGAGAAACAGTTTCAAACAAGGTTTCATAGTCGATACATGTGCCAATTTTTTAATTGTTGCACATTAACTTAAAACATTCAAGTCATCAATGAATTTTACGCACAAGTAACATGTCATATTGTACTGATGAATGAAACGTTTGTGTAATTTTATAAATTTATTCATTATATTAGTTATTTATACATATAACAACAGTCACATATACCGGTTAAACTTAAAAGCAAGTACATACTACACGTGTTTACATAGTACTAATCAAAATGTACAAAGTATGTAATTATAATCTCCTACTGGAAATAACAATGTGTTACCTGAATAAACGGTACACCATCTCATTATTCCAATCAAGCAATCTACCAAGATACCTAATGATAATATCTAAAATTCAAGAAAACCTTGATCTGTGTGGTGAAAATCCACTTTATATTCAGATAATTATTACATGGTAATTGTCTACTTTATAACAAAATATTACTGCATTGTAATTGTAACTATGTTTTTTATGCAGTGAATATCTTTAAACAATCAACACAAAAATTAATGCAGCTAGTTTTTATGGACCTATCCACATGTGTATTGTTTTCATGTAAAACATCTGATTCAAATCAACTGTCCGTTTAATGTTTAAGTGCAACAAATATATAATTATGATCAGAAAATCACAGTTTTATTACATGTAAGTTGATTTATACTTGAAATATATAATATATGAACACAGTTTGTTTACATATAATACACACACACAGTTTGTTTACATATAATACACACACACTGTTTGTTACATATAATACACACACACAGTTTGTTTACATATAATACACACACACACTGTTTACATATAATACACACACACAGTTTATTTACATATAATACATACACAGTATGTTTACATATAATACACACACACACACAGTTTGTTTACATATAATACATACACACAGTTTGTTTACATAAAATACACACACAGTTTGTTTACATATAATACACACACAGTTTGTTTACATCAGATATTGTATTTTCTTCACTTTACCTGTTAATTCAGCCACAATGAGGTTGTCTCTGGTGTCCACACATAAACCCCATGGATTCTGTAAATGACAGTTGTCAATGTAGCGGAGGAACTGTCCGTCCTTATCCAGGATGTGGATACGGTGGTTGTAATAGTCTGCTGTCAGGATCCGACCCTGGCTGTCTGTTGTGATGCCGTGTGGATAGAATGATCCCTCGGTAGTAGAGGGAGGACCAGTGTAGGTAAACTGGAGTTTCCCGGCCTGATTGACCACCACTACTGCACGGGCGTCATAGTCTGACACACAGATATCTAGGTTCCTGTTCTCACTGATGTATTTAATGTCACCAGATGAATAGAGAGGTTGTCCTTTGTCGTCGTACTGAATACTTTGTTTCTCTGTGGAGCCAGAGTAACACACAACTTTTGTTTGTTTATTATCATCACTGTACACGACAACCAGGAGGTCACCAGAGGAGGTACTACAGACACCGAGAGGTCTCCACCCCTGTAGTCTGATCACTGTCTGTATCTGTGTATTCTTCACTATGTTCACACTTCTATCTCTGTCATCAGTATAAACTAGATCCCCACTCCTTGTCACTGCTATGTCCCATGGAATGTTCCATGACTTGGTTTGGACTGACTTCACTAGTTCCCCCTGCAGGTTGTAGAGACTCATCATCTTATCATCAAAACTACATGTCCAGATTTCTTCATCACTGAGACAAGTAACACTGTGATACCGGTAAGAAACACTGGTTTGAAAATTAAGAAAATTAGGAAAGCCTCCATACTGTGTCTGTATGGTGGAGATGATCCGTGGCTCATCAAGCAGTGGTTTGAGAGGAGAGGATCCAGCTTCTGAGGTTTCCATGGTGTAGCCATGTTCCTCTGTTGTAATGGAGAATGCTGACAGGGAACCAAATTGTTGGTAAAGTTGTTCTGGGTTAATTTTCTGAGGGGTGAAGTTTGTTAGAGACACTGTGAGTTTAGGAGGCAATCTTCTGAATTCAGCATTCCTGGATTTGTAGGCAGAGACATGGCTGACATCATTGGAGTCCAGTAACTTCTTCAGATCAGCAATGCTCTGTGTGATTTCAGATATGGTGCGTGTGATTTCATCTTCCTGTTTGTTTAAGACAGCCAGGTGTTTTGAGTCCATTTCATCAAGATCAGATTTCAGTTTCTGTATAATGGTGTCTATTTCTCTGTGCCAGACTTCTCCATGTTTGTCTATTGCTGATGTCAATTTCTTGGAGTTTTTACTTAGATCAGCTTTCTGAACTGTAATGTTGTTTGCTATCTCTTTATATTTTGCAATGACTGTTTTTTCTAATTCTTGCAAATCTGTTTGTAAATCATGTTTTTTTGTTTCAAAATAACTTATAATGTCCAGTTTTTTGTGGTTTTCATGACTTTCAGAGGAAACACAACGGGCACAAATAGGAATGTCACATTGTTCGCAATGAAGTTCACATTGTTTGAGAGAATGTTTTTGGCAATTAGGAAAAATAACAGTAGATCTCCTGTCTTGAAACGGTACCACCTGATGCTTTTTGGAAAAATCCAGCATATGTTCCCCAACACAAGCTTTGCAGAGATTGGTCTGACAGAAGTCACAGTGTAGTGGGGGGACAGGAGTATCACACACATCACAACGCACCACATCCTGGGCGCTATGTGGGGGGTCCATGGTCAAGTCCTTTATGTTTGATGCAGGGTAGAGCCTGAAATATACATGTATATCATTACTTTCAATCACAATGGGGCATGCCATACATTAGTTTATGTTTTTATAATGTTAAAATCCAAAATCAAAATTTTAAATAGATTGTTTTTCTTTTATTCATTAAAATAACTCACCTTGTACAAATAATTGAAATATTAACTAGCGCATACTAAAATGCATGTTTTTAAAATGCACATATACAAGTTAAACATATGTCTTACAAACACATAAAATTATTATTATTGTATTTTCTATGTGGTGTGTAAGAAGGGTTCTGACTGGATGACTATAGCTGGGTGTAAATTTTAATGATTTAATGGATAAATTTTCTATAAATGTCTTTTTATGTAAAAGCAAGATTTGAATGTTTGTTGCCTCGGGGAATAAAATATTTGTACACTTTTATCTAATAATAACACTAATCGAAATATGGATGTAACATGCACAGCTCTAGATCTAGTGGGGGGGGGGGGGGGGGGGGGGGGGGGGGCCGGACTGCCCCCTTTAGAAAAATTGTTTGTTTTTGTGAAGCAAGTAAGCGAGCGGATCTAACCTCTTAATTTACTAGTAATTAGATTGATTTAAACAATGGTGGATCCCTTGGCAATCTTAAATAAAAGAAATATAAATGATGTGTAAAGACAGATCTCGATAAATGATAAATGATTTCAATAGCATTCAACATATTGTAGCCTATCTTGTAATTTAGGCAAATAGGCCTATTTAATTGTAAATTTGTTGACTCTAATGAGGTTTGGCGAAGTTACATGTATCATAAATGTAAATCCTTATATTTCTTATGTAATTTCATTCAATTCATTTTTAATAATTATGTGTGTCGGCACCCAAACCCACCCCACGCTTTGGAAAACGATGATATCTGCCATTTCTAGACAACCCTAGACCACTTGCAAGTATAGTACCGATAAAAAAACCACTATAAAATCTTTCACAATTAATAAAAAACAAACCTTGACTTGATAACAAGTCGGCATTAGACACTCCAAGCAGGCCCGCTATCGTCTGCGAGGTATAGAATAGGCTATTTTTTATATGCTATAACCAGGCACTATAACCAGGATGTGCGCATGCGTGAACCAACTTTCCATCGGGATCGGTAAACGTTTGGGAGGAAATTCGAAAGCTATTTAGAGGAACTTCGAACTGATATATGTGCAATTTAAAAATTACAGGAGAATGCGATTTTTTATATTAAATTTTCATTAAAAGTGATCAAAATGTTATGTACATTAGATTATACACCAAAATGTTAAATAAATAATTGAGAGAACAATAAAAACCAATGTTACAGGAAAACAACAGGCATTTAGCATCGGAGGGGTGGGTGGGGGGGGGGGGCATGGACGGGGACGGGACTGCCCCCCTCTAGCACACGTTTTCTCGCAGCAAACTTTGTTTTTTTTTATTTATTTATAAAAAAGTGAATTAACATAGACCCCCCCCCCCCCCCCCCCCCCCAGGTTTTTGGGACCATATAAAAATTGAAATGAAAGGCAGGAAATTTTAAAAGTATTTTTGGTTTTTTGGGGTTTTTTTGTGGTTTTTTTGCAAGTCAAGATTGGATTTTATGTAATCCAATATTATCTCGTGCATTGTGCCATTTACCAGGTTTTACAAACACCTTAGTCCGTAATAAATAAAAAAATCCCAAGTTAGGAGGGGAGAGAGGAAAAATCTATTTTGCTTTTCTTTTTCAAAGGAGCTATTTTGGGGGTTAACAGGTCACGACCCCTTGTAGATCTATCCATGACCAATCACTAGATACTGTGTGCCCATCCCCTGGGTCTGTACAACCATAGCCAGGGCCAGTATACTCATCACCAGGGTCTCAATACCTATCACTAGGGTCAGAGTTCGTATCGCCGGGGTCTGTATGACCATCACCAGGGTCTGTACACCCATAACCAGGGCCAGTATACACATCACCAGGGTCTCAATACCTATCACCAGGGTCTGAGTTCGTATCACCAGGGTCTGTATGACCATCACCAGGGTCTGTACAACCATAACCAGGGCCAGTATACCCATCACCAGGGTCTAAATACCAATCACCAGGGTCAGAGTTCGTATCACCAGGGTCTGTATGACCATCACCAGGGTCTGTACACCCATAACCAGGGCCAGTATACCCATTACCAGGGTCTTAAAACCTATCACCAGGGTCGGAGTTCGAATCACCAGGGTCTGTATGACCATCACCAGGGTTTGTACACCCATAACCAGGGCCAGTATACCCATTATCAGGCGCTCAATACCTATAACCAGGGTCAGAGTTCGTATCACCAGGGTCTGTATGACCATCACCAGGGTCTGTACACCCATCACCAGGGCCAGTATACCCATCACCAGGGGCTCAATATCTATAACCAGGGTCAGAGTTCGTATCACCAGGGTCTGTATGACCATCACCAGGGTCTGTACACCCATAGCCAGGGCCAGTACATATCACCAGGGTCTCAATATCTATCACCAGGGTCTGAGTTCGTATCACCAGGGTCTGTATGACCATCACCTGGGTCTGTACACCCATAACCAGGGCCAGTACACCCATTATCAGGCTCTCAATACCTATAACCAGGGTCAGAGTTCGTATCACCAGGGTTTGTATGACCATCACCAGGGTCTGTACACCCATAACCAGGGCCAGTATACCCATTATCAGGGTCTTAATACCTATAACCAGGGTCTGAGTTCGTATCACCAGCGTCTGTATGACCATCACCAGGGTCTGTACATCCATAACCAGGGCCAGTACATATCACCAGGGGGTCAATATCTATCCCCAAGGTCAGAGTTCGTATCACAGGGTCTGTATGACCATCAACAGGGTCTTTACACCCATAACCAGGGCCAGTATACCCATCACCAGGGGCTGAATACCTATCACCAGAGTCAGAGTTCGTATCACCAGGGTCTGTATGACTATCACCAGGGTCTGTACACCCATAACCAGGGCCAGTATACCCATCACCAAGGTCTGAATATGTATTATCAGGGTCTGTAAATCTATTAGCAGTGTCATTATCCCTATCATTAGTGTCGGTGTGCCACCATGGTCTGAACATCAATAACCAGGGTCAGTATACCCGTCAACAGTGTCTCAGTACCTAACACTAGGGTCAGTGTACGTATCACCAGGGTCTGTGTGCTCATCACCAGGGTCAGTATACCCATCACCAGAGTCAGAATTCGTATCACCAGAACTGTAAAGCTATCACCGTGGTCAGTATACATATCACTAGGGTCAGTGTTTGTATAACCAGGGTCTGTATACCCATAACCAGAGTCAGTATACCCATAACTACAGTCAGTGTACCTATCACCAAGGTCTCAATACCTATCACCTGGGACAGTATACGCATTACTAGGGTCTATGTGCCCATCCTTAAGGTCAGTATACCTATCACAAGAGTCAGTATATTTAACACCAGTATATCACATTCTCTATCAACAGGGTCAGTATATACCTATCGACAGAGTCAGTGTACGTATCACAAGGGTCTGTGGCCCATCACAGGGGTCAGTATACCTATTCCCAGGGTCAGTATATATCCATCACCAGGGTCGGTATACACAAACGTATATATATTCTAAGGGTCAGCATATGTAACACCAGAATCTCAAAATCTATAACCAGGGTAAGTATATCCATCACCTGAGTCAGAATACCTATCATGAGTGTACGTATCACCAAGGTCTCTGTGCTCTTCACCAGGGTTAGTATGCCTATCACAGGGGTAAGTATATATCATCACCAGGGTCACTTTACTTATCAACAGCGTTAGTATTACGTGACCCAGGTAATGGATGTACAAACCCTGATGATAACTGCACTGACTGTTGTGATAGGTATACTGCCACTGGTGATGGGCACACAGACTCTAGTGATACATACATTATCCCTGGTGATGGGTATGCTGACCCTGGTTATGATTATACAGACCATGATGATGTGCACACAGACCCTAGTGCTACGAACACTGATCCTGGTGATAGGTATAATAACCCTGATGATATGTTAACAGACCCTGGTAATACGTATTCTGACCTTGTTTGGTAAACCGACCCTGGTGATGGGCACACAGACCCTGGTAATATGTACACCGACTGGTGTTAGGTACTGAGATGGTAATGGGTATACTGGTCCTTGTTATGTGTGAACAGACCCTGGTGATAGTCATACAGACCCTGGTAATACTAACTCTGACCCTGGTGATAGATATTGAGCCCCTGGTGATATGTACTGGCCCTGGTTATGGGTGTACAGACCCTGGTGATGGTCATACAAACCCTGGTGGTACGAACTCTGACTCTGGTGATAGGTATTCAGCACAAGGTGATGGGTATACTGGCCCTGGGTATGGATGTAAAGACAATGTTGATGGTCATACAGACCCTGGTGATACTAACTCTGACCCTGGTGATAGGTATTGAGCCCCTGGTGATGGGTATACTGGCCCTGGTGATGGGTGTACAGACCCTGGTGATGGTCATACAGACCCTAGTGATACGAACTCTGACCCTGGTGATAGATATTGAGCCCCTGGTGGTATGTACTGGCCCTGGTTATGGGGGTACAGACCCTGGTGATGGTCAAACAAACCCTGGTGATACGAACTCTGACTCTGGTGATAGGTATTCAGCACCTGGTGATGAGTATACTGGCCCTTAGTATGGGTGTAAAGACAATAGTGATGGTCATACAGACCCATGTGATACGAACTCTGACCCTGGGGATAGATATTGAGCCCCTAGTGATATGAACTGGCCCTGGTTATGGGTGTACAGACAATGGTGCTGGTCATACAGACCCTGGTGGTACGAACTCTGACCCTAGTGATAGGTATGGAGACCCTGGTGATGGGTATACTGGCCCTGGTTATGGGTGTACAGACCCTGGTGATGGTCATACAGACCCTGTCGATACGAACTCTGACTCTAGTGATAGGTATTCAGGCCCTGATGATGGGTATATATGGAGACCCTGGTGATGGGTATACTTGCCCTGGTGATGGGTGTAAAGTCCCTGGTGATGGTCATACAGACCCTGGTGATATGAACTCTGACCCTAAAGATAGATATTGAGACCCTGGTGATGGGTATACTGACTCTGGTTATGGGTGTACAGACCCTGGTGATGGTCATACAGACCCTGGCGATACGAACTCTGACTCGGGTGATAGGTATTCAGGCCCTGATGATGGGTATACTGGCCCTGGTTATGGCTGTACAGACCCTGGTGATGGTCATACAGACCCTGGTGATACGAACTCTGACCCTGGTTATAAATATTGAGAACCTGGTGATGGGTATACTGGCCCTGGTGATGGGTGTACAGACCCTGGTGATGGTCATACAGACCCTGGTGATACGAACTCTGACCCTGGTGATAGATATTGAGACCCTGGTGATGGGTATATTGGCCCTGGTTATGGGGGTACAGACCCTGGTGACGGTCATACAGACCCTGGTGATACGAACTCTGACCCTGGTGATAGTTATTGAGACCCTGGTAATGGGTATACTGGCCCTCTTTATGGGTGTACAGACCCTGGTGATGGTCATACAGACCCTGGTGGTACGGACTCTGACCCTGGTGATTGGGATTTAGACCCTGGTGATGGGTATACTGGCCCTGGTTATGGTTGTACAGACCCTGGTGATGGTCATACAGATCCTGGTGATACGAACTCTGACCCTGGTGATAGATATTGAGACCCTGGTGATGAGTATACTGGCCCTGGCCAGTATCTAGTGATGGGTCATGGATATATCTACAAGGGGCCAGTGACCTGTTCACCCCTAAAATAGCTCCTCTGAAAAAGAAAAGCAAAATAGATTTTTCCTCTCTCCCCTCCTAACCTGGGATTTTTTATTTATTACGGACTAAGGTGTTTGTAAAACCTGGTAAATGGCACAATGCACGAGATAATATTGGATTACATAAAATCCAATCTTGACTTGCAAAAAGACCAAAAAAAAAAAACCCAAAACCAAAAATACTTTTAAAATTTTCTCCCTTTCATTTCAATTTTTACATGGTCCCAAAAACCTTGGGAGGGGGGGGGGGGGCTCTATGTTAATTCACTTTTTTGTAAATAAGGGTTGCAGTCCCGTCCCCCTGTCCATGCCCCACCCCACCCCTCCGATGCTAAATGCCTGTTGTTTTCCTGTAACATTGGTTTTTATTGTTCTCTCAATTATTTATTTAACATTTTGGTGTATAATCTAATGTACATAACATTTTGATCACTTTTAATGAAAATTTAATATAAAAAATCGCATTCTCCTGTAATTTTTAAATTGCACATATATCAGTTCGAAGTTCCTCTAAATAGCTTTCGAATTTTCTCCCAAACGTTTACCGATCCCGATGGAAAGTTGGTTCACGCATGCGCACATCCTGGTTATAGTGCCTGGTTATAGCATATAAAAAATAGCCTATTCTATACCTCCGTCTGCAGGTGTTTTTCTTGTCACATGATAATACGCCCTATAGTGAAAACTCACGTGATCATTTAAAGTATCGGCTCCGGGTCAATGTGGCATCTACAGATTTCGGTCCGTCTTATATTTTGGCCAGGCTTTCAATCCTTTTTAATTATCATAAGAGATTTATCAAATTTCAATTAAATTTAATTTACTTGTTGATTTGTATGACTGTATCAAAGATAATGGATATATGAAGCTTTATGGACTTCCCGGCAGAATGTTAGTTTGGTGGTTGTCTTCTGTTGTCTGTCTAACTAATCCCAACACCGTGATGTGTCCATTGTGATACAATAGAAACTTACAAAACTATATTATACCCGTATGTAGACTGCAAATTTATAAATCATCATTTGTTCCAACTGTGATCAACGAATGGAATTCTTTACTTTTTGATACCAGAGATTCGAGTTCGTTATCTTTATTTAAAAACAAAATTTCTAAATCTTACATTTGTATTTCAGTTATGGGAAAAGGCGTACTAATATTTTACACACAAGACTCCGTCAAAATTGTGCACTAAACATAGGTCTTCATAGATGTAATATTATACCAAGCCCTCTCGGTTCATGTGGACATCACTTCTTTTTCACTTCCTAAGTATGCTACTGTTAGGGAAGATTTTTTTTTAAAATAAATTTCTTAGATTTGGAAAAATTCATATTATTGACTCTCGTACTTTGGGGAGACGACTCACTCAGTGTGAATGAAAATAAATATCTTTTTTCAATTGTTCAAATTTATATTTAAGGCACTGGCAGATTTGAATGATCACAAATCTGAGTATTTTTGTTGATAACAGTTTGCTGATTTATTTTTTAATTTATTTATCTCGTTCATCCTTGCATACATGTAACACTGATATTAAATAACATTAACTGTTACTATCAAATATCTAAGTACTTGTGTAATTTATTATTATATAAGTACAAACTGAGACGTACTTGCAATTATATTGTACTTATTGTTCAACACGTAGGGAGAGGGTGAATAAAGTTTTTATAACTTGTGCCCAACCCCATTATAATATATAATGCAATAAAAAATGTTCAAATCAAATCATACAGTAGTGACTGTGTATGACGATGGAGGATTTCCAACAGTTGTAAATTGTTATACATGGTATAAGAGCCTCGTAAGTTGTAAGGACTTGTGTTCGAACCATGTGTATATCATTATACATTAGAATATGATAGTCAAACCAAAATAACGTAAATAATGAATATAATTAATATGTAATTCAACGCCCTAATTTCAGTTCTTTCTCTTAGATACCACTTATGGCTTCGTAAATTTCAATCACAACGATTTTATTTAAAACACTAAATTTAACTTTCCCCGACATTGTGCTGAATTCATACTTAAAGCTTTCAGGATATGACAAACCAAACTTTCGCGCTGATTTATATATATCTATACTTATAAATTAAGAAATTTTGCCAAAAACTACGAACTTCCTGCACCAGAGTAACTGCTTCCACCTTTGGTATTTCAACACGTGTGAGTTGATGTCCGTAAGCTATTATTGAATTTAACCTGATAAGTAATCATTGTCAAATAAATTAAAAACCTACTTTCATTTTCGATAAACCAGCCCGAAATAGCAAAAATGAGAATATGGTGGTGCACACACTTTGGTGGATCCAAGTCAGTGGGAGTTTGCATCAAAATATACTTGCAATGAAATAGTATTGAATGATTACGTAAAGAGTGAATATATTTATTGGGAACTTATTTAGGGTATACATAGAAATTGAGATCTGACAAATGGTGAATAAATAAAATTGCATGGCCAATTCGTTTCTTGAATGCGCAATCTTAGTTTTGATGGATAGAACTTTCCAGAACGGGGTAACCAAGAACGCGGGTTGACTAAATAACGTAGTGGCGGAAATAAAGGACGAGTTCATCATCAGCGCTGGCAGATACCTTGGATCGGACATCTTTGGTTAATACCACAGAAGTTAATAAATAAAATGGACCAATTTAATTTAATATGTTTTACGGTGCTACCGTTGTGGCGAGCGCAGCAAGAATTACACATACCTTGCATCATTGTCAACCTAGTGATATTTTGACAGTTATCAACTAGCAACTAACATCAAAGAATTTTTGAGAGAGAGAGAGAGAGAGAGAGAGAGAGAGAGAGAGAGAGAGAGAGAGAGAGAGAGAGAGAGAGAGAAAACTATATAATATTTCTAAGTTTAAGAAAAATCTTACAAAATACATTGACTTGCTACCCCCTAAAACCGTTCTTTACTTTTGGAGAAAATTGATCAGTCTGTAAAATGTAATTTGTGTTTAATTTGGTCAAAAGTGTAAAGTGTAAATACAGTATTATTTTTCTTTTGTACCTTGTTGTTATCTGACTTTTAATTTTTTTTTTCCTGGTTCATAATTTTTTTTTTTAATTTTGTTTATTTTTGCATGTACGTTGTATCCGTGCCCCGGTCTCTGTTTGTAGGTGTGTAATTTCCCATTTACCAATTTAATGGTTTGGCAATATGCAATATCTGCATAGATTTTTAACTGTTTTTTTTCTCTTTATTCTTTATTATTTAGTTCAAAGTGACCTTTTTTTAAAAATATCCTCTCTACTTATACCAGAGACATAAATAACATATTTAATATGTTTCTGCTTATACTTACTGCTTGTTCATGCACGCAAAAATATCGATATGACAGTAAAGTATGGCTCTTGCTTATATATATATATATATATATATATATATATATATATATATATATATATATATATATATATATATATATATAATCTCTCTATCAAAATAAAATAAAAAAAAAATAAAAAAAACAACAACAAAATACAAATCATCTAAGGCAGGTATCGCAGTTTATACTGAAATAGCTTATAGTACACGCATTACAGATGTTTGATCCACCTCTAAATTTATCGCGGGAAATCTAGCGCGAGATCACTGTGACGTCACACGTTCAAATCTATATTCATTTGTTTACGTATCTCGACTCGACTCGATACGAAGGAATGGAAGCATGTAAAAAATCTCTTGGGTCTCACCGAAGCTTTTGCGGTACTCAAAACGTGTATTCGAACCTCAAGGTGCATGGCACCACGGGAGAAAACATTAGAGAGCATTATGGGACGTAGACAAAAAAAAAAAAAATTCTTGATGAATCTGTAGATTTAGCTCGTTCTTTTTCCCGCGCACGCTGGTTCTTGGAGCTCGCTACGCTAGCGGCGCTTCGCGCCGCTTCGCTGCGCTCGCTTAATTCATCATTTTTTTCCCTCTTTTTTATCACACTCTTACCCATTACAAACTTAACTAAATAATTCGGATCTAAATCATAAGCGCTGTACGAGTTAACAACGGGGGTTCAAATTTTCCTTTATTAACTCGGACGTCAATTTAATTAGCTAATTAACTCAATCAGGCGTGAAGTTGACAGTCGATTTATTACTTTATAGCGATCGGCCGTATTGCCAACACCTTCTCCAAGATTGTGATCTAAAAATGTTTAAAATGTAGTTATTGTTCTGTATATAATTTCTTTAGTAGTGTTAGTTGTAGTGCTAGATTTTATTTTCTTTGTTTTTACCTATGTAATTTATTTCTTTTGTCCTGTAGAAGGGACTGGTTGTCCCGAAAATTTGACAATATCAATTGTTCGTGTCGTTAGCCATTTTTAGTGCTTTATATATTCAGTTTATATATATATATATATATAAAATCAATTTCAGTTTAGATTTTCATCCCTGTCCGCTCCTCTCTAAATATCTAGCCACGCAGGGTTTTTTCTTTTTATTTCAGTTTTAAAAAATAGGTTAGGAAAAGCAGTTAAGAAATATTTGAACACAGTACACACAAAAATGAGCAAAAAATCTGGTTCAACATATTAAGCATTATATCATATTTAAACAGGTACAATTAGGTCCGGTGGGCCAGGTGTGACAATTATACGTTATATTCTATCTGTATATGTTCAATTGAAATACATCACTTTAATAAATGATTTACTTAACATGATCAAACACTTTTTCTACCACTTTTTTTATTATTACTATTTTTTTTATTACTTAATAATATATGCTTATTGACACATGTATTACTATGCTATATTATAATATTATTTATAGTTAAACCCTTGACATTACAATTTAACGCAAATAACACAATTCTGTATCTCATGTACCATTGTATTTTAATGGTTTAAGAAAATAAACAAAATGATATGATTTCTTACTTAATAATTCGAACTCATCTGGAGTGAATTATTTGAGTTTAAACAAACGTTCTGACAGTCAATAAAAACGAGTCCATTACGAAACATCAAAGTAATTATTGGTAATTACTTTATAATTAATCACATTTATTTAATTACTACATGGTTCTGGAGTAGTGATGGCTTGAATCAACACACAATTAAAATAATGGCTCCTCAATACATATAGTTACACAATTAATTACTGAAGTAAACGAACTATAATTTTAAAAGACTTCAAAAGGGTGCTAATTGATCTTGTGGTTTGATTTTAAGTTGTACAAACACTTTTGTTTACATAGGCGTGCCTGGGCTTGGGTTTCACCTAAACTCTCTCTGATTTATGTGTCAACGACTGAATCCCAAGCCCAAGCACTGCTTCACTTTTTGAGCTGGGAAGAAAAGAAAAACATTTGTTATTATTGAAGTTAGTGTCTTGGTGTAAACATTTGACGTCAAAATGCTTAAGTTTAGCGTGTCTCAAAGAAAGCTTCCCTTGCACTATATGAGGCAGACGATGTCCCTTAACGTTACTAATCCTTTACGGCAAACTATTGTAAACTGTCCACAGAAAATGCATGGTGCTACCGTGTCCTCGTCATGCTGCGAAATCTGGAAAGAAAGTTCAGACAAGCCTGCTGTGGTCGTACAACGGAATTATCAAACCCCACGGAAAATCCTCACCCCCGGGAAAGCTCACAGGAACCCACGGGACAGGAGAGCTGTTGAGGGTGAGCGGGGGAGGGGGAGTCACGTGAAGAGATCGGAGACCATACAGATGAAGGTCTGGAGCAGCCAGCTGAGTAGACTGAAGAGGAAAACAGAATCCCTGAGGAAAAAGGTGAGAGAGAGAGAGAGAGAGAGAGAGAGAGAGAGAGAGAGAGAGACAGAGAGAGACAGAGACAGAGACAGACAGACAGACAGACAGACAGACAGACAGACAGACAGACAGACAGACAGACAGACAGACAGACAGACAGACAGACAGACAGAGAGAGAGAGACGGACGGACGGACGGCCAGACAGACAAACAGACAGACAGAGCAAGTGTGTTGGAGAGATGAAGTGACAAAGTGAGACAGAAAGTGTTAGAGAGATGGAAAGAGAGACAGAGATGGAGAAAGAGATATAGAGAGGTATAAATTATGTATAATTATATTGCATTAACTTTTCAAGATTGATATTATGGGGTAACCCCCGTTCCTGAAAAAAAAATCGATATAACGTGACAGTAACTGACTTGACAACTTGTATATTACATAGTATTATATATTTTGATTAACCCACAGACACATGACAATATTTAATATAAGAAAATTATATAACATAAGGTGCCTGTGAAGTGAATTAATTTCTAGTTTTACCACCAATTTATTTCATTACCCACACTTGTACAATACTTTGTCGTCAGTATTTTGTAATTTTTTTTTTTACCGAGATATACATCTTATGATATTCTATACAGTATCCATTAGATAAATTGATCTATCCGTAATTTTTGATAACATTACAAATATACTTTTTGAGATTTGAAAGTTTTCTATATTATAATGAAACTCCTTAACTGCATATAATCATACACAGGTGATAAAGGAATTTCAAAGTAAAGTTAGTGACAAATCATCACGTCCGGTGATATAATACAATTATACGTTTTTAATGTCCTTTGTGACTTCAGGATGAAGAAATCAAGGAACGGTACCTGGAAATAAAAAGGAAAGCTAAGAGGGTGATTTCCTCTACTGGTCTGTTGTCAATGGACGGCGGGGATGACTTTATTCCTTCAAAACGGTCAAAACTCACAACAAATCAAGAACAGTCAGCCATTCACGATAAATCGAAGAATAGCCAGACTAATGGACAGGGGTCGTCACAGAGAAAACTTGAAGAACATCAAAGTCAGCGCAGCGGTGATGACGTCATAATAATTCTCAAGCGCAGGCGCAGCGAAGATAGAGAGGCGGAGGCGATGTATGCGGCCCATCTCCTCGATATCCCCAGCAAGCGATACAAGCTGCCACAGAGGCGCCATAGGTCTGGTTCCGACATTCCGTCACAGTCCGGAGGCCCCGGATCACATTATCCCGTGCCGTTCCCCAGGACTTTCCTGAAGAATGGCAGGAAATATACGATTTGTTAGGCGTGTTGGTGGTTATATACCATCAGCTCCTGTTATTGTTATGAGTGAATGTTGTTGTTTTTCTCTTTTATATATATATATATTTATTTTCTATACTTGTTATTGTTTTGTTAATAAAATATTGAAACTTTTCACGGAAGTAATATGCCTGTATATATACCTTAGTCATATATCATCTGTTTATTAAAGTCGGATCAATGACTAATTAATTTTGTAAAATATAGAACTGATCATTATGACAGACCATGCAGCCGAGTACTAGTCGTATTAGAAATAACTATATCAGTTTAAACAATAACTTTAGGTAGCGACCTCTCAGCTGTAATAATTGGTCTATATACAAAATATACCCGTGTCAACTCTAGTCACAAGGGGGGAGGGGGGTTACTAGTGTTATTCATACATATTTTAAAAATTAAATATGCATCATAACTGCTTTATTTTGACATATTTTTAATCGTTTATAAAATCAATTAAAAAACATGTCAGAAAGACACGTGCATTCAAACTTCTAAAATCACAGAAAAGTTACCTTGGACACCCCTCCCCCCCCCCCCCCCCCCCCCCCCCTCGGAAAAAATCTATATCCGCGCATGCCCGTCATTATCTGTTCGAATGGCTTTTCTACGATATTTCAAAGAATACATTTTCAGGTGGAAAGAAAAGAAACCAATGCTTAGTTAAAATGGGCAAGTGAGGTTTTTCGGTAATTGAGAAATAATGGCAATTTTACGATTCGGTGGAGAAAGATAAAACACCCTTTATAAACCCTTTATAAATAACCTGATTAGTTTACAGCCGGAAATTCAATTTGAAAGTCTGGTTTGTTCTTTAAAATTATCAAGATCAAGCTTATTTTATTCACTGAAACCTAACTTAAGAGAAACAAATACACAGACTAACATAGATGCATATATACCGATTGTCGTACAAAATCGTACATACATGTATAAGCATACAGTGACAGAAGTACATAGATATACATGTACATACAGCCATGCACGAGAAAAAACAGTTTCATATTTATATAACACTTCGGTATAACGGATCAAATCCGGAAAGCAACTAAAAAGAAGCGGATAGTATCGAAAAAAAATTGAATAAAATACACATAATTTTCTCAGATATTTAGAATTTAATTGTAGTATGAGTTCCGAGAACCTTTAAACATTTATTAGTCGTTTACAATATTACATGGCTTGTATGAGAAAGTTTTAATTTTTGAACAAATGGAGAGAAAAATATAATCATAAAGAGCCAGATATATAGACAGACGGACGGACGGACGGACGGACAGACGGACAAAAAATAGACAGACAAACAGACAAGTGAACACAGACAGAAGATAACCTCCATGGTTTATGCACTCTTTAGTTTGATAGCTGAAATTCATTTTCAAGTTATTATCGTTGCTATCTCTCTTTTAGAGTAAGTCTCATATACAAATACTTATCATTTAACGTGCATTGTCAACAGTAATTATATAAGTAAGTAAGCAATTCATTTTTTATAGTGACATGTACAATTTATGTATAAGTGTGTCGTATAATACAAAATACATATCCTTGCTAAAAAGTACAGGAAGCGCGCCCATTGGACCTAGCTATAAGTCACCATTGATCTTGCTAACAAATTGATCACGGATTATATAGCATTATAGAACTGAGATACATGTATCTAAGATCACACCAAAATATCAACTCCTTCGAATGCTTTCGCATATATGTTGCCACGCCCTCGTGAAATTGACTCATTATACTACATGTACATGTATATGAAATCTATGATTTTATATTCCAGTATTGCCATTGGATTTTGTTGGGTAATTATTGTTGATCACATTGCGGGGTGTTGTTATTCCACTTCTGTTGCAAAAATGTCCGTTTTAAAATTTCAATCAATTTATAAACAAGGCTGGCCTTCGCTTTAACAGATATTGCAGGCAGTAATCTCCAGCTATTTGTTGAACAATTATCTACCGAGTAAGTAACAGGCTCGGAGTGGTGACCAAAAAATGATAAGTCTTCTCCCGACCAAAGGGAGGCATTATCAGGGGCATCTCAGGGGCTGAAAGCATGCTCCTTCTCAGTGGATGATAAAATAGCTTAGAACCCAGTTTGAAAAAGATTCCACGCCAAAATTCCATTGAGAGGAAACATTTAAAAATATATATACCTGCTCTTATCAGCTGGCAGAGACCTGAATTAACGGTGCATTGATCCTCGGGAGCCTTTCAGAAGCCGTGGGGTGCGAGGTAACCATCGAGCTACGGTGAGTTTTTCCTCCGGTATTGTGAAAGGGGTTTAAGGTGGCTTTGTAACCCCGCCCGCCCCTCCTTGTAAACGGAAGATAGGTTTGCATGGTAATTATTTAAATAAAAACAGGCACGGTAATATACTATTTTTTCCGCACCGATTTAAAAAAAAAAAACTTTGTTAATGAAAACCATAATTCACGTATTATCGTCTTTTGGCTATTATATGCCTAGTTGGTATAAAGCTTATTACAAGATAACGAGCAAACTTAATACTACATGAAGAAAAAGATAGCTAGGCTTTGTTAGAGATCTCTCCAGTCACTCAGGACCTGTTTACATTGTACAGTGTGTGGATATATACAGGAAGCTAGTTATAGCTCTCTCTCTCTCTCTCTCTCTCTCTCTCTCTCTCTCTCTCTCTCTCTCTCTCTCTCTCTCTCTCTCTCTCTCAATTCTTGTTCGAAGATTCACTAAGTGCTACTGGATTTTAAGGATTCACTAGGTGCTACTGTGGGGATATTTCGTCAGCTTCATCACGGGAGACTCACAAATATGTTTGTTTGGATTAAAACTTATCCCAGCTTTAATAAGCTGTCAATCGTACTGTGTTATCATCACATCCAAAATTTGTTTGTGTAGCATAAACATGTTTGATAAGCAGATATGATTTTTTAAACCCTTGCAGCGAATAACACACCTATGTTTTAGGGATATAAACATTCACATTACGGGGGCTAAACCTCCATTTGTCTACGTGATGCCCCAGATTTCGTCACCACATGCTTAGTCTCTCCTAGGTAACATTCTCTCTTTTTCATGAATATTTAGAAAGGTGCTAGTCATCAAGAGAAGAGAAACGTAAACCGAGTCTGTCAGACCAAGGCAAAGGTTCATCCCACTCACGCCGGCTGAGCGAGACTTCACTACGGATCCGGCGCACGCCACCTAGGTTTCAAAAACTGCACATCTAAGAGAGACCAGTTCATGACGTCATGCCCGATATGTGAGAAGCAGTGAAATCTTTTGTACAACATAAACGGGTCAGACAGTGGATTCCCACAAGTCAGGGTTCACATAAAGAACGGATATATATTCAAGACAACTGAGGGATCGGAGAAGAAATACTTGATTAATAGGTTTAGAATTCCCGCGTGTTTCTATATATAGGATCTAGATGACAATTCACGGGGTGAATGCCGCTGTGATGAGCTATCGGGGGTCAGGGTCAAATGGAAGTAAAGGTCGAGGTCAGTCTGTCAGTGAAAACAACGTGTGCAAAGTTGTCGTTCTTGGATGTCCAGGGGTCGGTAAAACGGGTGAGTATAATAACCTTAACTTGCTCTCTTTGTTGATGGTTGACCTTACTTTCAAATCATGATCAAATTATTTTCACGATTATTTAAAGAATTGCTGTAAAATCCATTCTTAAATGAATTCTAATTTCAAGCAACTTTTAGGCACTAGGACGATCAGGATGAAAACAGTATTAAAATGGAAAGCTGCAATTTAAAATGTATATATGGGATGACATGGGATGAATTCAAATATTCTTAAACTAAGAGAGCTGGAGCTGAATGGTGTGAGCGTACAGATAGATCGACTATATCACTCTTCTGGAAATGAAGAACTCTGTATAAAAATATAGGAAAACATTCAATTTTAAAGCTGAGATATTTGGATTTTTCCTTCACTAAATAATATTCTATGGCTTAAACTAACATCTGATGGGTTTTGTTGACCATCCAGCCTCCTTATCATCTTATAAAAAAAAGATAAAGTCATTGAAAACTTTATTAGTACTTTCCAGTTTATTCTGAAGATGAGATTTTTATATTTATTTTTTGTTGACATTTTTATTTAAAAAATGGCACAATTTTATACTCTTTGTTGCATTTTATCGTGATAAACTCAGTTTGTAAGGATTCAGGCAGTATACAGTTCTAAAAGTATGAAAACTAGTTTTGATCAGCGTATATATAGAGAGTTTTTAAGAGTTAGAGAAGCGTGCATGGATTCAAAGAACAAACCTCTAGGAATTCTAATGAATCGGGCGGTGCTGGTCTTAATTAGCTTCAGATATTAACTCTTGATAATGATTGTTTAGATAAAAAGAAATGAAAAAAAAAGCTCAAACGCATTGTTTCGATTTCCGCAATGATTATGCCATTCCTGAGAAGAATTAACCTCTTTCATAGAAAATGGAGAACAGCAAATTGTAAAATCGTCAAAAACTCATGATCAGTAAATAATCTCCTAATTAAAAAAAACCCCAACATCTGTTCATTTCTTGTCCATCTTTCAGCTTTAACTGTGCGGTATTTGACAAAGCGCTTCATCGGGGAATACTGCCCAACTCTTGGTGAGTCTATTTTACATGTCTCTGGCATGTGTGACTTATGTGTGTGTGTGTGTGTGTGTGTGTGTGTGTGTGTGTGTGTGTGTGTGTGTGTGTGTGTGTGTGTGTGTGTGTGTGTGTGAGAGAGAGAGAGAGAGAGAGAGAGAGAGAGAGAGAGAGAGATGTATAAACTTTCAGATATGCCATGGTTGTAACTTGTAGATTGCATACTTTAATGATAAGGTCTTCAGCGAGGTTAACAGAGGGCTGTTTTTTAAATTTTTTTTTTTTAATACGATAAAATCCCATTTTCTGTGATTATATGTGAAACTTGTTTTAGATTTCCTGAGATACACACAGACAGGCGCTGGTGATAAGAGAGACTCCAGAACGATTCCTCATTGATCCCCTTCAAATTATCACCGCCACAAAAATTAAATTTAGGTCAAGGTGATTTTAAACGTGCGGAATGGGATTTTCACAGCAAGTTCTTGATTGAGAAATTATAGGATTGAAGAAAAAAATAATAATAATGTTTTTTGTAATTTTCCCCAGCCGCATTCCCGAAATAGCATTGTATGCAGATTTAGAATAAGTGCACTTAATTTGAAAAATTGTTAATTATGATTATGAATGAGGTATGAGCAGTTATTTCTGAAACATTGTTGTAGAGGTTGTGTTTTAAAAACTGATTTAACCGACATTTCAACGCTTAGTATTTTTAACATCACTCGCTTTGGCCCACGACATATCAGAATCAAACGAACTAGTTAGCTTGTTAAAATTGGACTGTACAGTTAGATAATATTTCTTGGTCAATGAACTTGTTGTCATTGTATATGCATTTATCAATATTTTTATATTATGAAAATCTCTCTCTCTTTCACTCTCTTCTTTTCTATCTCTCTCTCTTTTCTCTCTCTGTCTCTCTCTATGTCTGTCTGTCTGTCTGTCTATCTGTCTGTCTGTCTGTCTGTCTGTCTCTCTCTCTCTCTCTCTCTCTGCCAATGAACCCTTGCAGAGATTCAGTAGCCCTGTATCAAAAATTTTACCGGCATTGGGAAATACAAGTTTTATTTAATTACGCACCGATAAAGAACTCATTAACCCCTGACATTGAGCCATCTTCCCTTACTCCCTAGTGCACTGTTTACATGATTCCATCCATACCAAACATAGTACTTTGTTACAGAGATTCGGAAATTCGGACGTTACTCTGTACTTTTAACGCTTGTTATAAGCTAATCGGTGAATGTACTTGTTTATTAATTGCAAACACAGATCATCTAGATCACTGTGACTTCGGAAATGAGCCGCTGAGCCGCCAGAAGATTAGGTTTTAATCAGCCTCTGAACGGTGAACAAACACGGGCTAATCGGATAATAACTAACCGGAAAATTAACGCAGGGGGAGGGGAGATACCGACTCACACTTAGTGACCCCCGCGCAGTCATGGGAGCTCGGTCTAGGGAGGCTAGGGGGATGGAGGGGATTGTCCTCAGGTCGACCGGGTGTCCATGTATAACGCCAATCTATCCGCTGATAACGACTCACCCCGTTTTATCCCCTGGTATCTAACATCCTTCACACATCAACGATGTTTTAACGACATTCATTGCATTATATTAAGTGCAGTGCCCGTCGTGTTGTTTTATGCATCATCCCGGGATAATCTAATCTAATTAATTTGTACTCACTTTGCAATATCAAACACTCTGAAAAATTATTCTTTTAATGTTGAAACTCAATTATCTGTATCTGATGCGTATGTACATAGTATTCTTTCGTATGCCTCTGAAATTTGGGGTTTACACAAAGCACCCGTTATAGAAAAGGCACATCTTAATTTTTGTAAGAGAATTCTTAGGGTCAACAAAAGCTTATTGTGAACTGGGTAGACTACCTCTGTATATTAGAAGGAAAGTAAGAATTTTTAAATATTGGTTAAAAATTAAAAATACAAATAACATTATCTTGAAGGAGGCATATGAAAGCATGCTTGTCAATAACGATAACTGGGTGGTCTCCATACAAAACGAGTTCTCCAACATGGGTTTAAAGTTTTTGTTTGTCGAAACGTGTTCAAATCAATGTAAAACCTACACGACAATTGAGTGTAGAATATTAGATATTTATGACCAAAGTTTGATGTCATCTTTTTTAACCTCACCGAAGAGTGTGTTATACCAACACCTTGTAGATAATTTTTGTCTGCAATCTTACCTCAAAAAACCAATTAATCATCATTAAAAAAAATATATAAGTATTTTTCGAACTTCATCACACTCTTTAAATATTGAAAAATGTCGAGACAACTCTATATAAAGATATAGCAAAATACCACAGGCACCTGGCGTTATATATTTTTTCTCATAATAAAAATAAATACCCTATACCTAATAATACACAAGGTAACCATCGCCGCGATATTGGATTTATACCAAACTGTCATATCAGGTGGAAGTTTCGCTTAAAACTCATCGGTAAAATTATTTTGCGATCCTCTCCGTCTCCCGATCGGTCATTCAACATCTAAGCTTACAACTGATTCAACCAAAACGACGCGTTACATCTGTCATTAATAAAAATCGCCCATCAATTTGCATCTACTGCCTTAGATAGGCGACAAAAGGCTAAAGGGTGGACGGAAGTTTACATAATTGCGTCATAATCCCTTCCAAATGCAGCACTGATACGATTACTCAAAAGGCGTCGATTTTGAATTCGATCAACATACAAGTTAAAATTAAGAAAGTGGATAATATAAACTTTCAATTGTAACTTTTATTACACAAAGTTCATATAAACTTGTTTATAAATGGGTATATTTAGAAATATTGACACAAACATACGGTTCAGGGAAACCTCATCTACATAGAGGTGACAACTTCCGTCCACCCTTTAGACATTTATCGCATGTCTACTGATTGAGGGGTGATTATCATTAATGACAGGTGCAATGCACCGTCTCACATTATGTAGCGTAGACCGATATGATTGTTGCTGTTGATCCAGTCGAGAATATTTCACTGATATTTAGCTACTTAGTATTACTATAGAGTGTTGGTAAACATTGTTAGTCAGGTTCTTGTCTTCATGTACATGTATTTTGAAATGGTCCCTAATTTGCCATAAACAAAACAAGTGGTCTGCGTTTTTAGGGTTAATTTCGTGGTCTTTAATTAACAGTTTACCTACCTTATCGATGGGAATCCTTGTTAAAGCTTAATTATTTTGAAACATCTGTAATAACGCGAACTCTATAAGTCACGTGATTTCCCTAAGGACCCAACGCGATCATTTGAGATGCCGTCAAATTGTGATGTTGATCGACCACAATTCTTTATACGTTAAAAAACAACGAACCGTGAAGATCAGTGACCGATCGGCTAGATCTATGACGTCAAATACGCACCCTTTCTTGTGAGCTTTGTAAAGTTGAAAACTTGACGTCCTAGCCTAATGTGACCTGGCGATGTACGGGCGGTCAAAGCAATCAACCCTAGCTGTAGGAAGCGCCAATCAAACGTCAGAGAGGGAGTCTCAGTATTAATCTACACTTATACTTGATATTTCAAATCAGATTATGGCATACTAGTAATCTCTTTTATCCAATAAAAATTCTTCAACTAAGCATTTTTGGCCCCATTGTCCTGTCTGTTATAATTATTTTTATTAGTAATTTCAGTCCTTTTCTATGAAATTAGGTAGATCGTTGGTACTCTTGCCATATCTTTATACTATTTTTGACAACAATCTAATATGATATAATTGAGAAGTCCCTGATTGGTTATACATGTCACATGTCTCACCGATGAAATACTGCTGAAAGTAATATTAGTAAACTGACACATATACTAGCATCAGTTTTGTTGCTCTGATTAATCTTTAAAAAACAAATGGTGGTTAAGATTTCATTATATTCATAGAGGGGTGTCTTTAAGAAAAACCCGAAAAAGTGTAACTGATATATGTACAGAGTAGACCGACTGGATGTACAGAGAGCGCATGTGCTATATTTGAACCAAGTCAAAAACTAAGAATCTGTGTAAGAGTACCCTACCAAAGTGAAAAAAAAACAACCAAGTATCTGTGTAGGGGTATCGTACCAAAGTCATTGTACCGCGAACAACCCAACGATGCCTCAATGTTTTTAAGGAATAAGGAATCATTCTTTGAGTATTATGACCTCATAATACTCAAGAATGATTCCTTATTACTTATATTTATATACTTTTCAGCAGTTGTACGATTTAATATTATAATATTAATTATGCAAACCCGCTTGTGTCCCCAACAATACGTCTTCTGAAGTTATTGGGTTGTATACTGCAAAACCGATTCGCAGTGTTATCACAGACAGAGACACAGGGAAATGTAAAAATTGTAATTTAAACACAAAAATCACAAGATACAATTCGTGGACTTATTCCCTTAAAGTTTCTTTGTTTTTTTAAACTGAGACAAAGTTATGTGTTTATTCACTTAAATAATTGTGAGGGGATTATTAAAGAAATATTAATGGCATCTTTAAAGCATTCCTCTGTCAAACAGCAAATATCACAGGTCTTTAGTGAAAGCCAAATGTATATAGAGTCACGGCAGGCTTAATAACGTTAACTAGCAAAGACTTCAAAATTTACACCAGGTTCGAGAGGCACTTGACACCTCTATAACAATTGAAACGTAAAGCACCGAGGATTCAGAACGGCCGTATCGTTATATATTGTGTTACGTTGTACTTACATCATATCAACAAGATGTTAAGTATGAAAAAATAACCAAGTGCGCTGTAATATATCAGGTGTAATATCTCCGAGGCGGCCGTGTTTATTTCCATTGTAGTGCTGTTTATATCAGCGATAAACAAGTAAGATACACGTGGTGATGAGATACATACGCTGTGAAGATCCACGGGTTGAGTGTAAAAAAAACCCCTCAGATATAGGTTTCCAATATATCGGCTAATCAAGTGCTATGTTCACTGTTTAATCGTGTCTGTTACAATCCATTCATTGACATCCAATATCACTAAGTTTAAGAAACCCGGGTCATAATTCTGATCAAATGTCAAATCTATTGAATATATCATTTCGTGTTGTCAGTGATGCACTCATAAATCTGTTGTTAGATGTCCTATCGAGTTTATTGTTTACAGTTGCAGTAAAATACTATGGACTCGCGTCCACAAAATGTAACTAAGAATACTGTCATGTTGTAAACTTTGTATTTACTGCCCCCCCCTCCCCCCGGAAAATTAAAAAAAAACCATTATTTACTTTATTGATCTTTTATTAATCAAACCAATTATGAAAGTTTATTATTTACTGAAAGTACCCAACTTAACCTCATTTTGAAAAACGATTCTTTTATATACAAATGTACATAAATATGGACGATAATCCTTTATCAAACTCTTCTAGAGCTTTGTGGAGTTCAGATCGAAACTCATAAATCTTTATACAATATTATCAGATAACGAGATATATTCTCTACATATAGCAATCTATTAGTCATACATAACTATCAAGGATATCTTATAACAAAATGTTACACAGATAGTATTCAACAAAAAGAAAATAAATTTTGTGGCAATACAAGAGGCAAGCTCTCGCTCCAGATAATGCCTCGGTGAATGTACTTGTATATATATCTTATTATACACCTTATCTGCCAATTCCTCTTCACAAATCTTTAAATTTAGATACACCCTTTGTAGCCACAAACTTGGGGGTTACAGCTGAAAATCGAAACCCTTTTACAACAAATAGACATCACGTGATGTAACTCCAATTAAAACGTCTCTATTTGAAAATGAAAGTTTATAACAAATTAAGATTACCGAAATGAAAATAAGCACGTGATACAATGCGTGGCGACAATAGATCCGAGGACCTAGATGGCACACATTTTGTTTTATTGATAATGCTATCATTTATTTCGGAGTGCGATTTAAGAAAAGTGAGGCCTATAAAATAGATCGTGATTTTATTTCAGTCTCTTGAAATATTATTTCAATCAATGTATGCTACTGTTGCTCAGCTCCATAATGTATCTTCAAAAAAGATGGCATTTTTTAAAAGGTCGTCGTATCTTGCAAGTTATGTTGAACAATGCAGCCAATATGCTATACCTCGCGCCTATAGTCTGCTGCAGTCAATATGCCTTTACCTCGTGCCTATAGTTTGATGCAGCCAATATGCCTATACCTCGCGCCTATAGTCTGATGCAGCCAATATGCCTATACCTCGCGCCTATAGTCTGATGCAGCCAATATGCCTATACCTCGCGCCTATAGTTTGATGCAGCCAATATGCCTACACCTCGCGCCTATAGTTTGATGCAGCCAATATGCCTACACCTCGCGCTTATTGTGTGATGCAGTCAATATGTCTACACATCGCGCCTATAGTCTGATGCAGCCAATATGCCTATATCTCGCGCCTATAGTCTAAGGCAGTCAATATGCCTACACTTCGCGCCTATAGTCTGATGGTGTTCACACTTAATATAGTAAAGACAGTAAGAAATATTGGTTAAAAAATTAAATATCAAATATATATTTAATTTAAATTTATATAAATATAAAATTAAATTTAAAAAAATAAATAGAGTAAATATCAGAGTCGAAGACTCCAGGTATAATTTATTAAAAACATTTACGCGTCAACGTAATCTAGGAGAAAATTACGCGTCAAAACAATTAACAATACGTGTCAACGTTAGCAAGCAACGCCGCCATTAAAAATTACATCAGATTTTGGAAGGGGAGTCTCTGGTGTATCTAGTATTTCTGGTGAGTTGTAGTAACTATATCACAAGTGCAAATTTTTACACGTGCAGGATTCATTTAACTTTAGGAGATGGCCAAAACATGCTTCAGTCTGCTGTTTAATGATTCTGTTCATGGTTTTTTATTTTCAAAGAATGTTTGATCTTAACGAAATTCATCAAACAATCATTTAGAAAAAAAAATCGATTTTTTATGTACTTTCAAGAGCAATTTCTTTTTATTCTTGCCATGGAATCGTTTATCTTTGTCAAAGTTTTAGCGATATAACTGTTAGTAAATAACACTTTGTGTTGATAAGACAACGATAGATGTAATAAATTCAAAGGCGTGACTTAATGATATATATTTATGTCGATAATATGAATGAATGCAAGATCCTAGATTTCCATTCATGCATCTTGACGATATACCAGAGAGAGAGAGAGAGAGAGAGAGAGAGAGAGAGAGAGAGAGAGAGAGAGAGAGAGAGAGAGAGAGCTGCGTGGTCCTTCTCTCGTCCCATTCACCTCGCGTCAGTGTACATTTGACCCATAGAATGGTAAGGGTCTCAAATCACGATATTTTATCTTAATGTCTGAGCTACTTTCAGCAGCATTCAATACTTGCTATATTTTTGCTTTGCTGTTCTTTCTAATGTTCTGATCATCCTTATGTGAATACTTATTAATTACTAACTAATCAATGTATTCTAATAAAGTGTTCAAACAGTTATTGTGATGATACAAACATGTACAAAGAAACAGTTAGTACTTTACGTTAAACCTTTTCATTTCATATACACATACTACATGTATGTCCTACTTTGATAATTACAAGCTATGTCACAGGCGTTATATATTGGACTTTTTAGATCCGCTACTTGATGCGTATTTTGGTGCATTATTCATTCTAATTTACGATAAACCCATATCCTCTTAATAATAAGAACCATGCTCCATAATGTTAGCCCATTCATGAAGCTTCCATATATCGATAAATCTTGAAACGTCAGCTCTGATACGGACGCTCTACTCAAGGTCCTACACACCACACACCATTGCAGTACAGATTTAAAATTCCAGCAAGTGTACGGCCAGAAAATGACAGCAAAGAATTACAGTTTCAAATGTCTGGGTAGGGGTGGGGGTGTTAAGTTCAATACACTGTATCGATATTCGTGAGAACAAATGCTCGAATTGGGATCTGTATATATAAGCCACCAGTATAAAGATACTAACACACACACGCGTCACTACTATACTATACAATACTATACATGAAGTCTGTCCAAAGTCATTGTCTCCGTCACTTTTTGACGATTTGTATTGAAAATAAACATACATGTGCCTGTCAATAAAGTTCAAATAGAAAAAAAAATTCAATTTCTTAATTGTCACACCATTTGATTTTACCCGAAGAAACTCACAGGAAAGAAAAAAAATTCTTACGGATATTTTCTATTGGAAATAATGACATCTTATTCGGAGTTACTCGGGACACATCGCACAGCTTTTTAACACTATCATTTAAGGTACATTAACAATACCCCGGCAGACTTTTTAAGCTAAAGGGGGCGTTTCAAAAAGGAAATTCCTGGGGTTTGTTTTTCATAATATTACATGAACATCATGTAAACAATGAGGTATTTGTGAATATCATTTAATTCAAGAAAATGTGCTGCATCAATATCTTGGGACAGAGTTTATAGTAAGAACAAATTCAGAAAACATTAATTTTATATCTCCATGTTGTGAAGGACTATCATTAAAAGGATAGGTAACATTAACAGGGTGTGGAGGACCTTACTGGTCTCAAGACTTGGCCTGTTCTACCTGTATTACTATAACTGTTAAAGTGATCTACGTCACAGGGTATAAAGTAATTAAACGAAAGCAATGATTGTGAATTAAGCTAAGAAACTTGAAATGGCATATATTTTTACCTTTAAAAAGAGAGAGATAAAATGCCAAGCACTAAGAAAACACTATATATATATATATATATATATATATATATATATATATATATATATATATATATATATATATATATATATATATATATATATAGTGAATTCTGTTCAATTTTATATGACCCTTCAAGCAATCAAATTTTAACAATTTCTTACAAAAAAAAAAAAAATAAATAAAAACAAGAAGAGATTTTTTGAAGGATATACGATTGCAATTGAGCAGACCCTGCCAAGACTTATCATCTCTTACCGGAAACAACGTACAGAAAAAAAGTTTTATTTTTTCTCAAACGAATGAAAAAAAAGACAGCTGCACTTTTTTTAACAAAAAAATTATACATTCCTGTCAAAGAAAAAAGAAGAGTTGATATAGTAATTGATATTCCTTTCCATTATCTTTGCTATTCAAGATCATCTTCCATTATCTTTGCCATCAAACTTATTATCCGGAAATCTAATGAGTCTGCATGTCTGTTATATAATAGCTTCTAGTTTTACTTTCATTGAAAGAGACAGATGTCAGAGTAGATACCCTCGAACATTTAAAAGAATTCTTCCCTTCACCTTCGATCAACAGATTTCGTAATTTTATTTCTTTTCATGAAATAGTCAAGGACAGCAAAATGCATTCACCGATTTTCTGCACGTCAGTTTTAATCGATCTTGCAAAAACAAACAGGAACTGGTATTGATGCACTGGGGTTTTATTAATTTGTACGCGGTGCATGTCGTGGGTGTAGGATGTTTTTGATATAACCAATCATTCGAAATCTTGACATTCTCTACGAGTTTTTTGAGAGGTAAAAGGAAGATTCAAAATCATAAATCAGAATTGTGTGATAATAACAATCAGATCGTAAGAAAAATGCACCTAAAATTAGAAATGTTAATTAATATCGGATCACTATGTTCATCCTCAACCCGCATACTCTTTACGTGTATTTCTTACAGGGAGTATTTACAAGTAGAATCACATAGTATTACATAAATCGTTTTAGATATATGTAGGACCACACATGTCTGTACATGTATTTTTTTCTCTCTCATATGCTTCATATGTACGTGTATATTTTCAGAGAGTATTTACAAGTTGCAGACGGCAATCGATGACGATGACGTCAGACTAGAGATTTTGGACACCGCTGGTCAGGTACGTTGTCTACCGAAGCTTTGTCAGTTTTTATCCGTTACCCTAAAGCTCATCATCGTAAATACGTCATTTGTTTCCCGCTTTATGATTTTATAATTACATTGTTTATCAACGGTTCTCCTCCAAGAATCTAAGACACAGACCCTTGCAGTCTTTTTAGCTAACGTAGACCATTAACCAGTAGTTATGCAGCAAATGGAATTGATCTGATAGACCACTATAGTTGTATTTGCCGCTCGAATGTAATTTTCCATAATTCATTTTATACATCATAAATGCACCAAATTGAAAAGGAAGTCTTTATCAAATGCCAAGAACAAAAAATCAGAAAGTAAAAGGGTTTAAAGTAATAGGGGAATATACTGTGTATATCGAGTGATTTGGGCTCGCCGTCATCGTTTGCTTATTTGGTGCATTACACAAAATGCCAAATGAGATAAAGCGCTAATAAATCCAAAACATCGTTTAGCTGACGGGTATTGTGGAATCATTAGAATTCGTAGTGGCTCAATTTTCGTGGGTAGCCATCCCTACGAATTTACATCCTAGAAGAAAACAAATTTTGAAATAGTTAGTTTTCTTACTGAAACCGAAAACCGACGCATCCACGAAATTACATCCTCACGAATAAGCAAAAAGCCCGAAATCTACGAAAATTGGCCCCCACGAATTTAAATGATTTCACAGTAGTTTGGGACCAGCGGGCACAGGATCATGGAAGATCCTAGACTAAAGTTAGATTTTCAGTCATTCATAAAGACTTTACACTTAAAATGTATAGGTATGACTACATGTAGGTATCAATAAGGTAGGGGAACAATCACAGGATGGAACTGTGCCATTCAGTCAACTTAATGGTAACTGAAATGTCTGGAAAGGTGACTGAATGACATAGCTATGCCATTCAGTCACCTTTCAGTTACCTTTCAGTCATATTTTAATTGACTGAATGGCACAGTTTCATCCTGTGAATCTACAATTACATTTGTAGGTAATAATAAAAGTTTTTAACTCTTTACAAATTCTGGCCCAAATCCAAGACAGCTTCATGATTCTGGTGCCATTTTACAAAGAATATTATTTTAAAACACAGCAGTTTCATTGTATATGTTGTACAACTACATCCGTCTTGATTGTATGGATGTCTGTTTCTATTGGACAGGAGCCTGACCAATGGAAAGACGGGTATGCTTTGTGGGCGGACTGCTTTCTTTTTGTGTATTCAATTACGGACCGAAACAGCTTCGAAGAAATCATCAAACTTAAGAAACAGGTCGAAAACGTCCGAAGATCCACGAACATTTCCGGAATTCTCGTCGGGAATAAGTTAGACTTGCTTCACGATCGCCAGGTTCCGGTGTCTGATGCCTCAGAGCTTGCTGACGAGATCGGCTGCAAGTTCTACGAGGTTTCGGCTGCCGACTGGACACAGGTAGCCGACATTGACGTCATGTTCCAAGACTTATTCCGGGAATACAGACGTGCCAAAATGGCGCGGGAAGGCCGACAGAGAAAAACTAGTTCTTCTGTGAAGTTCAAGCAAGCCATCCAAAAGGTCATTTCCGGTAAAGCGCCGGTTAAGAAGACCCTCAGTGCTTGACCAATATTATTATTTATTATTATGTATTCAGGTTTATTTTTTTTATAATATGTATATATGTATATAATGTCATCTAATATGCAACTCATTCTTGTTACGCAAGAGTTCATCTGTTTGGTGCTATTGGAAAATGTTTAAAAAGATTTTTTTATGAATTGTAATCATGTGAACTATTGTCAACATGCACTTCACGTATACATTATGAAAAAGAAATGCCTTAATTTTTGTGAATTTCTTACCAATTCTATAGCTTAAATGTATACTTATGACGTCATCGATCAAAATCTGTCTGTGATCCCCAAGATATCGAAATATTAGGTAATGTTGGTAAATCGTGTTTCGAGTACACGACACAGTTTTAATGAAGTGCTGATAGTGTCCACTGTGATCATATTTTATCAATAAGCGATTTGCCTTTGCTCCTACTCGTGAATTTACGACCTTGTCAGATATTATTTGACCGAGGACAAAGGTCAAGGTCAACCTATATTTGACCTCGCCTGTCTCGGTGTATAGTCACGAAAAGTCTAAAAATCAAAGTCGAATACTGTTGTTTATTTTTAGATTATCGGACAGAAATTAAACAGTATTGTTTATTATTATTTTTCAAAAAAATCGAATAAAATACATGTAATATACTTGTTAAAAATAGCGATATTTCAGCAGTTAAAACCACATGTTTGACTGGTCGAGGGGGAAAATCCTAATTTGTGGCAAACTTACTCCGTGGTAAATTAAAGTAAGATCTTTTGATCCGCTCCCGTGTAGCAATAAACATGTAAGTTTGCGGATCAAAGAATCTCCGGAGCTTAAGATGTTGACATCCGCTATCTGTGATACATACAAATGTTTGTATAGAGCTGTATTACTTTCGTATTACATGTGTCATCTTTACTCTGTGTTAAATCGTCTTTATTTTGGTTTGTACACAAAGGTTCATGTAATGAAATACATTTACATGTAAATATTTGTCTATAAACAGACGATGGTAAATGGACATATCTATAAATAGACTTGGTGGTCAATGGACATATTTAAACGATAAAATCCTTTCTTTGGTGATTCATGCGGGAAGTGAAGGTGGTGACATTGCAGAAAAAATTCAGAACCCGCGTTAGCGTGTTATGTAATTTTTTCTGCAATGATCGCTACCTTCATAACCTGCATGAATCATCAAAGAAAGCATTTTATTGTGAATATTTACATCTTTCTTTTAACAAAGGAATAAATCGATTGTAAAAAAGTTAAATTAACTAAATTATTGTTAATGTACATCAGTACGTAAGCTAATAGAAACAGCCAAATCGTCTCCTATGGGAATTTGAAAATGACATCAACATGATTATTTCGTGCAGTCCGTGGATTTTCTTAGGTCGCTGTAGGTTTCGACCGATCGATGAACGGGGCGTGTAGATTTCAGTCCTGTCAGCTTCTATTGAACTATGAATTAACAATAAGTTTCCGTAAGAAATATAGGGAATCATACCCGGTAGAAATAAATATTTGTAAATAGACTTGCAATTGGTGGTAAATGGACGTATTTATAAATATACTTGATGGTTAAGAGAACTATTGGTGTTGTTCTTCAAACAAATATCAATTTTCTCCTTAGAAATGTATTAAGACTAGCCCGGATCCTGTTCTGTACTTGCGATTGATCGGAGATCCAAATCAATGGTCTCAATAGGTCGAACAATGATTTCACAAATAAGAAACCGATATCAGCTTTTAATTATTTTGTATGATTTTTTTTTTGGTAGTTTATTTTTTCCAAGAAAAAATCATATAGAACAACTCAATGAATCTTTTGTGTTTCAAAAATGATACTGTAAAGATTCTGTCCATGAATTCGGCAGACTGTACGGTGATTAGTGACATATTGTAAACATCTGTCCTGGTAGACCTGGTATTTTGATAGAAAAAGAATATACATGTATATTTATATTGGTCACCCTACACAGCTAAAACCTTTCTGCAACAAACAGAAATAGATTTATTGTTAATCAAAAACAGTACAGTAGACAACATGGGAAATAAGATCTTAAGAAAAAAAAAGATCTTCAGTCTAGCAAACAATTAATTAAACAATTCATTACATACTCATTAATCGCACAGGCACGATCGATTATGATGGCTTCAGATTTGCTGCCCTAATTATCTAGGAATGATAATCCAGTTTTAACAAATTTAAACGTATGAATATGAAATATTTAAAATTTAACTTTTATAATTATTCATAATATTTTTAAAATAATAAACCCACATACACATACAATCAAAGAATTAACAAAATAAAATGACAAAACATAAAGCAACACAAAGTGAAATAAATTATAATAATTTAAGCTATATAGAAATAAATTATAGAAATAATATAACGAAATTAAAGAAAAAATAACACTATATTGGCGAATACATCATCAATAACTTGTGAAAGTGTGTAACATACAAGAACAGGTGGTCTAAACAAACAGACACACTAACATGGACAATGATATAAATGGATCAAATGCCTTGCAGGCTAAACAAAAAAGTGGGTTTTAAACCGAAGTAATTTAAAAATAAAAAAATAACTGTCAATATGATAGCGGGTGAATCACACAAATACATAACCGGTAAACTGTCAGTGCAAAAACAGGACAGTGATCCTAAATTAAAGTTTGCAACAGTCAGCATCTCAAAAATCTAACCACAGGTTCTCGGGTCTCTCCGGTAGATCACGGAAATTTTCATCACTATTAAAATCTGATACAAAATGGAATAAGGAATGTCAAAAAGAGGCTAATGGTAGATCTCGGAAAGAGGCTCATGGGTCAAATCGCTCACTTGAGCAACAATAGCCATAATAAAAACAGCTTTATGGAGTCATATACAAAATATCTGGACAGTGTAGTAGAATACATCCCCCCACTGTGGCCCAACCCTATCCCCGAGAATCATGATTTGAATAAACTGGAGTCTACACCACTGTAGGATACTTCCACAAAAGTTAAAACTTTTCTGGGCAAATGGTTTTTGGGATGAAGATTCTTAAAGATTTTCTCAATATATTCCTATGTAAACATTTACTCCTGCCCCCCCCCCTACCAATCATGAAGTATGATTTTAACAGATTTAATCTAAACTACATGAGGATGATTCCACACAAGTACCTGGTGTTTATGGCCAAATGGTTTTTATGAAGATTTTTATCTATACATTATGACAATTTCGATCCCCTCCATGGTGGCCCCACCCTACCCCTGGGGATCATGATTTTCAATAATTTCTATCTGTGTCCCCTTGAAAGAGGGTGTCGCCCTTAATTTTAACAAACTTGAATATCCTTCACCCGATGATGCTTTGTGCCAAGTTTGGTTGAAATTGGCAAAGTGGTTCTGGAGTAAAAGTCGAAAATGTAAAAAGTTTACAGATGGACGGACGGACAAAAAAGTGATCAGAAAAGCTTACTTGACCTTTCAGTTCAGGTGAGCTAAAACAGGACTATAAATAAGGTGGTATGGGATACCTCGAAATAAAAATGTGGATAAAAGTAAATCTTAATAAAAATTTAATCACCATTAAAAATTTTAAATTGTACATTTGATCATTGTTGATTCTTAGAAATGTGATTAAAAAAGTAAAATTTGCAGGGGCTTCATTCATAATACTTGATTTTATTATTTATTACTTCTCGATATTGGGGTTTCCTTTGCATTGTAAGCTGTATTTTACAATTTATTTTGCTGTTAAACATGCTAGTATGGTAAATTTAACGAAAACCTTTACAATAGATGAGATTAAAATAAATCATTAAAATTTTTAAAAGAAAGATACCGGTATTCAATACCAAAACCTGTGCAGGACTACAATGATATTTGCTTCAATCAGGGCCTTAAATAGCTTTCCCCCCATAAAATTGCGACTAAATGAAGTTTATAGACCATGATTTTTTTTTTCATTTTAGTAAACTACAATTCCATAATAAAATTTTTCAACATGAAATCAGAGCCCTTTACACTAAATTTAATCCTCATCATTGCTGTTGTTATTTTCGACGTCGTTGTCGTCTTCGTTTGGATCTTCCGGAATGACTTCGACACTGGGCCGGAAGTCAGAAAGAACAGAGGAAGCGTCGTCATCATCCAGCATCAAACTATCCACCGTGGAACCGGAACTACGATGTGGCAGGCTGGGAACGACCACGCGCCTTTTGCCGCTCGCCTGGCGTGACTCCGGATGCACGCAAGTACTTGGAATGTATTCTGAAATATACGACAGAGTGTCCAGTCAGTCAGAGGCGAAATGGTTTAGAGAGCTGTTGAATTTAGGAAATTGAAAAACAGCAGGGTGCAAGATGGTACAAAACGCATGCACGTTCCTTTCATTCAAACAAGACATGCAAATTTTATAGTAAATTTAATTACTTCGATTGTGTACTTACTGGCTATATACCAGACGGTGGTATAAAGTGGCGTTTGTGTACTAACTGGCTATATACCAGATGGTGGTATAAAGTGGCGTTTGTGTACTTACTGGCTATATACCAGACGGTGGTATAAAGTGCCGTTTGTGTATTTACTGACTATATACCAGACGGTGGTATAAAGTGGCGTTTGTGTACTTACTGGCTATATACCAAACGGTGGTATAAAGTGGCGTTTGTAAAGTTACTGGCTATATACCAGACGGTGGTATAAAGTGGCGTTTGTAAAGTTACTGGCTATATACCAGACGGTGGTATAAAGTGGCATTTGTGTACTTACTGGCTATATACCAGACGGTGGTATAAAGTGGCTAAGTGTACTTACTGGCTATATACCAGACCATGGTATAAAGTGGCGTTTGTAAAGTTACTGGCTATATACCAGACGGTGGTATAAAGTGGCTAAGTGTACTTACTGGCTATATACCAGACGGTGGTATAAAGTGGCTAAGTGTACTTACTGGCTATATACCAGACCATGGTATAAAGTGGCGTTTGTAAAGTTACTGGCTATATACCAGACGGTGGTATAAAGTGGCTAAGTGTACTTACTAGCTATATACCAGACCATGGTATAAAGTGGCGTTTGTGTATACATACCGGCGCCTGCTGAGTGGTTGCGACCTGGAGGGTCAGGATAACGCCCTGCATTGTCGCTCCTTTGTGTGCTATTGTCATTCCTTTGAGTACCACTATCAAGCCTTCTTTGAGTACCTCTGCGATGGTATAACAACTCACCTGCATAAGTCATCAAAACATCCAATGAGGAGCCTGTATATACTGTGTATTAAGGCCGTCGTCTAGGTATTCTTTAGAATATCCCTAGAGTGATTCTTACCGCCATTAAAATTCCCCGGTGGATTTACTGGACCGTGGTAATCGCCATACCCATACACATACTCTTCTCCGTAACCCCTTGGACCTCTATATTCCCTCCCCTGGTATTCTGCGTTCTGATGTCCGTGACTCCTTGGCTGGTTTCCTGTGCTCGGGTGTGTACAGTCAGGGGCATTGCAGCTATGTCGATTGCGGGACTTCCGGTCTTTCCTTGCTTCGGGTGGACGGACAGAAACAGCTAAAGCCGTTGAATGACAACTGTAACACTCGCTTCTTGTTACATTTTTCTGACCGTAACCACTAGAGAAATTAATAGAAAGGAAGTTCCACGTGACTACGCAACCTCAACCCCCCCCCCCCCAAAAAAAAAAAAAAAAAAAAACCAAAACAAAACAACAACACAAAATAAAACAAAACAAAACAACCCCCCCCCCCCCAAAAAAAAAAAAAAAGATAAAGAAAAAAAAAGGTATATCGATTTTATTGTATTGTATTGATGGAATAATATATTGCTTATTTAGTGAAAAATGACACTGATTATTTGACAAACATCTTAAATGAAAAAAAGGAAAGACAGCTAAAAAGCGACAGTATAGCATTGCCAAAAATCGGACAAGTAATTTCTCGGTACCTGAATTCGTTTCCACAGTCACAACGAAATGTCGCCCATCCGTACTCCTCGTCCTCGTGTATTGGGTCGAACTTCCGCTGGCATTTCTTACACTTTGACACCTACAAGTACCGTGAAGGTGTGCAATAAAAAAATAAAACAAGTCCAAGCTGAAAGCATGCGTAATTTACTTAGGTGGACATTTCTTCGGTTTATATATTGAAATATATTAATTTTTGGAACTTCAGATTTAAATAATGTAGCTCATGCGTATAATGGTCAAGTGGTTTGGCAGTAATAGGTACAATAACTTTAAAATGTGGAACGGGCAGCCTTGGAATGGACATTTTTCCGGTGTTGCACACCCCTTTCCACAAAGGACTTCATGTATATTGACCAAAGTTTACTTCCAAACCGTGGGATTTTTATTTTATTGATCTAAAGTTTCAAGGTTTTTTTTTTAAAATTTAAGCAGATTATAAATTAATACCAACAATGTTTTATTCTTTTATTTTATATAGAATTATAGTGCAAATGAATTATGTATATAAATCTATCAATTACAGTCTATTAACATTAAAACATTCAAATTTTTATTTAAAAAAAAATATTGCAATAATATCTCAATACATTTTAAAATACCGCAATATATCGCAATATAAAATCTGCCCCCAATACCCAGCCCTATATTTTAAATAAAATAAATTATTTAAACTCATCATTTTAATAATGTAAGGACATACTGTGGAATCATTTTTATTCGTGGGGGTCAATGTTCGTGGGTAGCCAAAATTTTCCTGGTTCGTGGGGACCTAATTTCGTTGGTAGCGAGTTCAATTTCGTAAATAAGTATTAAACATATGCTTGCATATACCTTAGTGGGGATGTAAATTCGTGGGTAAGGGATACGCACGAAAGCCACGAACATTGGTCCCCCACGAACAATGATGATTCCACAGTAACCATGTTGAAATTCTTGAAACTTTATAACCACCTTATTTTGTTGTTTACAAAAAGTGCTGCGAGCTTCAAGATATTCTATTGTTTTTTAGAAACCATGCTTATAAGGTCCCGTGATAAATATTTTGAAGGTGTACATCCCAGTAATAGCGTTAATATCATTAACAAATCATTCGTTTATTGGAATACATCAGGACATCTCTATTATACTACACAGTAACCAGATTTTACAGGTTTGTGAGTTCTAACAGTTTCAAAATTTTACTGGTTTTTGAGTTCTACACAGTAACCACACTTTACAGGTTTGTGAGTTCTACACAGTAACCATAGTTTACTGGTTTGTGAAATCTACATAGTAACCGGATTTTACCGGTTTGCGTTGTGGGACCCTCGTCCACCACACGTTATCACAGGCCTCACATGCGAATTGGCGCTTCCGGTTTGGAATCTTGTCCCTCTCGGCATTCTGGCGGAGAACTTCATCCTCACGCAGCCCAACTATGTCTCTCTGAAAGGGTCAAAGAATGGAGCTTGATAGTATAACAGTGGTAAGGAAATAGCTCATAGAAAGGGTCAAAGATTAGAGCTAGTTTGTACAACAACACTGGTAAGGAAATAGCATAGAGTTTTGCATTTCTGATATAAACTTCTGTGAACAATAAATTGATTGCAAAATGCATGGTATTGTGTGTACGAGTGAGAGTATTGTATTGTGAGTACGAGTATGGTATTGTGAGTACAAGTATGGTATTGTGAGTACAAGTATGGTATTGTGAGTATGAGTATGGTATTGTGAGTATAAGTGTGGTATTGTAAGTAGGAGTATGGTATTGTGAGTACGAGCATATTATTATGAGTACGAGTGTGGTATTGTGAGTATGAGTATGGTATTGTGAGTATAAGTGTGGTATTGTGAGTAGGAGTATGGTATTGTGAGTACGAGCATGTTATTATGAGTACGAGTGTGGTATTATGTGTACGAGTATGGTATTGTGAGTAAGAGTATGGTATTGTGAGTACGAGTATTGTATTGTGAGTACGAGTATGGTACTGTGTGTACGAGTATGGTATTGTGAGTCAAGTATGGTATTGTGAGTATGATTATGTTATTATGAGTACGAGTGTGGTATTGTGTGTACGATTATGGAATTGTGAGTACGAGTATGGTATTGTGAGTATTATTATGTTATTATGAGTACGAGTATGGTATTGTGAGTACGAGTATGGTATTGTGAATACGAGCATGTTATTATGAGTATGAGTATGGAATTGTGTGTACGAGTATGGTATTGTATGTTCGAGTATGGTATTGTGAGTACGAGTATGGTATTGTGAGTACGAGTGTGGTATTGTGTGTACGAGTATGGTATTGTGAGTACGAGTGTGGTATTGTGAGTACGATTGTTTAAGCATTCAATGCTTATATTTATATTCATACTGATGTCTATTACTATGAAATATATGTGTACTGTTGCTGTAAAGCCATTATATACGCTCTCAGTCAGGGATATGAAACATACATTGAACAGCCATATTAACATCTTATTTAGTTCGCTTCCACGATTAAAAATATGCCAGAAACTTTGTAGAGAAAAATCTTTTTTATGAAGGAGTATATATAATTTAATGATTATTTTTCAAAAGAACATATCAAATTGGTTATGTAAGATTGAATGTTTCATTTAATCATACAAAAATAAATATACTCTAAACACGTGAAGACGTTTATATTTGTGCACATGGCGCATGAATTATCAAAGTGTATTCATAGAAAATTAAACGTCGCAGATTCCCAATGCAAACATAAGGGGAAATATACACTGAATGTAAATATGTAAATATGTTATTATGAATACGAGTATGGTATTGTGAGTACGAGTGTGGTATTAAATATTGTGAGTATGAGCATAACAATGAACTTACCTCTGATCTACCTGACAGTAGCTGGTTCACGATGTTTGGCTCACCTACATAATGTACACTTGTTAGAACAAATATCATAAACAAGAGAGAGAGAGAGAGAGAGAGAGAGAGAGAGAGAGAGAGAGAGAGAGAGAGAGAGAGAGAGAGAGAGAGATGGTGAGAGAGACAGACAGAGAGATGGAGAGAGAGACAGAGATGGAGAGAGAGAGAGAGACAGAGATGGAGAGAGACAGAGATGGAGAGAGAGACAGACAGAGAGAGAGAGAGATAGAAGAGAGATGGAGACAGAGAGAGAGTCTGAAGAACTATAACTGTTAAGGTTGTGTGTACGGTAGCAAGGGAACAAACTCACTGTTAAGGACAAAATCGATAGCTTCCAATTGGTTCCAGCCATGGTTGTCAAGGAGACGTGTGACTTCCTGTTTGCTAAAACGTCCGTGAAAGAGCTCACGAACACGTGTTGTCTGTGCAAAACAAAAGAATGAATGATCTACATTCACTTACATCAGCCATATTTGTTCAATTGTTTTTAATACTTGAGATTCTGCAAAGACTGCCAGTGGTTTTTTTTCCACCAATTTGGGACTGGGGGCTGGGGCCCTTTCAATTGGGAAAAATAGCGACAAAACAGGAGAAATGGGAAAATTCGTTGTTATTTATTATAATGAAATTTAATGATTCTATCATTTAATCAAATACTAATTAAAGCACAAATGCTTCTTTTTCAAGAGTTCTTGAACATGTTGTAATTATTTATTATTCTGATCAGTCTTTCTTAAAAATTTTGACAACTTGTATAAAATAATTTTAAAAAAAATTACAATTGGGAATTTTGGGTCAGAAATTGGGAAAATATTAGGAAATTTCTGATTGGGACTGGGGCCGAATTTCTGCCCCAAATCAGGTCCCAAAAAAAACTCTGACTGCATATAGATAAAAACAGCATGGCAGGAAATCATTTCCGTGGTAGAGGATGATATATATTTAGGTCTCTTCTTGTTCCTATCTCTTATCAAAGACCATCCTTATATAGTCCTTATCATTCATTTTTTTTCAATTAAATGTAATGTGTAAAGGTAGTCTGTAATTAATAGGGTGGCCTGGAATTGTCAAACACTTCAATTTGGTTTATTCACTCATTTACTCACATATTATTGTTATATAAATGATAAAAAAAATTGTCATACCTCCATATATATACATGTATACTAGAATAATTCCAAACTAGTATAATTATAATTATATACTTATGAAAATTGTCAGAGCATAGACGAGAAACATATTACATCTTAAATGCGCATCAGAACTAATGGTCTCCTGTGAAATTATATGTATCGTATAATTATACCCCCCCCCCCTCCACCTGAGTTCATTATCTACATCGCCACAATGAAATATCCCTTATGTGCGCTAGACACAGTCCGAAAGTATTTCCGATTTAAAGTTTCCGCCTTCACCGGCGGCCCTTCCTAACCCCCCCCCCCCCCCAAAAAAAAAAAAATTTAAAAAATTGCAACTCTCCCTGGATCCGCCACACTGAGAACCTTAGCATAGACCACGGATCTATAGGGGCGGAGGATTATTTCTCGGAACCCCTCCCCTCTCCCCGGCACACAAAATCCCCCCCCCCCCTTCCCCAGTGCCTGGAAAAATTTTCTGGTTCCGCACATGGATCTGTCCCCTCGCCCTGATAAAATACACAATTAAAAGGGAGGGAGCAAGACCCTGTGATTGTGAACTGTGAAAGACTGACTGAGGAAAATAGATCGTGTTGCCTAGATCCGCCCACTATAGAGCTAAGGTACGGGACTTACAGATCGTTCAATACTTGAGCTTTCTGTTTCTTACCATTCGTATTTTCTCCTCGTTGTCTCCCATGTTTATCTGTTTCGTGTCAGGTCCATCAAATTTCAGAAACTGAAAACATATCTTTCCGTGAAAAGGGCTACTTTCATTTTATTTGGATATGCAAAGAACGATAACTCTGCCTTGTTCTGATGATTCGCTCCGCTATACTTGTGAATAGCAAAGCGGATCAGAAACTCTTGAGACCTTTGAAATGCGTCAATGATTTATTTTAATAAAAATATATCGGTTTTATTTTATATAAACAATCAATATTCTGCAGCAACAAGAACGCACATATATGCTGAATAGGAAATGTCACCATGCAAGGAAAAAAAATAATAACCCAGAGAGGTTCATGGCCAGTTTGAGGAAGAATTCAGACCAGCTAAAAATTCAATTCAAAATTGAAATTTTCGGTATTTTATTATTACATACATGTACTTTGAAATTTCAATTCTATTTTTTTCAATTATTAATATTCCATCGATTGCCCTGGACTAAAGATAACCGGATTTGACAGAAAGTGTGAATAGTCTACTTTTTATTAGATGTACATGGTAATTCAATTACAAACAACCAGTTACCATAACCTGGACGCGATGTGCTCTCTTAAATAGGTGTGCTTCTTCATCGGGCACTAAAGGTGCTGCCACACGATGCGATTTTTCACCCGATTTTCAATAATCGACTTCTTAGGATAAGTCGATTGAAATCGATTGTTGAGGCGGTCACTGGTGAGGATACGATTTTACAACCGATTTTCAATTGCGGGTGTAGTAGTACCTACTTAAATTATTTCCAAATTCATCGGGTTAGTTATTCATTTTCTCTTTCATCTATTATAAAACGTAAATTCTTATTGGCCAATTCTGTTAAAAGTGTTCACTATTGTTTAACAAGTATATAAACCCGAGCACATTCGTGCGCGGGGCTTCTTCACTGAACCTTGCATCAAGGTACGAAGTCGCCCTCCTTGTGGCAATTTTAAGTTGACTCAAATTCCATATTTATTTTGGGAAATTATTTTTGTTGTTCTTTAATTTTTCGTTATTTATTTTGGTCACTAAGGTACACTAGCTCCTCATCGTAATTAATTATTATTTAATTACGAATAAATTATATTTTCAACTTATCAAATTCTTCTGTTTTTCTTCTTGTTAATAGCCTTAACAGGCGGACTCAAAATTATCTGGGTGAAATATTATATAAAAACACAACGCGAAGTCAAAATATATCGAAAAAGATCAAACTACTACACGGGAAAAAGTCATTGTGACGTCATGATTCTTACCAGAGAAGCGATTGAAAATCGGACGCTTTCGACTTAGGTGGTCACACGGAACAATTTTAGAACAAAACGAATCGGATGAGAAAATCGGATTAAAAATCTTATGCAAAATATCGCATCGTGTAACTGCACCTTAACGCGGATACCGAAGATGATCTGTGTGTTTTGCACGCATAACCTTTTCATGGATTTCTTGAAACAGAAAATTGGTGTTTAAGGTGGAATAACACATCATCACAAAATGACTGAGTCCTCTGATCGAAACGACATTTCGTTTTATTAAACCGATTTTTACGATGGCAACATGTACATGTACTTGTAATTTACTCCATAGCCGAGTGGATAAAGTGTTGGTCTTGTGATCCGTACATCCCGAGATCGAATTCCGCAGGGGCTTTTGTTCTTACTTACTGAATTGAATATTTTAGATATTCATTTTTTATCCTCAAACTGCAATTTTTTCGCTTATTTGACATATGTGTACCATTATATCTTTCATAATCAAATAATTGACTGTTAATTTGAGTGACTTTTTCCAGGTGTGTTATTCCACTTTAAGCAACTATTTCTTCGCATAAATCGTCAGTTTTCTACATGTTTTAAAGAATAAGTAATCATTCTTTGAGTTTTATAAGATATCATTATTTATCGTCGTTGGAATGTGATAAAATTCCAATAAAGCCCAATGGTCTTTACATTGTATGATAGATTTGTTCACGCCCGATCAGAATGATCAAATTGACAAAAGAAAAAAGAAGAAGAAGACGAATTGAATACCGCGCGTTAAGGCGGAATTATAATTTCTCTGCACAGCCTTGGTGTGTTATAGGACCGACGACATCCAAAAATGTTGTATGAAGTATTTGTGTATCGTCGCTTTAAAGCATTTATATACGCTCTTAGTCAGAGCTATGAAACATACATGGAACAGTTATATTAGCATGTTATTAAGATCGCTACTGCGACTATATTCTGTCCCGAGTTTTTGCTTCCACCACTTTTCGCTTGATATTTCGATAATCATAAATGCTTTTGTGCTCAAAGTACGTTCATCCAGTAATATGAAAAATGTCCAGATTATCTGTTTTGAAACAGGTTTCAATACACAACCCAAATATGGCCATTAACTATACTCTGTCCCAAGTTTTTGCTTTCACCATTTTTTGCTTGATATTTCGATGATCATAAATACCTTTGTGCTCAAACAACGTTCATCCACTAATATGAAAAATGTCCAGATTATCGGTTTTGAAACGCTCCCTCTACGGCTTCAGGTTTCAATACACAACCCAAAATAGAAAGTCTACGGGGATTTTGCATAGCGTCAGCCATGAAATAGCCCGGATGATACACGTAATGTTGAAAGCTTGTGCGAGGTATTCCGAGAAATTCCGAATGGAGAAAAGATGAACATTCCCCATTATAAATCTCCGTAAGAAATTTGTTTTCGTTCATGCTAATTTTTATGAGTGAAAAATGAAAATGTGTCAATGGGGATATCATATTTTCCCTTCTATTGATTTCAACCGTATTTCTTTCACAGGTATGTGTATATTTATTAAAAATCATCAAAAAGTGATGGAAGCAATAACTTGGGACAGACTATAAAAATATTTTGCCAGAAACTTTGTAGAGAATTTTTTTTTTTTACTAACGAGTAGATATGAAATTAATGATTATTTTTCATAAGTACATATCAAATTGGTTATGTAAGTTTGAACGTTTCATTTAATCTTACAATAATATATGTACTCAAAACGCGTGGTGACGTTTATGTCTGTGCTTGTTGCGCATGGATAGACTAGGTGTATTCACAGGAAATTGAACGTCACAGATTTCCAATGCAAACATAAGGGGAAATGTACACTGAATGTAAAATTATTTACAAATTGAATATTTTCGTCCATTTTGACGGTATTATACAACTATTTTTTAAAAAACGCCTAAGCAGTAAATAGACGAGAATATTATTCCCGAGGTGCAGAGAACGTCTCAGTATGTTCTGTTGTCCGAGACCAACGGCCGAGGACAATAGAACACACTGGGCTGTTCTCTGCACCATCAGGGAAAAAAATCTTGAACAGGAACGAAAACAGATTTCTTACGGAGATTTATCATGGGAATTGTTGACAGAAGTCACTCGGAATACCTCGTACTATTTTTCAACGTTATCATCTGAGTGTTTTTATGTCTGCTGCAATGCAAAATCTCCGTTGACTTTTTATTTTTTGTTGTGTATTGAAACCTAAAGCGGTAGAGGTGGCGTTTCAAAACAGATAATCTGGACTTTTTTCATTTTAGTGGAGGAACGTTGTTTGGGCACAAAGGTATTGTCATGTCAATGTAAATTTTGGATTAACTGGGTGGATGTAAATACAAAATTTACAACAATTTAAAATTTACAACATGACAGTATTTAATGACTATCGAAATATTAATCAAATAAAATGGAAGCAGAAAATTTGGACAGAGTATATAAAAAAAGCTAAATCAATGATTTTACATGAGGCAACCACGACTGGCAAATGGCGGTCACGGAAAGTTGGACTTTGGGGATTTGCAGTATTTCTCAAGCGAACCTGGTATTTGTCTAATAAAAGGAATACAAGTTGTCTTTTACGGTTACCAAATGAGTTAAAGGTAATTATTACCTGATTGGAAATTTCATAGTAATTAAGTATACTGTATGGTATTTTACTTTTCCCTTTACCGAATCTCATTTTATTGGGCTATGTAAAAGCCGTGTAGCTTCTTTTCATCTTGATACGGACTGGAGCTCTGGTCACACCATATGGATCGATTTTAATCTTAAATAGGTTTCTGTCAATATTTCGAAAAGTGTAGACATATTACATTACTTCATGTATTTAAGAACAAGTTCGGGATGATTCAGAGAAAGTTTCGGCAAATGGTTGTCGGGATTTTCAAATTGAAAAATAACAGCGTTTAAAATTTTGAGATTCAGAATGTTTTTTGCAGGTACGTGTTTATACTGCTTAAATGTAGCCACGCTACTGCATATGATAAAGAAACATCTCGGTTCGAATCAGTCGGAGCGAAACGTCTCGGTACGAATCGCCCCGTAACCCAAATATGTCCCCATGGTCACGGCCGGAAGATAGGTAAAGTTAGCTACTAGTAACTAGCTACTAGTAACTGGCTACGAGAAGTAAGAAAAGTTAGCTACTAGTAACTGGCTACGAGATCAAATCAAAGTTGGCTACTAGTAACTGGCTACCAGTAACTGGCTACGAGGAGTAAGAAAAGCTAGCTACTAGTAACTGGCTACGAGATGAAAGAAAACTTGGCTACTAGCTACTATCTTTATTTAACTCGTCAGCTACTAGTGAATTCCGTTTCATATATCTCTATTTTTAAATGATTTTGTCAATATAACTCAATTGCAAGTAGATGTGTATATAGATAACAGATATCTTCATGAGTTGCTAATTTCTATATTCTGTTATGTCATGCACATGATATTACGACACAATATCTCAGATATCATTCTTAATCTCGCCAGCTACTTGTGCTTTTCGTTTCATATATCTCTATTTTTAGATGAATTTGACAATATAACTCAATTGCAAGTAGATGTGTATATAGATAACAGATATCTTCATGAGTTGCTAATTTCTATATTCTGTTATGTCATGCACATTATATTACGACCAATATCTCAGATATCTTTCTAAATCTCGCCAGCTACTTGTGCTTTTCGTTTTATATATCTCTATTTTTAGATGAATTTGTCAATATAACTCAAGTAGCTGTACATATAAATTACAGATATCTACACGTTTTGTTTATTTCAATATTCTATTAGGTCATACACATGATATTATGACACAATTAGTCAGATATCTACATTTATCTCGTCAGCTACTAGTGTATTTCGCTTCACATATCTCTATTTTTAGGTGATTTTGTCAATATACCTCAAGTAGCTGTACATATAGATTACAGATATCTACACGTTTTGTTAATTTCTATATTCTATTATGTCATGCACATGATATTACGACACAATATCTCAGATATCATTCTTAATCTCGCCAGCTACTAGTGCTTTTCGTTTTATATATCTCTATTATTAGATGAATTTGTCAATATAACTCAAGTAGCTGTACATATAAATTACATATATCTACACGTTTTGTTTATTTCAATATTCTATTAGGTCATCCACATGATATTATGACACAATTAGTCAGATATCTACATTTATCTCGTCAGCTACTAGTGTATTTCGTTCCACATATCTCTATGTTTAGATGATTTTGTCAATTTAACACAAGTTGCTGTACAAATAGAAAACAGATATCTTCATTTGTTGCTAATTTCTATATTCTATTATGTCATGCACATGATATTACGACACAACATATCAGATATCATTCTTAATCTCGCCAGCTACTTGTGCTTTTCGTTTCATATATCTCTATTTTTAGATGAATTTGTCAATATAACTCAAGTAGCTGTACATATAAATTACAGATATCTACACGTTTTATTTATTTCAATATTCTATTAGGTCATCCACATGATATTATGACACAATTAGTCAGATATTTACATTTATCTCGTCAGCTACTAGTGTATTTCGCTTCATATATCTCTATTTTTAGATGAATTTGTCAATATAACTCAAGTAGCTGTACATATAGATTACAGATATCTACACGTTTTGTTAATTTCTATATTCTATTATGTCATACACATGATATTACGACACAAGATCTAAGATATTATTCTTAATCTCGCCAGTTACTTGTGCTTTTCGTTTCATATATCTCTATTTTTAGATAAAGTTGTCAATATAACTCAAGTAGCTGTACATATAAATTACAGATATCTACACGTTTTGTTGATTTCAATATTCTATTAGGTCATCCACATGATATTATGACACAATTAGTCAGATTTCTACATTTATCTCGTCAGCTACTAGTGTATTTCGCTTCACATATCTCTATTTTTAGGTGATTTTGTCAATATAACTCAAGTAGCTGTACATATAGATTACAGATATCTACACGTTTTGTTAATTTCTATATTCTATTATGTCATGCACATGATATTACGACACAATATCTCAGATATCATTCTTAATCTCGCCAGCTACTTGTGCTTTTCGTTTCATACATCTCTATTTTTAGATGAATTTGTCAATATAACTCAAGTAGCTGTACATATAGATTACAGATATCTACACGTTTTGTTAATTTCTATATTCTGTTATGTCATGCACATGATATTACGACACAATATCTCAGATATCATTCTTAATCTCGCCAGCTACTTGTGCTTTTCGTTTCATATATCTCTATTTTTAGATGAATTTGTCAATATAACTCAAGTAGCTGTACATATAAATTACAGATATCTACACGTTTTGTTTATTTCAATATTCTATTAGGTCATCCACATGATATTATGACACAATTAGTCAGATATCTACATTTATCTCGTCAGCTACTGGTGTATTTCGTTTCACATATCTCTATTTTTAGGTGATTTTGTCAATATAACTCAAGTAGCTGTACATATAGATTACAGATATCTACACGTTTTGTTAATTTCTATATTCTTTTATGTCATGCACATGATATTACGACAGAATATCTCAGATATCATTCTTAATCTCGCCAGCTACTTGTGCTTTTCGTTTCATATATCTCTATTTTTAGATGAATTTGTCAATATAACTCAAGTAACTGTACATATAGATTACAGATATCTACACGTTTTGTTAATTTCAATATTCTATTATGTCATGCACATGATATTACGACACAATATCTCAGATATCATTCTTAATCTCGCCAGCTACTTGTGCTTTTCGTTTCATATATCTCTATTTTTAGATGAATTTGTCAATATAACTCAAGTAGCTGTACATATAAATTACAGATATCTACACGTTTTGTTAATTTCAATATTCTATTAGGTCATCCACATGATATTATGACACAATTAGTCAGATTTCTACATTTATCTCGTCAGCTACTAGTGTATTTCGCTTCACATATCTCTATTTTTAGGTGATTTTGTCAATTTAACACAAGTTGCTGTACATATAGATTACAGATATCTACACGTTTTGTTAATTTCTATATTCTATTATGTCATACACATGATATTACGACACAAGATCTAAGATATTATTCTTAATCTCGCCAGTTACTTGTGCTTTTCGTTTCATATATCTCTATTTTTAGATGAATTTGTCAATATAACTCAAGTAGCTGTACATATAAATTACAGATATCTACACGTTTTGTTAATTTCAATATTCTATTAGGTCATCCACATGATATTATGACACAATTAGTCAGATATCTACATTTATCTCGTCAGCTACTAGTGTATTTCGTTTCACATATCTCTTTTCTTAGGTGATTTTGTCAATATAACTCAAGTAGCTGTACATATAGATTACAGATATCTACACGTTTTGTTAATTTCTATATTCTGTTATGTCATGCACATGATATTACGACACAATATCTCAGATATCATTCTTAATCTCGCCAGCTACTAGTGCTTTTCGTTTTATATATCTCTATTATTAGATGAATTTGTCTATATAACTCAAGTAGCTGTACATATAAATTACATATATCTACACGTTTTGTTTATTTCAATATTCTATTAGGTCATCCACATGATATTATGACACAATTAGTCAGATATCTACATTTATCTCGTCAGCTACTAGTGTATTTCGTTCCACATATCTCTATGTTTAGATGATTTTGTCAATTTAACACAAGTTGCTGTACAAATAGAAAACAGATATCTTCATTTGTTGCTAATTTCTATATTCTATTATGTCATGCACATGATATTACGACACAACATATCAGATATCATTCTTAATCTCGCCAGCTACTTGTGCTTTTCGTTTCATATATCTCTATTTTTAGATGAATTTGTCAATATAACTCAAGTAGCTGTACATATAAATTACAGATATCTACACGTTTTATTTATTTCAATATTCTATTAGGTCATCCACATGATATTATGACACAATTAGTCAGATATTTACATTTATCTCGTCAGCTACTAGTGTATTTCGTTTCATATATCTCTATTTTTAGATGAATTTGTCAATATAACTCAAGTAGCTGTACATATAGATTACAGATATCTACACGTTTTGTTAATTTCTATATTCTATTATGTCATACACATGATATTACGACACAAGATCTAAGATATTATTCTTAATCTCGCCAGTTACTTGTGCTTTTCGTTTCATATATCTCTATTTTTAGATGAATTTGTCAATATAACTCAAGTAACTGTACATATAGATTACATATATCTACACGTTTTGTTAATTTCAATATTCTATTATGTCATGCACATGATATTACGACACAATATCTCAGATATCATTCTTAATCTCGCCAGCTACTTGTGCTTTTCGTTTCATATATCTCTATTTTTAGATGAATTTGTCAATATAACTCAAGTAGCTGTACATATAAATTACAGATATCTACACGTTTTGTTGATTTCAATATTCTATTAGGTCATCCACATGATATTATGACACAATTAGTCAGATTTCTACATTTATCTCGTCAGCTACTAGTGTATTTCGTTTCACATATCTCTATTTTTAGGTGATTTTGTCAATATAACTCAAGTAGCTGTACATATAGATTACAGATATCTACACGTTTTGTTAATTTCTATATTCTATTATGTCATACACATGATATTACGACACAAGATCTAAGATATTATTCTTAATCTCGCCAGTTACTTGTGCTTTTCGTTTCATATATCTCTATTTTTAGATGAATTTGTCAATATAACTCAAGTAGCTGTACATATAAATTACAGATATCTACACGTTTTGTTAATTTCAATATTCTATTAGGTCATCCACATGATATTATGACACAATTAGTCAGATATCTACATTTATCTCGTCAGCTACTAGTGTATTTCGTTTCACATATCTCTTTTCTTAGGTGATTTTGTCAATATAACTCAAGTAGCTGTACATATAGATTACAGATATCTACACGTTTTGTTAATTTCTATATTCTGTTATGTCATGCACATGATATTACGACACAATATCTCAGATATCATTCTTAATCTCGCCAGCTACTTGTGCTTTTCGTTTCATATATTTCTATTTTTAGATGAATTTGTCAATATAACTCAAGTAGCTGTACATATAAATTACAGATATCTACACGTTTTGTTTATTTCAATATTCTATTAGGTCATCCACATGATATTATGACAAAATTAGTCAGATATCTACATTTAACTCGTCAGCTACTAGTGCCTTTCGTTTCATATATCTCTATTTTTAGATGAATTTGTCAATATAACTCAAGTAGCTGTACATATAGATTACAGATATCTACACGTTTTGTTAATTTCTATATTCTATTATGTCATGCACATGATATTACGACACAATATCTCAGATATCATTCTTAATCTCGCCAGCTACTTGTGCTTTTCGTTTCATATATCTCTATTTTTAGATGAATTTGTCAATATAACTCAAATTGCTGTACATATAAATTACAGATATCTACACGTTTTGTTTATTTAGATATTCTATTAGGTCATCCACATGATATTACGACACAATTACTCAGATATTTACATTTATCTCGTCAGCTACTTGTGTATTTCGTTTCACATATCTCTATTTTTAGGTGATTTTGTCAATATAACTCAAGTAGCTGTACATATAGATTACAGATATCTACACGTTTTGTTAATTTCTATATTCTATTATGTCATGCACATGATATTACGACACAATATCTCAGATATCATTCTTAATCTCGCCAGCTTCTTGTGCTTTTCGTTACAAATATAATTCAAGTAGCTGTATATGTATATATATTTCATTTACATGTATGTACAAGTTTGTTAAACTCAACATTCAATTAGGTCATCCCCATGATATTACGACATAATTACTCAGATATCTTTCTTAATCTTGTCAGCTAACCGTTATAAATATCTCTATATTTAGACAATTTTGTCCATGATACACAAGTTGCTGTACATATAGATTAAAGATATCTACTAATATTGTTAATTTAAAACTTGACAAACAAATAAAAAAAACTTTTCAAGGTCATGAAAATTCAAAAATTCTTATTTTTAACCGGGGGGGGGGGGGGGGGGGGGCGAAGTGTACCTATAATTTCAATTTAACTTACTATTTTCTTCCATTCACTTCAACTTTTCACCAGCACAGGAAAAAAGTATGGGGAGAAACTCTATGTTAAATGTCCTTTTTACGTGTAAGAAATGTATCTGCTGCGAGAAAAAGTCTCCCTTCCCTAATGCTACGAGTACAAAAGAGGAAAAACTTATTAACATTGAAATGCGTGTGTTTACAGCTTCAAAGTTCTGCTTAGGGCTTTATTTGATAGCTATTAATTTAAATTGTCTTTAATAAACAAAGGATCTAACCTAAAATATTTTTTTCAGAGTCATTTTCCATGCACATATATATGCACTACTATAAGGGACAGATGCGTGGGGGAATATACAATACGGGACCGGTTAAATGTTTCCTATAAAACTAAGCATACAAACAATAGCATACACTTTGTTTTGTCTCAACTAAATTTTAAAATACAGGCTTTCCAGGCAGCAGATTACAGTGAGAGTAAATCAGGAACGGAATTTTATAAGGATTCATAGTGATATTACTTCCAGTGAGTTCGACATGACATAATCCTTTGCGCAAAATTACTTGATTGTTAGTCATACGTCCACGTATGTCCACCTGTGACTGTCTCCCGGAGACCAAGAGAGGAATGGAATTACTAATTTCTAACATCTATACTTATAAATTAATTTAGGCATTTTGCAAATAAACAACAAAATGCCTGTACCAGAATAACTGCTTATACCTTTCGCATTTCAACACGCGTGAGACGATGTCCGTAAGCTATAATTGAATTTTAACTGATAAGTAATTATTGTGAAATTAATCAAAAACCTACTTTCATTTTCGATAAACATGCCCGAAATAGCAAAAATAAGAATAAGGTGGTGGACACGCTTTGGTGGATCCAAGTCAGTGGTAGTTTGCATCAAAATATATGCTTGCAATGAAATAATATTGAATGATTACGTAAACAGTGAATATAATTATTAGGAACTTAATTGGATTATATATAGAAGTTAAGATTTGACAAATGTTGAGTAAATGAAATAAGGCAATTCGTTTCTTAAGTGAGTGATTTTAGTTTTGATAGATAGAAGCTAGCGAAGCGCGACCTCTGGCGAAAGAATGGAATAGAACTTTCCAGAACGGGGTAACCAAGAACGCGGTTTGACTAATTAACGTAATCGCGAAAGGTGTAAGACAAGTTCATTATGCAATGCGGTCAGATATTCATACCTTGGAGGGGACATCTTTGGGTAATACAAAAAAGTTAATGAATAAAATGGGAAAATTTGATGCGATTTTAGTTTTGGTCGAAAGAATTTATTTTCCAGAACGGGGTGCCCAGGAACGCGGTTTGACTAATTTACACAATGGCGGAAATGTAGGGCGAGATACTTTGGATATGACAACTTTGGTTTAAACAATGCATATTAATATGCATACACTAGCGTTTTTTAATTTCATACATTTTTATACCACGACAGTTTGGTAGTAAACTTTAGACATTAATTTGTAAACAAGGAACATATTGTGTTATAAGTCTTTATGTATGCACTAAACGGGAAGTAAAATTGGGGGGGGGGGGGGGTGTTCAAAACAGTCTTTTATCTGAAATTCACATTTGGGACAGTGATAAAATTAAAGTGAAATTTGACCTAAAGAACAAAATTTAGAAATATGACATCCTAAATAACCAGTCACTGGTTAAAAAAAAATCTTTGTAATCATTTTCCACTCAGCTGCAACATGTATATATCATCCAATTCAGATAGATATTTTTTATCCCTTTTCTAAATATCCAGCTATGCATTTTGTTTTTATTTCAATTATAAAGAATAGGTTAACGAAAAAATTAAGAAAAAATTCGGACACAGTATATACGAAAAATGAAAAAAAAAATATGATTTAACATTTTAGCATTGTGTTATTCATTTGTAAAGTGTTAATTCCAACGCTTGAGCGGGATTTAATTTAGTTGAACATATATTAAGGAGGAAACAAGAAAAGTTCATTCATGTGTCCATCAAATATTTACATTTGCTAAGTATGTTTTCTCTTTCTGAAGGAAACCTATTGTGATTCATAGCTCTATTGAAAACAGGTCTGAAATCTACACGATCTAGTTCTTACCCGTTTATCGATAGATCGAAATCTTCAGCAACCTAAGAAAAATCACTGACTGCACGAACTTTTGTCAGACTTCAATACCCATACCTACAAGCTTATAAAACTGCAGTTTATTTATAAACAGTTGTTATATAATAAGGGAAAATCTACATAGAAATAAATGAATACGCATTGATAAATCTCTTAATTGACACAATAGATAACCAATAATTTACATAGTAATCATAAGAGCTGTTACAGTTAGTGTTGATAATGTAACCAAAGAGACCAGTTAAAATATTTGAGTTATCCTTTCCTTTTATCTTAGCATCTTTATTTTCATCATATCATATTTTCTTCATTCATTCATCATATGGGGAAAGTGTAGTAATAAAAACAAGAGACCCATGTGCACGAGTACATATACATATAAAGGAAATGAAAATTAGTGTTATTTTTCTGATTGAATGAAATTTTTCTTCTTTAATCACTTTTGAGATTTTGCTATCGATTAATCTCTCTAAAAATTGGCAGAACACATTACAGACAAGTTAACCCTTCCAGACGCTGCTGCAAATGTTGACACGTAGCCCCAAGAGAGCTATAACCATTTTCTTCGGTTTCTTTTGAAGTTTGTTTACCAACTCTGTGTATTGTAGTTCTATATTTTTCTGCTTTTCTATTAATAAAAACTCTGCTATTGAAAGGGAATTTAAAAAAAAATATCAGTTAGTTCATTCAAAATTTAAAAAGTCACAAAATATTGACTGCATGGCTTCATCATGTCATGTCATAGTGCAACATCGCCAACTTCTTAAGGGGATGATAAAGAATGCAAGTGGGAAACGGATAAAGTAATCAAAGTCTGTGACAGAGAAAAGAATGAATTATGAAAGCTGTGAGCCATGTATCATTGTGTATCTACCGAATAATATTTTGGACAAAGTCGGGGTGAAAGCTACCGACCCCACACATCCCACCAATACCGATGCCTATATGCCTTCTCATAATTGAGAAAACTTTGTCGTAATGCAGTTGGTTGATAACATTCGGAATAAATGGCCTTTATTATGTTAAAGTATTAATCATCCGTGGATCTGAATGGATGGCAGACTTTTGTAAACTCCGCCTCGCGGAATAGCATTTTTAGATATTTTTTTAGGGGGGGGGGGGGGGGGGCAAATTTAGGTTCCCCGGAAATTTCCTGAATCCGCGCTTGCAACTGTGGCTCGTTTCTTTGGAATATAAATATGCGATTAAAGTTATAGTCATATTTCTTCTTATTGAAGCAATAATATATTCGAAGATGTTATAGATTTCAAAGATTTAATTTATTATTTGTTGTTTAGTTTTGTATCGTAAAACAGTATAACAATTGTGAATTATTCAAATTTTTGAACAGTGTTTTTATTCTATTTTACTGATTTTATGAAAAAAAATCCTTTTACCAATGTTTTGTTTATTTCCATTTTTCATGTATTCCAAATTGGAGTTACTATCTTCATTCGTATACACATAAAGAATAATGAAATATATTTGTCTAACGTTCGCTTAGTGTTTGTTTTAATCCATTCACTTGTTTCTTGATGTTTTCACCAGTTTATTTTATATCGTATAAAGAATGTTGCCTACGTCATAGTTAGTCTAATGTCAAAAAACCTATCAATCCGCCTGACGTTACGTTTGAATTTTGAACAATTTGATGTCATTCTAAAGGTCAAATGACTGTTTTTATCTACAATTAATAGCAAAAAATTAAATTTGAAATTTTAAGCAGTGAGTTCAATATTTATTAGTTTTATACGATATAAAATGGTTTGGAACCGCGGTTTATAAAGCGTAAACTGTCCCAAACCATTTTATATCGTATATACCAATACATTTTGAATTCATTCCATAAATACATGTGTAGGTTTAGATCGTTCTTTTTCCCGCGCACTGGTTCTTATAGCTCGCTTCGCTCTTTGGCGCGCAGCGCCGGCGGGCCACTCGCTATTATGCCAAAAAAAGTTTATCAGCTGGCATTTTTCGCTAGGATACTAAGAAATCAAAATGCAAGTAATTTATGTGCACATTTCTGATAGGCCTATACGTACAAATTGATCGGCCAAAAAAACCCTTCCTATCCCAACTCGAATACTGTAGGAGGAGTTATCCAGACAAAATGGGTACCCTTATTGCAGCCACCTGCCCGACATTTTTTACAATTGAAATAATTGTTCCCACAGGTAATTTAAGACAGGATACCCCCCCCCCCCCGATTTAAACCCCCGGGGTAGATGGCTTTTTTTTAAAGAAAATCATTAAAAGTCATGTTCTACATTTAAATATCTTAAAATGAACAAAATATAAACGTTTAATGTAAAACACCCCTAGCCCATAAAAAAATCCTCTTTTTACATGAGGTTGGGATTGTTTTAAATATTTTCAATTAATTTTCAGATACACTGGAAAGTTCTATTCCATTCTTTCGCCAGAGGTCGCGCTTCGCTAGCTTCTATCTTCCAAAACTAAAATCACTCACTTAAGAAACGAATTGCCTTATTTCATTTACTCAACATTTGTCAAATCTTAACTTCTATATATAATCCAAGTAAGTTCCTAATAATTATATCCACTGTTTACGTAATCATTCAATATTATTTCATTGCAAGCATATATTTTGATGCAAACTACCCCTGACTTGGATACGCCAAAGCGTGTCCACCACCTTACTCTTATTTTTGCTATTTCGGGCATGTTTATCGAAAATGAAAGTAGGTTTTTGATTAATTTCACAATAATTACTTATCAGTTAAAATTCAATTATAGCTTACGGAATCGTCTCACGCGTGTTGAAATGCGAAAGGTATAAGCAGTTATTCTGGTACAGGCATTTTGTTGTTTATTTGCAAAATGCCTAAATTAATTTATAAGTATAGATGTTAGAAATTAGTAATTCCATTCCTCTCTTGGTCTCCGGGAGACAGTCACAGGTGGACATACGTGGACGTATGACTATCAATCAAGTAATTTTGCGCAAAGGATTATGTCATGTCGAACTCACTGGAAGTAATACCACTATGAATCCTTATAAAATTCCGTTCCTGATTTACTCTCACTGAAATCTGCTGCATGGAAAGCCTGTAATTTAAAATTTAGTTGAGACAAAACAAAGTGTATGCTATTGTTTGTATGCTTAGTTTTATAGGAAACATTTAACCGGTCCCGTATTGTATATTCCCCCACGCATCTGTCCTTTATAGTAGTGCATATATATGTGCATGGAAAATGATTTTGAAAAAATATTTTAGGTTAGATCCTTTGTTTATTAAAGATAATTTAAATTCATACCTATCAAATAAAGCCCTAAGCAGAAATTTGAAGCGTTTCAACGTTTATAAGTTTTTCCTCTTTTGTACTCGTAGCATCAGGGAAGGGAGATTTTTCCTCACAGCAGATATATTTCTTACATGTAAAAAGGGCATTTAACATAGAGTTTCTCCTCATACATTTTTCCTGTGCTAGTGAAAAGTTGAAGTGAATGAAAGAAAATAGTAAGTTAAATTGAAATTATAGGTACACTTCGCCCCCCCCCCCCTCACACCCCCCCCCCCATTTAAAAATAAGAATTTTCGAATTTTCATGAACTTGAACAGTTTTTTATAGTTGTTTGTCAAGATTTAAATTAACAACATTAGTAGATACCTTTAATCTATATGCACATGTGTATCATGGACAAAATTGTCTAAATATAGAGATATTTGTAACGGTTAGCTGACAAGATTAAGAAAGATATCTGAGTAATTATGTCGTAATATCAAGGGGATGACCTAATTGAATGTTGAGTTTAACAAACTTGTAAATACATGTAAATGAAATATATATACATATACAGCTACTTGAATTATATTTGTAACGAAAAGCACAAGTAGCTGGCGAGATTAAGAATGATATCTGAGATATTGTGTCGTAATATCATGTGCATGACATCATAGAATATAGAAATTAGCAACAGATGAAGATATCTGTTATCTATCTGTACAGCTACTTGTGTTAAATTGACAAAATAATCTTAAAATAGAGATATGTGAAACGAAATACACTAGTAGCTGACGAGATAAATGTAGATATCTGAGTAATTGTTTCATAATATCATGTGGATGATATAATAGAATGTTGAAATAAACAAAACGTGTGGATATCTGTAATTTATATGTACAGCTACTTGAGTTATATTGACAGAATCCTCAAAAATAGAGATATTTGTAACGAAAAGCACAAGTAGCTGGCGAGATTAAGAAAGATATCTGAGTAATTATGTCGTTATATCATGTGCATGACATAATAGAATATTGAAATTAGCAACTCATGAAGATATCTGTTATCTGTATGTACAGCTACTTGAGTTATATTGACAAAATCATCTAAAGATAGAGATATTTGTAACGAAAAGCACAAGTGGCTGGCGAGATTAAGAATGATATCTGAGATATTGTGTCGTAATATCATGTGGATGACCTAATAGAATATTAAAATAAACAAAACGTGTAGATATCTGTAATTAATATGTACAGCTACTTGAGTTATATTGACAAATTTATCTAAAAATAGAGATATATGAAACGAAAAGCACAAGTAGCTGGCGAGATTAAGAATGATATCTGAGATATTGTGTCGTAATATCATGTGCATGACATAATAGAGTATAGAAATTAGCAACAAATGAAGATATCTGTTTTCTATTTGTACAGCAACTTGTGTTAAATTGACAAAATCATCTAAACATAGAGATATGTGAAACGAAATACACTAGTAGCTGACGAGATAAATGTAGATATCTGACTAATTGTGTCATAATATCATGTGGATGACCTAATAGAATATTGAAATAAACAAAACGTGTAGATATCTGTAATTAATATGTACAGCTACTTGAGTTATATTGACAAATTTATCTAAAAATAGAGATATATGAAACGAAAAGCACAAGTAGCTGGCGAGATTAAGAAAGATATCTGAGTAATTGTGTCGTAATATCATGTGCATGACCTAATAGAGTATTGAAATAAACAAAACGTGTAGATATCTATAATTTATATGTACAGCTACTTGAGTTATACTGACAAATTCATCTAAAAATAGAGATATATGAAACGAAAAGCATAAGTAGCTTGCGAGATTAAGAATGATATCTGAGATATTGTGTCGTAATATCATGTGCATGACATAATAGAATATAGAAATTAGCAACAAATGAAGATATCTGTTTTCTATTTGTACAGCTACTTGTGTTAAATTGACAAAATCATCTAAAAATAGAGATTTGTGAAACGAAATACACTAGAAGCTGACGAGATAAATGTAGATATCTGACTAATTGTGTCATAATATCATGTGGATGACCTAATAGAATATTGGAATAAACAAAACGTGTAGATATCTGTAATTTATATGTACAGCTACTTGAGTTATATTGACAAATTCATCTAAAAATAGAGATATATGAAACGAAAAGCATAAGTAGCTGGCGAGATTAAGAATGATATCTGAGATATTGTGTCGTAATATCATGTGCATGACATAATAGAATATAGAAATTAGCATCAAATGAAGATGTCTGTTATCTATTTGTACAGCAACTTTTGTTAAATTGACAAAATCATCTAAAAATAGAGATATGTGAAACGAAATACACTAGTAGCTGACGAGATAAATGTAGATATCTGACTAATTGTGTCATAATATCATGTGGATGACCTAATAGAATATTGAAATAAACAAAACGTGTAGATATCTGTAATTAATATGTACAGCTACTTGAGTTATATTGACAAATTTATCTAAAAATAGAGATATATGAAACGAAAAGCACAAGTAGCTGGCGAGATTAAGAAAGATATCTGAGTAATTGTGTCGTAATATCATGTGCATGACCTAATAGAGTATTGAAATAAACAAAACGTGTAGATATCTATAATTCATATGTACAGCTACTTGAGTTATATTGACAAATTCATCTAAAAATAGAGATATATGAAACGAAAAGCACAAGTAGCTTGCGAGATTAAGAATGATATCTGAGATATTGTGTCGTAATATCATGTGCATGACATAATAGAATATAGAAATTAGCAACAAATGAAGATATCTGTTTTCTATTTGTACAGCTACTTGTGTTAAATTGACAAAATCATCTAAAAATAGAGATTTGTGAAACGAAATACACTAGAAGCTGACGAGATAAATGTAGATATCTGACTAATTGTGTCATAATATCATGTGGATGACCTAATAGAATATTGAAATAAACAAAACGTGTAGATATCTGTAATTAATATGTACAGCTACTTGAGTTATATTGACAAATTTATCTAAAAATAGAGATATATGAAACGAAAAGCACAAGTAGCTGGCGAGATTAAGAAAGATATCTGAGTAATTGTGTCGTAATATCATGTGCATGACCTAATAGAGTATTGAAATAAACAAAACGTGTAGATATCTATAATTCATATGTACAGCTACTTGAGTTATATTGACAAATTCATCTAAAAATAGAGATATATGAAACGAAAAGCACAAGTAGCTTGCGAGATTAAGAATGATATCTGAGATATTGTGTCGTAATATCATGTGCATGACATAATAGAATATAGAAATTAGCAACAAATGAAGATATCTGTTTTCTATTTGTACAGCTACTTGTGTTAAATTGACAAAATCATCTAAAAATAGAGATTTGTGAAACGAAATACACTAGAAGCTGACGAGATAAATGTAGATATCTGACTAATTGTGTCATAATATCATGTGGATGACCTAATAGAATATTGGAATAAACAAAACGTGTAGATATCTGTAATTTATATGTACAGCTACTTGAGTTATATTGAAAAATTTATCTAAAAATAGAGATATATGAAACGAAAAGCACAAGTAGCTGGCGAGATTAAGAATGATATCTGAGATATTGTGTCGTAATATCATGTGCATGACATAATAGAATATAGAAATTAGCATCAAATGAAGATGTCTGTTATCTATTTGTACAGCAACTTTTATTAAATTGACAAAATCATCTAAAAATAGAGATATGTGAAACGAAATACACTAGTAGCTGACGAGATAAATGTAGATATCTGACTAATTGTGTCATAATATCATGTGGATGACCTAATAGAATATTGAAATAAACAAAACGTGTAGATATCTGTAATTTATATGTACAGCTACTTGAGTTATATTGACAAATTTATCTAAAAATAGAGATATATGAAACGAAAAGCACAAGTAGCTGGCGAGATTAAGAATGATATCTGAGATATTGTGTCGTAATATCATGTGCATGACCTAATAGAATATTGAAATAAACAAAACGTGTAGATATCTGTAATTTATATGTACAGCTACTTGAGTTATATTGATAAATTCATCTAAAAATAGAGATATATGAAACGAAAAGCACAAGTAGCTGGCGAGATTAAGAATGATATCTGAGATATTGTGTCGTAATATCATGTGCATGACATAATAGAATATAGAAATTAGCATCAAATGAAGATGTCTGTTATCTATTTGTACAGCAACTTTTGTTAAATTGACAAAATCATCTAAAAATAGAGATATGTGAAACGAAATACACTAGTAGCTGACGAGATAAATGTAGATATCTGACTAATTGTGTCATAATATCATGTGGATGACCTAATAGAATATTGAAATAAACAAAACGTGTAGATATCTGTAATTTATATGTACAGCTACTTGAGTTATATTGAAAAATTTATCTAAAAATAGAGATATATGAAACGAAAAGCACAAGTAGCTGGCGAGATTAAGAATGATATCTGAGATATTGTGTCGTAATATCATGTGCATGACATAATAGAATATAGAAATTAGCATCAAATGAAGATGTCTGTTATCTATTTGTACAGATACTTGTGTTAAATTGACAAAATCATCTAAAAATAGAGATATGTGAAACGAAATACACTATTAGCTGACGAAATAAATGTAGATATCTGAGTAATTGTGTCGTAATATCATGTAGATGACCTAATAGAATATTGGAATAAACAAAACGTGTAGATATCTGTAATTTATATGTACAGCTACTTGAGTTATATTGACAAAATCATTTAAAAATAGAGATATATGAAACGGGATTCACTAGTAGCTGACGAGATAAATATAGTAGCTAGTAGCCAAGTTTTCTTTCACCTCGTAGCCAGTTACAAGTAGCTAGCTTTTCTTACTCCTCGTAGCCAGTTACTGGTAGCCAGTTACTAGTAGCCAACTTTGATTTGATCTCGTAGCCAGTTACTAGTAGCTAACTTTTCTTACTTCTCGTAGCCAGTTACTAGTAGCCAGTTACTAGTAGCTAACTTTACCTATCTACGGCCGGAACGCCATGTTGGAGGAATCTGATCGGTTGCTTAACGCTGTTACAATGTAAATGATATGAACGCTACATGTAAGAAACATTGTAAGTGCTACAAATTTTGTTTTAATCCAGGAGCATTTAATATGCTCTACGGTGTGACCGTTGGAGCGAGCGTAGAAGGAACTACACATCTCTTATCATTGTTAATTGCACCCCGTGGAGTTGTCCCAACCTAAAACTTTGGCTTTTTCTCGAATACTTTTACCCCGCCAGGAACCCGAAGTTATAAAACATTTATTCCAATTGTCCCGCCCTAGCTAGGCTAATATACATAAACCAAATACCACTGAGCTTTAATTAGATGTAAAGCAGACATATCAAAATATTTTGATAAATACGAAGACGTTTGTTTTTTTTTTAATGCAAATAAAATCATGTATCATCATTCTTTTTTTTCATGTTTGGGGAAGAATTGATCAATAAAATCAGTAACCAATAAACTGCGTGTCAGTGTTATTTCTCTTTTGTTCCTTGTTGATATCTGATTTTCCTCTGTTACATCATTTTGATTTTAATTTTTTTTTAATGCTATATATGCGTTGTAGACATGTGCCCTCCCCTTTTTGTGTGAGATTCCAATATTATTAAAAGGTTTGGCCATATGCAATTTACAAATAAATATTTTAACCGTTTAATTTTTCTCTTTTTTTTCTATTTACAAAATAACGTAGTTCTAATAAAAATAAGATTTTTTTTTATTCTTCGTCCCTACCTAACGTGTGCATTGGATCAATATGACAGTTAATTAAACATGGAACTTGCATGTGCATTATCCTCTTTACCAGAGACATAAATAAATTGTTATATATGTCTCTGTCTTTACTAAGCCAAAAAATATATCAAAACAAAACTCATCAGCCGAAGAGTCGCCGTTAACACTGAAATATCGATTACGTAATACACGTTACACCCAGTACAATGCTTGATCCACCTCTAAATTTTTATCACGGGAAAATAGGCACGAGATAATTGTGACGTCATATTTAACTTTCTTTTGCTCTCGACAGTTCTCGTAAATTGTCGGATAAATTCGCGGAAGGAAATGATGTCATACGTCAGCATATGTGTTGCTAACTTTAGTGTTTTTAAAGGATTTTTTATTGTTAAATAAAAAAGATGTATGAGATTTACTGGTAAGCATATTCCATAGAAACGCTTCCTGTTCCACCATGTTGCTACGCACCGCAAAGGATTATTGGGATATGTAGAATTTTTTCACGTGGCCTGGTAAAAATTTCTGTGAACAATGTGCAGATCTCAACTCGAATTTCCTCCGTTCATACACGTTGTCTATGGAGCTCGCTACGTGAGCGGCGCTTCGCGTCGCCTCGCTGCGCTCGCTATAAACGTCAGGTCCAGTACAATTGCTAGATTTAGCTACGTAGCTGAATTTACCTACATAGCGCCTACATGTTGCTATATTTACCAGCTGTTTACCTACCTGAAGAAGGTTTACTTAGCTACTCAATCTTATCATATTTTTTTTCTTGAATTGGCATTTGTACTAAAAGTTGCAGGTGCAGCAATAATTTTCAACTTTGAACTGATCTATTTATATAAAAACAATTCATTAAAAAACACTGTTTAAATTTTTGCTATTTTGCGCTAATGCAGTCAAAGTTCTAAAAGTTTTGGGGGTATGTATAACTCTTTATATGTTACCAAACAGCTACTTCTTGAATGGAATAACACAGAAGAACAGTTCTGGTTAACATGATAATTGTTTGTTGCTCCCAGACTGAAAAAATTCGTATGGACGACCCAGGTCCTACGGGAGCTACAGACCTGCAGCTAGATCAAATCAAAATTCTCTGAAATGCTTGTCATCCTAGATTGTCCATTATTAAAGTGGGACCCTTTGAGATGCATATGGTCACCATTTCAATGTTGTTATTATGTATATAAATATTACTGATTGCAATAGGAGTGAAATTAAGGATATACATGTATATTTCAGGCTCTACCTTGCACCATACATAAAGGACTTGACCATGGACCCCCGACACAGCGCCCAGGATGTGGTGCGTTGTGATGTGTGTGATACTCCTGTCCCCCCACTACACTGTGACTTCTGTCAGACCAATCTCTGCAAAGCTTGTGTTGGGGACCATATGCTGGATTTTTCCAAAAAACATCAGGTGGTGCCGTTTGTAGACCGAAAATCTACTCCAAATTATCCAATTTGCCAATTACATGCGCAGGCGCAGTGTAAACATTTGTGTGAACAATGTGGCATTCCTATTTGTGCCTCTTGTATTTCCTCTGGTGATCACCAAAGCCATAAGTTGGTAGACATTTTTAACACATTTAAAAGTAAAAAAGAAGATTTACAAAGAGATTTGAATGAATTTAAGAATATCCTTTCTCCCAGATACCAGGAGATTGTATACAAAATAACAGTTCAGAAAGCTGATCTGAAAAATAACTCTCAGAAATTAACATCAGCAATAGACAAACATGGAGAAGTCTGGCACAGAGAAATAGACACCATTATACAGAAACTGAAATCTGATCTTAATGAAATGGACTCCAAACACCTGGCTGTCTTAAATAAAAAGGAAGATGAAATCACACGCACCATTTCTGAAATCAAACACAGCATTGCTGGTCTGAAGAAGTTACTGGACTCCAATGATGTCAGCCTTGTCTCTGACTACAAATCCAGGAACGCTGAATTCAGAAGATTGCCTCCTAAACTCACAGTTTCTCTACCAACCTTCACCCCTCAGAAAATTAACACAGAACAACTTTACCAACAATTTGGTTCCCTGTCAGCATTCTCCATTACAACAGAGGAACATGGCTACACCATGGAAACTTCAGAAGCTGGATCCTCTCCTCTCAAACCACTGCTTGATGAGCCACGGATCATCTCCACCATACAGACACAGGATGATAACTTATACATTGTTACTTGTCACAGTGATGAAGAAATATGGACTTATGGTGATGAGATGATTAGTCTCTACAACCTGCAGGGTAAACTAGTGAAGTCAGTCCAAACCAAGTCGGGGAACGATCCACAGGACATAGCAGTGACAAGGAGTGGGGATCTAGTTTATACTGATTACAATAGAACTGTGAACATAGTGAAGAATACACAGATACAGACAGTGATCAGACTACAGAGGTGGAGACCTCGCGGTGTCTGTAGTACCTCCTCTGGTGACCTCCTGGTTGTCATGGACAGTGATGATAATAAACAAACAAAAGTTGTGTGTTACTCTGGCTCCACAGAGAAACAAAGTATTCAGTACGACGACAAAGGACAACCTCTTTATTCATCTAAAGACATTAAATACATCAGTGAGAACAGAAACCTAGATATCTGTGTGTCAGACTATTTGGCCCGTGCAGTAGTGGTGGTCAATCAGGCCGGGAGACTCCGGTTTACCTACACTGGTAATCCCTCTACTACCAAGGGACCATTCTATCCATGGGGCATCACAACAGACAGCCAGGGTCGGATCCTGACAGCAGAATGGGACAACCACCGTATCCACATTCTGGATCAGGACGGACAATTCCTCCGCTACATTGACGACTGGGATTTTATTTTACAGCTTCCGTGGGGTTTATGTGTGGACACCAGTGACAACCTCTTTGTAGCTGAAAGCAGCACAGGTAAAGTAAACATTGTGTATTGGGTGTGTGTATTATATTCAAATAATATGTTTGTATGTATTATATATATGCAAACAAACAGTGTGCAAGTATTATGTGAATATTGTATATACAATGCTGAATGCAGCACATGTAAAGTGAAGAAAATACAATATCTGAGGTAAACAAACTGTGTGTGTATTATACATGTATGTAAGCACTGGGTGTATGTATTACAATGAATATGTAAACAGACTGAGTATTAATGAATTGTGATTTGTAAATATCTAAAAGCTTTGCATCTTTCGAAATAAAATTGGTTCAAAATGTTAATGGTGTTGTAACATTCACTTGTTATATCTTTCTCTTTGTGAGAAGGGATTTTTTTTTTTTAGAATAATGAGATTGTCTACTGTACATGTAAAATGATGTGATTAATTAAATAATAAGGAATTATTCTTTGAATATGATTAGGTGATAATTTTGATCGGGGCATGATCAAATCCAGTAAGCCCATAAGGCTTTATGATAGATTTGATCACGCTATGATCGATACTATTCGACACTATTCAAAAACTTATTATTACTTATATTTATGAATTAATGTTAATGTGCATCAGTATATTAGATAAAAGAAAATAGAGTGCAGTTTTCACAGGATGAAGCTTTGCCATTCAGTCTTCTAGATATTAAATAAAAGGTCTCGGTCAACTAAATATTAACTGAACGGTCTAAGTCAACTAAATATTAACTGAATGGTCTCAATTAACTAAAACTTAACTGAACGGTCTCAGTCAACTAAATATTAACTGAAGAGTCTCAATTAACTAAATATTAACTGAATGGTCTTAGTCAACTAAATATTAACTGAATGGTCTCAGTTTACTAAATATTAACTGAACGGTCTCAGTCAACTAAATATGAACTAAAGGGTCTTAGTCAACTAAATATTAACTGAATGGTCTTAGTCAACTAAATATTAACTGAGCGGTCTCAATTAACTAAAACTTAACTGAACGGTCTCAGTCAACTGAATGTTAACTGAACGGTCTCAATCAACTGTATATTAACTGAACGGACTCTGTTAACTGAACAGCAGAATGTCATATTGTGTTAAGATGTACTTGTGACTGCCTTTGGCTTTCAATAACAATGACCTTTAAGAAAGCAGCCAAAGCAATATGATTATGAATAAAGATGAAACATTTTTTTAATTAATCAATGATACACATTTGAAGTCTCTGATTGTCCATGTTGATTATTTATTAGGTGCATGGATCATTAAGCTACCTGGTGCTCCATACCTGTAAATACTGCTAGCTGAGAATCAATCTTTGAAGCTGATTCATTTTCTTATGTTGCATTTTTCGACAATGAAAATGAAAATGAAAAAAGTTTCGGTTCATTCAACAGGGCTATAGCTTAATGAGAGAGTAATGAACGTCCGGTGTGACGGGTAATGTCGCTTTATTAATGGCGGAGTTTCTCTAAGATCATGAGTCTTCGATCTGTGGCCATTATCATAAAGTGGACGATTTAATGACACGATAATTTGTTAAAATCAACATCACTATTGACGATGCTCACTTTGATGATTTCACAATATTCCCAGAACGATGAATCGTTTTCATTACCACATTATTTTCAATCTTCCTGGCCTTATCAAACTTGTCCTGAATCTTGGAATAGAATGCTTATCTTCACGTTTATAATGTAGCCTCGAAAACCACCTGAAGACTCTTCGATCTACAATTCAGCAACGATGATTGTTTTCTCACCTGGGTATATCATTGTCAACGTCATCTGCACCATCATCGGCCTGACGACGATACTGTGTAATTCCCTAGCCGCCATGTTGATTCTGAAGAAAAAGCGTCACTGGGACAACTCTTTGACCTTTATCCTTCACCTCTGTATCGCAGATGACCTTGCCGGTGTGCTGATAATTTGGAACGTAATTTATAACATCAACGGACATAGGAATTTCTTCGAGTGCGTTTTTCGGAGTTCCGCCATATCCGGTGTGATGTTCACTTCCTGTTTTGTTCTGCTGGGACTGAGTGTGGACCGGTACATCAAGATTACAGCACCTTTCCGGTCCGCTCAGCTAGAGAATGGGCTATGGGTGAAAGTGTACGTAGGCGGACAGTGGGTCTTGTTTTTCACCATGTGCCTCGGTGTTCCAGCCTTGACCTGGATAAATCACGTGATCCCTTACTGTGATTGCGGATTCTTCATCGTTTTAAAGAGGGAATATCTGTTGGCCTTGACCTCTTTCATGACCTTTGCCCTGTTATGCCAGTGTTTTATCTATGGTCATGTCTTTTACATAGCTATGTCTAAGGGGGATCTGCAGTATGTTCTTTACAGCAGACAAAAGTCGATCTTTAATGGCAACGACAAACTAAAGATCCAGCCTATCCCTAGCAGACAGGTCCTCAGGACAACACGGGCGATCCTGTTTGTATGTGGACTTAATCTTTTAACAAGTTTACCCGTTGGTAAGTACCTAGAGGGGCATAGTCACGATTATTGTTTAATTTTTCATTTCCAATTTTAATATTTACAATGTTTAACTTAAGGTATTTTTATTTTTATTGAGAGAAACAATACTTATTACAGGTGTAAGGGAAATAGAATTGATTTCATAGTGTCAATGTGTAACAATGAAATAAAAAAGCAGTACTATTAAGAAATAAACAGCAATTTAAAAAGTTCACCGTGGTATAAAGTTGGTTGGTCACGTGATCAAATCCTGTGAAGCCCGAAGGGCTTCTCAGTAGATTTGATCAGGTACCAACCAACTTCATATCCCGGTGTACTTTTTAACATTGCTGTTTATTACTTATATTTACGTTTGAGAGAGACAAATCGTTCAGAACTGTTAAAATTACCGAGATTTTACAATAATCCAAGCGATAAGCGCGTGCGGTTATCATTGTGACGTCACGGAAACGTTCACACAGAATTGAACGTTTTTGCTATTCTACAGTATAGTTTCATATAAGGAAGCATATTTGCAAATGTAAATATTTCTAATAAGTGTATCTAATTAAACATTGATAGTATATAGATTCGAACATCGCTTTCTCTGCCATTTTGTTACTGTTAACGGTCACATTTTGCAGATATGATGTGAAAATCATCGCCAATGCCATAATGTAAAAACTATCTCAATATTCGCGGAATTTTACGGAATACAAAGGAAATGTTTAAAATGATAAGTAACATATTTTATTAAAATTTCGCCTTGCTCCGGGTCACCGTCCGACGTCTAATAATGAAGTCGTATTTGAAATTATACATTTAAAATAGTATAAAATTTTACATTTTTAAATTCCGATATAGTAAAGGATTTAAAATATGCTAAAAATACAAAGAGAAAAATTACATACCCTCTTCCATATCACAGCCAGTATCAGCCCGACACTCCAATATTACATACTTGGTAATAAAATTTAAAAAAAAAAACATCAACTTGAGCAAACTTATTTTAAATATTATTTGAAAGTAGTCTGTACATGTATTAAATAAAAATATGAGATCTAATTGTTTTAACAAACATGTAGCTACAGAACTGGAATTTCCTCAGGTTTTAAAAGTTAACTGCCCCAAAAAACATTTGCTAGCATTTGAAGTTTTCAACTGCACTTAAAAATGTCGACCGTAACAAATGTTTTATTTTTCGTCTGTAAACATGTACAAATGCCAAAACTAAAAAAGGCAGAGAGGTTCCGCAAGGGGTGTGATACAGATCCGTATTAGCTCTGGAGGGCGATAACCTGTATCAGCCCCGGAGGCCGATACGGGTTTTCTAATGTCATCTGTATCACATATGCAAAAAACTTGTATTTATTACTAAGTATGTAATAAATATATATAACGCTACTTTTATTTAAATTTAGACTCGTCCACGAACTTTACGGACAACCCTCGTAACTATATACAATCTACAGATATCGGCCTGTCACCTGCCACACTCTTTATAATATGCAACATTGATATTTATTGATTAGTTAATGGAGCAGTTAGAGTTGAGATCCAAATACTAAGAGCAATCACTATTCAGACACGAATCATTGTAAAGGATGTTTTGTATTTTTGGGTACTTTTTATTGCAAGAGGGCATTTGTTGGTGACGACGTTTGGGAGGAAGCCTTCTTATGCTAGTGTTTACCACTGATTTCTCTAGGGCTGTTTAGGATTGATCACAAGATTACAATTATTACACTTAGTAATTAAATGGGCATTAACATAATTTATTCATGCAAATAATGTTTAACTTACATCATCAGCCCAACTTTGAAATTCCACACTTTTCAATTATTTATGATATTTTCAATTTAATGATCGATACATAATTCGCAATGCTTACGATTAAAATCAATTGTTTTCAAGTTCAGATCATTAGATGCGTTCAAAAATATTTGTCAAGACACAAGTATGTTTTTTCTTCATAGTGATAACACTCATTTCTTCGTTTTCATTAAAACTTATTTCTTCTAAAATCATGAAGTTTCAGTTAAGGTGGAATAACACATCATCACAATATGGCTGACCTTTGATCGAAACGAAATTTCGTTTTATTAAAAGGGTTTTATCGACGGCAACATGTAATTTACTTCATAGCCGAGTAGATAAAGTGTTGGGCTTGTGATCCGTAAATCCCGAGTTCGAATCCCGTAGTGGCTATTGTTGTTACCTATTGAATTGAATTTTTTAGATATTCATTTTTCATCCCCAAACTGCAAATTTGTTCATTTATTTGACAAATGTACAGATTATTTATCATTATATCTTTCGTAATCAAATGATTTACTGTTAATTTGAGTGACTTTTTTGAGGTGTCTTATTCCAACTTAAATCTGATGTATGATATGGTTTCTCACTCTCACACACACCCTCTCTCTCTCTTTCAATCTCTCACTTTCAATCTCTGTATCACACTCCGTTTCTCCCTCTGTTGCTCTTGCAGTTTCTCTGTCTGTGTTCTCTATTTCTGTCAATGCCTTTCCCTGTTTGTTTGTCTGTCTGTCTGTCTCTCTCTCTCTCACTCTCTCTTTCACTCTCTCCTTTCATCCCTTTTTCTCTCTGTCTTACTCTCTCTCTCTCTCCCTCTTTCTCTCTCTATCTCTACGTCATATTTTATGGTTCATTGCACTTTTCTAGGTATCTACGTCTACCTCGTTTCTGCCAATCAGCTTCCGTACATTGATCACCACATCCAGGGGGAAATCCTAGTGTACGTGGCCACGCCTCTTTACCTCAACAGCTTTATCAATCCGTTCCTATACGCCTTCAAGATTCCGGATATCAGGAGAACCCTCTCGCATTATCTCCCCTGTTTCAGAAGTAGAATAAGTCCCAACAGAACTACAGGATACCAGACGCAGCTCTCGGTCATAGAGCTGAAGTGATTCATATAGTGACAGGATTCTGTGATAAACTTATCCAGACGCAGCCCTCGGTCATAGAGCTGAAGTGATTCATATAGTCACAGGATTCTGTGATAAACTTATCCATATCTGACACGATTGTGTGATGAAGTCATTTATATCTGACACGATTCTATGGTAAAATGATTCATTTATGAAACGATTCTGTGATAAAGGGATTTATATCTGACATGATTCTATGATAAAAGGGTTAATATCCGACACTATTGTCTGCAGAAATGATTCATATCCGACATTAATTCTCTTTATGATGCATGGTTTTAAATTTCAAAGTTTGCTGTCGTATATAATCCATTCGTGAATAATTTTACTAAACGTTGAATTATACACTTATATCTGACACGATTCTATGACGAAGTGATTCATTTCTGACTCGATTCTATGATGAAGTAAACCATTGTTGACACGATTCTGTGATGAAATGATTCATTGCTGTAGCAATTCTATGATGAACTGATTCATTGCTGACTCGATTCTATGATGAAATGATTCATTGCTGACTCGATTCTATGATGAAATGATTCATTACTGACTCGATTCTATGATGAAATGATTCATTGCTGACTCGATTCTGTGATGAAATGATTCATTGCTGTAGCAATTCTGTGATGAAGTGATTCATTGCTGACTCGATTCTATGATGAAATAATTCATTGCTGACTCGATTCTGTGATGAAATGTTTCATTGCTGACTCGATTCTGTGATGAAATGATTCATTGCCGACTCGATTCTGTGATGAAATGTTTCATTGCTGACTCGATTCTATGATGAAATGATTCATTGCTGACTCGATTCTGTGATGAAATGATTCATTGCTGTAGCAATTCTGTGATGACGTGTTTCATTACTGATATGACTCTCTTTGTGATATTTAGATACTCGTTGTATAGTTATCTATTCGTGTGTATATTTTTACCAAACAGTGAATCAAACAGTTTTTAGTTTGCTAATATAATATGTTTAAATTTTTGCAATCATTTTTAGATTACTTTTTAAGGGACAAGCATGATTGATTGAAAAAATATTAAATCTATATCTTTGCTATAAACTAAATATATTAGGGTAGTTTACAAGATCTAAGAAGAAGAATGCTTCCACGAAAACGAGAAATTAGTTTCATATACAAATGTAAACTTATAGATTACTTTAAAGAAAACTGTATGATTAAGTGATCAACTTATTGTATCGTACTGATCGATCCACGATTAATCAGTGATAAACTGTATAGCATTGAGAACCAAATTAGAACCCAGAGCAATTAGCCTACTTAAACATCCCTATGACGTCATAATAGCGCGCGATACATTAGACAGCTTCCTTTTGCACATCCGGGGAAAACAATCTAGATCATTATGAAAAGAAGTACGTTTTAGCAACAACAATAAAGTATGACATCTTGGGGGTAAAACTTCATCGCTCGTAATGTTTTATAGGTTAGAGATTTTTTCATTTAAAGAAAAAGAAGAGACAATATGTACCCATCCCCCCGAATGTCAGGTTTATGCTATGTAAAAGTCACTATATCCTAACAGTTACTTATGTACTTTTCACACAGAATATCTTTTTAAAGTGACGAAAAAATAATAGATAAAAGACATTCTGCATTAAACGCGTCTCTACTTGACAATTCAAATTCTATCAATTAATAAATCTTTTGAAATTTCTTATCTAGCAGTGAATGCTATAAATATGGGAAAACAGATTTAAAAAGAAAAACAATAGCTCAAATCAAGCCCACTCTTTACCTGGCATAACATGTTATCTATCAAAACGTTCTATATAAAAGTGTTTTTACTTCCTAGTAATGTTAAAGTGAAAATGTATAGCGGTGTGATAGTCCGTACTTACATCCTCATTTTATATTTTTTCGAAAAGAGTTCTTGCTTGGGTAAGTATGAAATAAACTGTTTTCCAACTTCTTACCTCATATGATTATTCCTTATATGACTAAATATAACCACATTGTGGCTAAGTATTTCTGAACAAAACTAAAACTTATTTTGTATTAATTAAAAAGAAGATATACCGTTTACAAATCAATTACAATGCACATTAATTTGCAGGTTAAATATATGTAATATTTTCAAATTGCTTTAGAAAACAGGTCTTATTAAACTTATTGTAATTTCCATATTGGTAATTATCAGGAAATTTTGCATTCGACGATTAGGTATTCGATGGTACATGTATATATTGTTCCAGTTTGTCAGCGATGTTTGAGTGTTGTTATCGTGAATTAAAGATAGAACTGCCCGTTTTCAAACACACTTAAAGGGTAGGTGTCACGATTTTGGTCAAAATTTATTTTTCCGTTTTTAATGTTTACAATGCTTCAGTAAGGCATTTCTAAAGACAACTCAAATTTGAATGTTAGTCGTTGAGTTATAAGCGAGATACAGAGTTTACAATTCTTTGCTATGTAAACAAAGCCCAGGTCATGTTTTTGTTTACATTTTGAATGTTAAAAAATCAAACATTAGAGATAAAATGAATGTGACAAACGCTATAGCTAGGAAGTGTTCATTTATGTTCAAAACGAATCAGCAGATAGAAAAATCATTTTCAAAAGAGAACATTTACCGGTATGTTGAACCAATGTAAACCAAGCAAGGCACGAGCCTTGTTTACATAACAACGAATTGTGAGCTCTGTATCTTGCACATAACTCGAGACTGACACTCAAATTTTGGTTGAAAATTAGAAATGCATAACTTAAGTATTGTAAACAGTAGAAATAGAAAAATAAAATTTGACCAAAATCGTTACCATGCCCCTATAATGCTTAACATGATTTTGTAAATGGATTATTGCATGGTAACATGCATGTAAATGTGTAAACGTTATTGAATCTATTAAAGGATTATACTCTATTTAATTTGGGCTGTGAAACCATGTGTACTGTAAAGGTGGTTATTTACGCTAGTGGTGAAGTACGCTTTTCCTATAGTCAAACCATACGCATATACACGGTTGCATGATTTACCACTCTAGAGTTTTAATTATTTTTTACCATATGCACGGTGGTATTTTCCGCGATTTGAAGCTTACCGCGTAACTAGATAAGTGAAAATTTCTCCCACGTTAAATAACCACCTTTACAGTAGTCTATGAAATATCAATAACAAATTCTACTTTAATTTGTGAAGCGTCAAACTAGATATAATGGAATGGATTTAAAAGGAATTCCAATATCAGTAAAAGATTAGTGTTTGTTATAATTATGGGTTTTTAAAAATGTTTCTATGTTTTTCCATTCTCATTTTCTGGTATTGCAGGGACATATCTTTTTTTCTACATGTTCCTATATTTTCTGAAACGCGTTTAAACGGTGATTAATTAAAATTTTTCTTTTTATTTCATTTAAAAAGAAACAAAAATACTCAGACAAAATGAAGCACAAAATATGTATGCAAATCTGTTTTTAATTTATCATCTTTATGTGAAGCGTATATTACATGTACAAAAAAACATTTTATTAGACACTGCGTAGAATGATTTGGAAAATTGAAGAACATATAAATATAGAATTCGCTGAAAATTAAAGTCCTTGTTTAAATCATATTAAAGTGCCAACATATTTAACGCTATTTACATTTAACGATTAAGTATTCCTTGTTTTTGTCATATTTCGGTATCTAACGTACTCATTGTACGCGTGTCATAAAAACCCAGAGGAAAATAGGCAGGGTTTACACAAGAAATAAATGACAATAAAATGTCCCTATTCGTTGTTTCCTTATTCCCGGAAATGAGATACATTTTTTGACTGATCTTGAAAGTATTATCTTTATATGGCCCTTTTTTCTGCGTAACTTAGTCATTTTTGCTGTTTACAAATTTGTAAACAAAAATTATAGATATCGACCATTTATTGCATATGGTAATTTATAATATTGATTCGATATTTTTGTTTGTTTGCGGGTTTCCATGTCAATAAATCTTATGTGAATGATCTCAAGAAATACAGGGTTTTTTTAACCATGAGAATAAATCTTAAATCATATTGAATATTTAAAAGACAATTAAACTGTGTTTTTATAAATAAACATATGAAAATTTACATTTTATATTAGATAAAGGATAAATTTTTGTAGGATACAATCTGCACGTGTTCATTATTATACCCGCACTTTCTAAAGAAAGTAAGGGTATATTGTTGTTATCCTGTTCCGTCCGTCCGTCCGTCCATCCGTCCGTCACGTTTTACTTTCTCAAACTTCTCTAACATCTTATAAACTAGCAAACTGAACTCTTGGAGTTTGATTTGGGGTGTCATGTTGTTTTGTAAAAAGGTTTCAAAAATTCTTTGGTAGTCCTGGGGGTCAAATAATAGGTAAAAAATGACGTTTTTTCACAAAAAATTTGCTTCCTTGAACTCCTTTTACATTTTCAACAGTAGACAAATCATCTGTTGGGATATGTTATTGGGTGTCCTATAGATGCGGTTTCGGAAGAAGGTTTCGGAAATTTCAATTTTGTCCTGGGGATCATTAAATAGCCAAAAAATGACGGTTTTTTTTTTTTTTTTACAAAAAGTCTGGTTTCAAAAAACGTCAATTTATTTTGCAATAGCCTAATGATCTACTAGAATATGATTCGGGGTGTCATGTTGATGTGTAATCATGTTTCAGATTTTTTGGTTTTATCACGTGGGTCTGTGGGCATAAAAAATGACGGTTTTTTTTTGCAAAAAAATATGGTTCCCAGAACGCCTCTTACAATTTATGCAATAGCTATGTCAATTCTTGAGATATGATAGGGGCTGTCCTATAGATGTGCAATTAGGTTTTAAAAATTTAAATTTCATCCAGGGAATCAAATAGTAGCTGAAAATTGACGTTTATCACTCCTGAAAAAACCTACTTCCCAGAACTCCCTCATGATTTAATGAATAGCCACATCATTTATAGGGTAATAACAGGGGCTGAGCTATAGATATGCAAGAAGGTTTTAGATATATAAATTTGTTTCTGAGGGTCAATACTATCTGCAAAATGATGTTCCATCCAATAAAAACCTTATTCCTGGACCTCCTCTTATCTCTTGTGATTGAAATAACGTACCATAAGATGCATAAGGAAGAAGAATATATAAAATGATGCTTTAGGGGTAGGGACCACAAGCATTTTTTCAAGTTAATTGCCTTATTTTATGATTTTGGGAGGGTGGGGTGCGGTTAGGGTGACCCCCAGAGGCCATGACCTACTAATACCACAAAAAGATTTGCCTTGACATGGTCATGGTTCAAGAAACAAAAATATATATGGTTTAGGAGTGGGGATTTTGAGGATATTTTAAAAATATTCGACTATTCATGTTTTCGCGGGGCTGGTGGGTGGGGAGATTCAGAGTCTCTTCTCACATTTTTACCATAGCAAAATCATTTCTTGATTGTTTTCTTCTGTATGATGTCAGATGTACATAAAGAGATTTTGGAAATTGGTTTTTAATCTTAAAGATAAACAAAACGTTATATATAATTGTGGAAATTATAAAGTCAGTCAACAAAAACCTTGCTGTAAAAAACAAAGCAGGGTCGTCTTTGGGCTAGGGCTAGGAATTACACTACATATGAATAAGATAGTTTACTTGATTAGTTCTAACTCTGGAAAGCCACTGGGCGTCTCAAAGGGGGCATAACCTATATACATGTACCAACTGATGTGCAATGACACAAGGATCAAGAATGAATATGGTTTAGTTTAAACAATATTTATTCATTATTGATTCAAATACATTAACAAGGTGACAACTGCAATTGTAAGATTGGGAAACAAGCAATAGAGCTTATATTAATTCCTCTCTTGCATACGCTGCAGAAATGAGAGGTGTGAAATGAGATGTAAATACAAGATGCAAAATAGAAAAATATGTCGAAAAATAAAGTTTGAAGCACTTTTCATTGGAAAAAGTCAACAAAATATTACATAATAAAATATTACAATATATGTGTTGGTTGAAAATCATAACAGAAATGTAATATACACAGTCATGTGTTTATGTTCATACACATCTATATTGAAGGAAAGGTGGCTTTTTTGTAACTTCAGTTCCGTGTACATTTTCAGTATACACATTTATTCTATTTCTTTCGGAAAATTTAATCTAACAAATGTGCTAGCACATCATAAAAATACCATTAGACTTTTGCCGATTTCCATTTATCATTGTCATAAATATGAATGGTGCATGGAAATAAGATAAACAGGCAATTAAAAAAAAGGTGAAAAATTGACAATAACAAACCATCAACCATCTCAAAAATCCATAAAACGAAATACAAATTCAAAGCAGAGCAACACGGACCTCCAAAAAGATAGAGGTAGGATCAGGTGCCTAGGAGGAGTGAGCATCCTCTGCTGACCGGTCGCACCTGCCGTGTGCTCTTTGTCGTAATCGGGAAAAAACGGAAAAGTCCGTAGACAATTAGGTGATAAATTATGGTCTAACAATCAGTATAAAAAACGTCAGTCAGCATGCGACCCAGTGGATGATTGTATTTGCTGACAAGGTTATATATATATATATATATATATATATATATATATATATATATATATATATATATATATATATATATATATCGTTATATCGAAGGTATAAATAATTAAACATCCATTACAATAAATTTGAAAGTTTTAGGTAAAACGTCAAGATCTTTGTTTTAATCGACATTTTCTTATCACTAAAAATATTTACAAGGAAAATATCAACATTCTACGTGAATATCATGATTGCCGAATCTTTTACTATCAAGTATAAATCTGTGAATATGGTTTAGGGGTGGGGATCTCAACAATTATTAAAATGTATTATCATTCCCTATTTCAGAGGAGAGGGAGGGGGAGGGGGGGTGATGGTGGTTTGAAAGCAACTCTTGGGAGGGGGGGGGATGACCCAAGGGGCAGGGCCCAATTTGTCTAAAATGTATCTTGACATGATCAGCGGAATTAGATAGAATGATCACTTAGGATATCTGCAGAGTGGGGCCCTAAATAACTTGTTAATAGCTACAAAATCAATCTTCAAAAAATATTGATAATATGTTATACATGTATTTAGAAATGTCTATATTTTCAAAATAATTAACAAATTAATAAGTCGAAATGAGTTATAAATAACCGATTGGCAATTCTGCAATTGATTGCCACCCCTAGTATAATATCACATGTATTTTTTTTATATATTATACAATTATGGACTTCATTGTAGGTCGATATGTGGTTATATGGACCCATGTCAAGTGATATCGACCGAAGACACAGAAAGTGATATCGACCGAGCTTGCGAGGTCGATATCACTTTATGTGTCTTCGGTCGATATCACTTGACATGGGTCCATATAACCACATATTGACCGTGCAATGAAGTCCATAATTGTTATATTATATAATCACTCGCAGCACAGTTATGGCTGTCAAGAATTTCATTTAGACAAAAAGTAATGGAATTGTACATTATGACGTCAAAATAATCTGCTATCCTTTAAAATCCTCAACACATCAATTGCTAATTCAAGCTATCCCTATTTTAAAAATCACGACTAACTTACGACATTATTTACAACCCTGTCATCATTTAATAAAAGCCTACTGCAGTACAGTAAATACTTTATAGAAGCGAGAGGCCGATCTCGCTGCACAGCTTACTATGACGTCATCTGCCTCTTGATGACGCACTAAGTGAACGGAGAGTAGGCTATCAATATCAGTTTTAAAAAAACAACCAAAATTAGAGATTATAGATAAAGGGAATAAGATAGAAGAATATTTTGCAAAATATTATTTTAATATTCTATATTTAATAATTCCCATTGGTATCTAGTGTTTACAGAACCTATTTTTGTTGATACTGCCGAGTCGTGCGATATCATATTCCGCGGACGCGCTTTCGCGTCGATATCGAAAAAGGACGAATGTCACGTGATGTACTTTCAGCCAATGAAAATGACGAAAAGTATTGTCTTATATAATATATATATATATAATTATACATGTATATTTGTTAACAATCAGGATTAAAATGCACAAACTTTCAGGAGTCATAAATCTTGACATACCACATATCTCTTGAAAAAAAGAAAAAAAAAAGAAAATAAAATTACAGTCATTAAGTCTTGTTTTATTACTGGTGTATGATGATGGGAGAGTGTAATTTAATGGGGGAAAAAGGTGAGCATGCCTTCATTTTCACTAGAAATGTATATCAAATCCACACATCCTGGGGATGTGGAACGGTTAAGGCCCCTTCCCCTTCCTCCCTATTATAACCCATATAAACATGATATTTAATACCCAATTTAATACAAAATGTTACAGTATGATACAGTATGCTGGCAAAGGGAGATCACATTTCAGAATGTGAAAGTAAAACTTAGCTGTTTTGTATACCGGTGTCTCATAATATTGCGCTATACATGTATTATACTTACCTATATTGGTCAACATCATAATGATAATCCAATTAGAGCACAATATGAATTCCTTAGCTGATCACAACAAAAGAAACGTTTATTCATGATAATTAATCCTTATATCGAAAAGACATATGCATGTACACCACGTGAAACCCAAATAACCAGAGAGCTGGGTAAAACTAGCACCCGCTAATGCAACCTGTAGACCTGTGTTGTGTACGTAACTTCGGACAAAGATCATTTACTTGTTTTTTCACAACTTTATTCTTAAAAACCCCTTGCACAATTTTATTAGGTAATTAATCATGTAAAGCACAATTTTCAGCTTTAAGGTGGTATTGGAAACCCACATATTGTGATGTACTCCTTATTGAATGAAACAAATAAAGTATAAAATATAATATTTCCCCCAAAATAATGTTACCTAACCGCATAGTGGAATGGGTTAGAGCGTTAACAATGTGTCTGTAAGTAGAGGGTTTGAATCCTTCTGGGGCTTATCTAATTTTACCTTAAGTTTCCAAAAATTTTAAAAACATATTTTTTTGGCCAAAATATTCATTCATAAAACTTTTTAATTCTAAAACGGTGAAAGTAATTTAATTATAGTATAACTACATATAATATAAAAAAAACCCACACTTTTATCCATATAAATATCGACATGTGTTTGATACCACCTTTTAAAATCGTTAAAGCAGTCCTGCAGTGAAAATCATTGCGCAATTTGACATTTATTTTGCACTGTTTACAATATTCCTTATTGTAATTACATGTACAGGCTTTCATTGTAGCCCGAGGTTTAGTTTTGGTAATTTTACTACATGAACGATTTTTAGGGGGGGGGGGTGTCTGGACTTCTCACCCCAATCCATTCTCTAAATCACGCACACGATGATGTTGGCACACAAAAGCATAAAGCAGGCAACCGCCAAGGGGGGTGGGTGGGCATGATTAATTTTGTTTGTAGTAATTATAAAAATCAATGGCATACTTTCTACTATGACATGAAATGTTCAGATTTTTAATTAATTTAAAATTCACATGCAAACAGTTCAAACCCAAATTGTACATAAAAGTAATATGTGTATTATGGGATGTGAACTCATTATTTATGAAGATTATATTTTTAAAGAAGTAATAGAAATTGCATGTGACCTTCATTTTGACTAAAACTGGTACAAGAGAGTGTTATTTAGTGGCAAACACTTGGTGCGGGTATCACTTTCTAATGACAGCATCTAGTTAATCTTTCTTTTTACTTTACAATAGACACCTTGTTCCAGGTATACATTTTTCCTAATGTATGTTTATATATCTATTCCGCTATATAGCAAATCGATATTCCTGTTACAAGAAAATCGAGGAGTGAAAACATTTAACTTTAGCTACGTATACTTCACCTAGTCAAATCATTCAGCTGAGTAAGTGGCGCGACATTAAGAAACTTAAAATGAAATATTGTCTATAATCAGATACACCCGTACGGTTGGTTGGAGGAGCGACTGAATATGAAGGTAGATTAGAGATTTATTACAACGAAACATGGGGAACGGTGTGTGATGATGAAATAGATGATAAATTATCTGCTGTTGTGTGCCGATCCTTGGGGTTACCATGGTAAGACTTCGTAGCTCACCTATATCTTTGAATTCTTAAATCTTCTGTAGATGAAAATCTTAAACTATAAATAAACAACACACACTGTTAAATTTTAAATTTTAATTATTAAACATTTAGTGTTGTTTGAAACTTTATTCACAATTTGACAATTTATAAAGAATCCCAAATTTTGCCTACTATTAAGATTAACACCTTATTTAAACTTAATACTTGACCTCAACAACTCAGGATTATATCTGAGGTCTATTGTTGTGCTCGATATGGGAAGGGATCTGGTCCTATCTGGTTGGACAATGTTAACTGCGAAGGAACAGAGGCAAGGATTGATGACTGTAGGCATCATGCCTGGGGATCTCACAACTGTCATCATAATGAGGATGTCTCTATCGGCTGCTATCCCGCCAATGGTAGGAAGCCTTTTTTTTTTTTTTTTTTTTTTAATCAAAGACTCTCACTGAAAATGTATTCTCAAAACAGAAACTCAGTATGCACTATAAATATGCTTCTCGTAATATGATAAATTGAAGATTTATTTGAATAAAAAAAGAGTCACGTATATTTTCTTAAAAGGCACAATCATTAGTATTGTGATTAAAAGGAGAAGATCTTGACAGGGTTGACAAAAAACCCCACAATATTAGATATTACAAAACAGAGACATTTCGTTAAATATGGCTAGGCAGTGTTTTTGCAATAACTTCCGACGGTATTAGATTTGAACTTTTATGTTATTTGTTTTTATACGAAGGATAGCAAATCAAGTAGAGGAAACATTTAAAAGTGTCAATTAAGATCAGTCATCATCATGTTGCAGAAAATGGTATTTCAATAAATGTTTAAAGAAATCAAGACAGATAAGCAAACAAACAAACGCTCAAATATGCATCACACAATAAAACCAATCTATGAAGAAATAGAACGACAATTGTCTTCTTATGACTTTTTACCTTTTTTCTGATAAATGACTAAAATACTCAGCGATATCACAAACCTCAGAGTTTAAAAAGACCGTGTCCAATGTTGTCCTGGTGAATGAAAATATATCAAATATTCAAAAATATTATTCTGCAATGCTTACCTTGTCATTGGAAATCTAAAAAATTATTTTGTTAAAAACCATTCTGATTGCACACACAAGTACTCTGAAGTTGACATTAAAAAGATGATTGAGTTTCTGATAGACAACATCTATGTAGTTTTTGGAAATCAAGTCTTCCAACAATCTGTTGGAATTCCCATGGGTACCAATTGTGCCCCATTGTTAGCAGACCTATTTTTGTATTCTTATGAAGCAGAATTTATTCAAACACTTGTACGTGAAAAAAACAAATCACTCGCTGTGGCCTTCAACTCAATATTCAGGTATATCGACGACGTATTATCAATTAACAATTGTTATTTCCATCCTTACGTCGAATCGATATATCCCAATGAACTTGAAATAAAAGATACAACAGAGTCTACGTCATCTGTTTCATATTTGGATATTTTACTGGAAATGGACATTAATGGTAACCTAACAACAAAACTTTATAATAAACGCGATGATTTCAATTTTTCTAAAGTCAACTTTCCTTACTTATGTAACAATATACCTTCATCACCTGCATATGGTGTTTTTGTCTCTCAGTTCTCAATTCGATACGCAGGGACATGCTCTTCGTATGAATAGTTTCTAAGGCGAGGCAAGCTACTGACAAACAAGTTGATAAAACAGAACTATCAACAGGGTCGTTTGAAGTCATGTTTTCGCAAGTTCTATGGTCGATACAACGACCTTGTCAGCAAATACAATCATCCACTGAGTCGCATGCTGACTGACGTTTTTCATACCAATTGTTAGACCATAATTGATCACCTAATTGTCTACGGACTTTTCTGGTTTTTTCCCCGATTACTACAAAGAGCACACGGCGGGTGTGACTGGTCAGCAGAGGTTCCTCACTCCTCCTAGGCACCTGCTCTTACCTCTATCTTTTTGGAGGTCCGTGTTGCTCTGCTTTGAATTTGTATTTCGTTTTATGGATTTTTGAGATGGTTGACGGTTTGTTATTGTCATTTGTTCATCTCTAGAACATTCAGACTTATGATTATACGATGTTGATTAATATATGATGTTGCTGTTTGCCTTCATATGGGAAGATATTTGTCGCCTTAATATATTACTCAAATTATTCGAGAGACATATTTCTCGCAAAATATTCATTAGAATAATGAGTGGACAAAGTTATTTGCAGTTCTTGTTTGATCAGACAATACAGGTAGGAGAAAGATAAAATCGGACTACACTTAGGAGATGTTTTTGATAAACTAATTATAATAGATTCACACATATCAAGAACTAGGATAAACGTTTCTTTTTGTAATCGAAGACGTAGCATCAGAATTTAATAAATGATGATTCGTATGATTTTACACAGGTATTTTTGATGGTAATTAATTTATATATGATACAACTAGTTGGCGGTCCGACAATGTACGATATATATTTAATTGTGATTACTTTAGATATGATACAGGTAGTTGGCGGTCCGACACTGTACGATATTTAACTGTGATTACTTTAAATATGATACAAATAGTTGACGGTCCGACAATGTACGATATTTAACTGTAATTACTTTAGATATGGTACAACTAGTTGGTGGTCCGACAATCTACGATATATATTTAATTGTGATTACTTTAGATACGATACAACTAGTTGGCGGCCCGACAATCTACGAGGGAAGGTTGGAGGTGCATCACAATGGAAGCTGGGGGACTGTGTGTGACGATGGCTGGAGTACGCAGAACACAGCTGTTGTCTGTGCATCACACGGGTTCTCATCGTAAGTGATAAGGAATTCATGATCACTAAAAACCGATGAAATCTTTCTATTCAAAACGAGGTACTAAAAGTCAGTCATGCATTTGGAAACAATGAAAATATGTGTTTTGATTAATTATCTTATATTATGCAATAACCACATGTTATATTTGATTTATAAGACTCATAAAGCTAAACCTAGAAAATGAATGATTATGTAATAATGTTGGAATATCATGTTTCGAATATTTGTTTAAATCATACTAATATGTGGGAATTTTGGGAACTATATAGTTTAGTGGTCCTATTAAACAGGTATTAATGATTACATCGAAATTTTAACAAAGGTTGAATATGTTGATGTATTGATTCAACAGATATTCAAAATGTGAATAAAATGGAATAGAAAGATACGGAATTAATTTTACTCACAATCCTGGTTAATTTAAGATGAATATAGCTTTAACATTGCACACATATTTTCAATGTGTAAGTAAATAACTCCCATTATAAATTACATGTAGCTCAATAACTTAGATCACATATCTATGTGTCAGTGAGGGGGCTATGAAACTGCATGGTCAACCTTTTGGCCAGGGGACAGGTGATATATTGATGGACGACGTCCGTTGTTTGGGAAATGAGAGTAGTGTTCTCCACTGTCAGCACGCCGGGTGGGGGAATCAAAACTGTGAGCACTCCAAGGATGTCTCCGTAAACTGTACATCGCACAAAAGTATGGCTTTTATATATGGTATATTTTTTTACCGTTAATTTTGGTCAATTATACATATATATTTGTACGTATATATTTGGTATCATCAATCTGTATATGAATTATTTTCATTTATCATTTTATTTTGTGCTTATTACCAATTGCACTTATGGTTATTACATTTATCCATTGGAATCACTATTACTCTTAATATACAGTGGGTGCGTTAAAAGGTTCTAGTTTATGTTGGAATTTCTGTAGACATCACTACACGTCTTGTTGGAGGACCATCACCCTATGAGGGTAGGGTAGAGGTCTATCGGAATGGATATTGGGGAGCTCTCTGTAGCGATTCATGGAATTTAAATGATGCCTCAGTTGTCTGTAGATCACTGGGATATCCTTGGTATGTATCGCAATAAAATTACAGAATCATATTATCCGATTAATACTACGATGATGATGATATACATTCAAAATGCCCATCCTAGTGTTTAGCTGTCAAACATGAAAAATTGGAAAAATAAAAAATTAACCCAAATACACGACTAAGTCTTTTTTAGAGAGGAATTCCAGGGAGTTCTTCTTTAAAAAGATACAAAATAGCATCCTTATGTTTGCTGTTGTTTTAATATTTTAGGCAGAATGTTTCAGGCACCTGTTGTTCTTTGTACCGAAGAGCGTCGGGCCCGGATCACTGTTTAAAAGTGCGTTGTAATGGACTTGAGCATGAATTGAATCAATGTGAGCAAACAGACACGAAAAACAGTTATTGTTGGCAGTATGACGTGTCCGTAAAGTGTCTAAGTGGTGAGGTCTTTTTTAATTCCACCAAAGTTTTATCATTTTTCATCAAGTTAAATAAAACTGTCTTTATATACTTTCTAAACTTTCGAAATTGCTCATATGGTATGTGTTTTATTTAGCCCCTAGATAGGTATCTCCTGGATTTACCAGAAATCTGATATATGTTACATTCTTTTTTTGTTTGTTTCTTAGATATTTTACAGATACTTGAGTTTAAAAGTAGTAGTTTAGTATTTCGAGAAGGCACACCAGCTTGGTTTGATTTACAAGTACAAAGCAATACAGCATACCAGATTCAGTGGTTTCATAATGAAGACTTGATTACCAGCTCCTCGACAAGATATAAAATAACGTCTTTTGAACATAAGAATGGCACATCATCACACGCGTTGCACATCAATAATGTTTTTCTAAGAGATAAAGGTAAACGTAAAGTTAACCTTGATCTATTGGGTTTTTTTTCAAATAAAGTTTAAAAATTTGTAAATTAATTATATTCAAATTTCAACTTTTATAATTTCAGGAGAATGGAAAATCATAGTATTTAATCTCGAAAAATATGCAACAAGAAATTGGACAATCAAAGGTCAGAGATTTAAGAAGTTATACTCTGAAAGTTTCTTTTTGTTTAGTTTTAGATCAACTCTATGCAGGTTGAATAAATAATGTATTGGAATTGTCTGTACAAGTTGATTAGTGCATAATAACACAAGTGGCATTTTAAATTTAACATATTGTCTTTAAATAGATTTTATCATAAAAGTTACATATCCACTTGTTTAATTTTGGTCTAGTCATTCCCAGGTTGGTGCTTGAAATGAAACCAAAATACGACTTTTCAATACCAAGTGGAGACGAAATTTATCTTCAATGTACTATCAACAATCCAGACTCTCTGCTTAATGTAACGAAAGGGGGTCTAATTTTGAAGAAAGATGAAACCACAATATCAGGTCAGGATACGAAAGATAAAAAAAATGCAAATTAATCTTCAAATTTATTTTTTAGGGTAGTGTTGAAATCATAAGTTTATTTTAATACAACGTCAATTTTAGATGTAAGTCATTCAAATTTTACCATAATATGGAGCACATTGTCAGGAACAAAGGATGACTCTGGCAGATACACCTGCATACACTCCGGCTATCCGGATCCCATCTCTGTCTCTGTGGATGTAACAGTCTTTCAACCAGGCAGGTTTTCCTTGAATACTTTATACAACCAATTGTAGTGGGAACAAGAACCCAGAACGATGCAAATATTTAAAAAACCAACAAATAAAACAATTTATGATTCAGTAAACTCAAATATAACAAGTTTTGCTTCACATATTCTAAACAATATTTATTGTATACTGAGAGACAAAAAAACTTCATTATATAGAAACAATATAATGAAAGCAGAAAACAGTAGTTTATGAAAATAAGTGAAATCAGCTCTACATTTTTTAATTACATCAAACTGTAGCTGACTTTACAAAATTTAATTTATTTGAATCATAAAGTTAATATTTTACGAAACTTTGATTTCTTTGAACCATAAAGCTAAGTCAATGCATTTATTATTTTTCATTGTTATATATGCATACCTCTACCATTATATGTTTCACAAATTTTGTAGAACAAAAAAGATGCGAAAGTCAAATATCAGAGGGTATATTATGGAATACTACTCTAGCGGGTAATACTAAATACGGACATTGTCCAGCAAATCAAAAAGGTGACGCTTTGCAATTTTCAAGACTACTAGTTTTGATTAAGAACAAATATATTGACAATATATACCTCATAACTACCTCAGGGTTCAAACAATGTTCATTCAATTGTATGGAATAAATCCCTAGATTTCTACTTCTAACGCCCTATCTAGCCTGTCAGGTTTTAATATACGGCTAGAAAAAAAGTATACAATGATTTTGCATTGCTAACGACATGAAAGTACCCCGGGTGATAACGTTAAATAATTGCGCGATTGTTCCTAGTAAGGATAGTTTTGAATAGAGAAAATATGTCAACAATTCCCATTTTAAATCTCAGTACAAAATTTGTTTTCGTTCCTGAGAGTATTTCCGGGGAAAAAATGACGTGTCAATTATAACAACTTGGGTTTTTTTTTCTATCATCGATTTCAATTATATTTAATTGAAAGATACGTTGAGTTTTGTAAAAGAAAAAAATATAAAAGATTGACGGAAACAATAACTTGGGACAGACTGCAGACACAATTTATATATGAATCTGAAAAGCTGTATTCAGATTAATGTTAAACGATCTTATTTAGGAATTGCATCAAGAAAATGTAGAACAAGTGGGCTGTGGGAATCTCCTAGCTTTATCAACTGTGCAACTGAAGTATTCATAAATGCTTCAACTCAGGTTTGTAATGGCCGCAAACTTTAATGAACAGATAACTACAAAATTAAACCAAATCGAAAGTTATATTATTATTGATATATGCTTTTATATTGTACAAAAAACTATTTTTGGATTGATTTTACATCAAACAGTTGGATGGAATAATAGAAGATGGAATACATAATACTGAAAAGGTTCAGGAGACAGTAAGCAACACTCTTCAAATGATGAAGAACCTCACCTCGACCGATGAAGTCAGCGCTGGTGACCTGAGCTCCTCTTTGGATATCTTGGAGAAGATTGTCCACGTCAGCAACTCTACTGGATTTCATATCGAGAAAGAAGTAAGTTTTGTATCATTCTTTGTACTCAATTTAAAGAGACTTAGCAATTTTATAAACTGATTTTGTAAATCATTTATAGTATCTCTTTCAATTCTCAACACGAGGATTTTTTTTATGTATATTCTTGTCTACAATTATGCACTCGTTTAAATGACAGATAGTTTGTAATTATTTTTAGAATAAAATGTGTATTCTCTGCCGAAGAATGGACATAGTTGTCTTAATATATATTTACAAATGTTATATAATCCCAGTCTATTCATTACCTTGTTGGTTCCCCATAGTACTTGTAATAGTACTTGACATTTCCCTTTACATGAGGCAATACAGTGGAAGTTACGTTCCAGAATTTTTTAATGAAATAAATAAATAAATTCATCGACTATAGTAATTTTGTTGTATAATCAATCAAATATATTTTATTATCGAAGGTTTTCTATGCTGTTATCGACAATGTGTTATCAACAAATAACTCGAAGTCGTGGACTACAGTAAGTGAAAAGGTAGGTGTTTATCTTATTATTGTAATTTTCTCAGAAGGTGTTAAAATATTCCATGTTGATTGTTTATAAATTTACATGCTCTACATGTGAGTGCACGTGAAAAACTTGTCATGACATGTTGTAAAAAGCATATTTTAAAAAAAGAACATATGATATATTGTGACTGAAAAGATATTTTTTTTTATGATGTACCCCAAACAATAAACCTTCATTAAAGTACACGTTATCTATCTATTCATATATAATTTTATGTAATCACATCTTTGTTTATTCATTTGTAGATTTTATTTTTCGAAGAGCCCCAAGTAACAATTTTTTAGGTCACCAGAGTCACCCAGGTGACCTAATGCAATTGGTCTCTGTCCGTCGTCGTGCATTGTGCGTTAACAATTTTACATTTTTAACTTCTTCTTAAAAACTACAAGGCCAATTGTTACCATTTGTAGTATGAAACATCTGTATGGTAGGAGAAATCTAAATTGTGAAGTTCATGGCCCCTGGGTCGGGGGTTCCGGTTCTAGGGTGGAGCTAATATGGCCATTTAGTAAAACTGTTTTAAATCTTAGAAAATCTTCTTCTCTACTCATATATATATTTGTTAAAAACTAAATGCATGGTTATGATGTCCATGAAGTCTTCTACCTAAATTGTGGATATCGTGACCCCTGGAACAGGGATTTAGGCCCTAGGGTGGGGACAATATATAGCCATATAGTGAAAATGTATTAAATCTTAGGAAATCTTCTTCTTTACTCCCACACATATGGGATAAAACTGAATGTATGGTTATGATGTCCACGAACTCCTCTACCTAAATTGTGAATCAAGGCTCCTGGGTCAGGGTTTTAGGCTGTAGGGGGGAGGCAATATGCCCATATAGTGTTAATGTTTATAACTTTTAAAAATCTTCTTCTCTACTCTCACACACCTGTAAGAAAAACTGACTTTACAATTATGTTAACCAGAAAGTCCTCTACTAAAATTGTAAATTGCATGTCCCCTGGAGTATGGGTTTTGACCCTAGGGCGGGGTAAAAATGGATGTATCTTGTAAATGCAAATAATGTTTAAAAATTATCTTCTTCACTCCCACACACCTAAATTGTTTATAACACATTATAGCAATTAATGCTTTTTTGTGTAAATGCAACAGGGAGAGGTTTTCTCTGTCCCTGGGGATGGGAGATTGTTTTAATTACACTAGCCAAATTGCTTTAGTTTAGCTATTTAGGTTTTCTCTGTCCCTGGGGATGGGAGATTGTTTTAATTACACTAGCCAAATTGCTTTAGTTTAGCTATGAAAACATATACACATAAAAACTATTTCGAAAGTTAACAAATATGGGAAAAGTATTTTCTATCAGAGTCTTGCACCTTTCCAATATTAGGTAATGCACTCTATCATGATCTTTAAGTTTTACGCTACATTTTAGGTTTCATAGTCCTTTTGAAAGATTTCAGACAGGGAGGTGGTCGTCATTACAATATTATAATTGTTCTTCTCCAGAATGAAACTGAATTAAATGCATTTATGAGGCTCCTCGACAATTATGGGCTATGGTACTCAGGTGACCGTTAAGGCCTATTGGCCTCTTGTTTCATTTTACAGGGATATACTGGTTTGTGATGTTGCAAAGTTATCTTAGGCAACTTTGTTAAACTGTCAATGAAATAATATCATTTTGGTACATCTGATTACTTTTGTCTTTTTCTGACCTACAATATCGTATATTATTCGTAAAGACAGAAAAGGACGCTAGCTCTCTATTGAGGAACATGGAACGTCTCAGTGAAGCTGTTATTCAAAACGACAATATAACTTCAGCACAGTTTAGAGGCTCCAATTTTGGTAACGTAATAATGCTTTTCTCCACTCTAATTTACAAATATAATAAAGAAAATTTGTAAATTAAATGTTGTACGCCTCCTTTTGTTCTTTAGAATTGACAATAGATAACAGAAAAATAGACGAAACGGGAATACAATTTCCGGATGTAGCATCAACCAATGATTCTGAAAATGTTGAAGAACGTTTAACCTTTCTAAAATTACCGAAACAAGAAGCGAAAGTTGAGAAGGGTACTTAGAGCAATAATGCAATTGCAATTTAAAACACTACATATTTTTTTCCTAATTCCGTGTTTACCTGAAAGTACAGTTTATTTTAAAAACATTTGTCTACGGGCTATGCTGCTTTTAAAAGTGATAATTGCCGATATATTCAGTTCTTTAATGAAATCAAGAAATAAAATGATCCTTTTTAGATTGAGATACAGTGCATTTATCATTTTTATATATAGTATACACTTGTTTTCACAGCAATCAACTATGTAGCTGTGATATATAAGACAATGTCAGAGATAATGCCATCTAATTCTAAAAGGTCAGTCTGTTCAACTCGATTTTATTTGCCTTCTCAAACGATGTCTCTTGCTTTCTCCAAATTTTATGACGTAATGTTACTTTCTTTACATTTTTAAGTATGAAATGAAGATAAAATATGATGAAAATATCCTTTTAACTGTTAAATTCATTAAAAAGAAAGCATCTCATTAAAAGCAAACACTTTTTTCTATAACAAATAGAGACCGAAAAGGAGAAAAACAAGAGGACACATTCAAAAATGAAGAATTTGTCAATTCTCAAATATTGTCCCTAACAACACAGTCCGATCTAGGAGTGTTAGTTCCACCCCTGAATTTAACGTTTAGACACATCCAAAACGTAAGATTTCAAATGAGCTTTTCTACTCTTTCCCGCACATTGATTAAGGTTAATAAAACATCAATAACAAAATGCATACCATGTTTCAATGCGTTTTGAGAAGAATGCATTGTCAAATGAATAAACTACCGAATTATACAGCATTACTGAATTATGTAACTCTTTATTTGATTCTTTCATTTTCTGAATAGAACAAATCAGCCGGAATGCAAGTATTTTGTGTTTCCTGGAATTTCACTGATCGGTAGGCGTGTTTATTATTTTTTTTATACACTAAGTATGAAATACACACATGAACAGATACAATAATTACACATATTGTGAAATATTTTCATAACGCTTATTTTTAACAAGAAAACTTTTTTTTTTACATTTAACTAGCAAATGGACAGATGAAGGATGCAAAGTCAACCAAAGTGATCATGACAGAACAGTTTGCCAGTGCAACCATCTTACAAACTTTGCTATTTTGATGAGACCATATTCCCCTGTAAGATTCTTTGTTTTATAGATGACAGTTAAATTGAGTATAAAAACCAGCTATAAATATAACGAAATTTTGCCTTATTGACGTTAAGGTGGCGGAAGACAAGCAGTCCTTAAAGACGATGTCTTTAATTGGTGTGATTCTCTCAGTTACCTTCACGGCTATTACGCTTTTGATTTATATTCTGACCTGGAGGTATGTGGAATGCATTTCATATTGATATCAACTCAATACTAACAGAGAAGGAGCTAAAATCAAAATTCTTTTATTTTATTTCAGAAATATCAAAAGCGACCAAAATATTATAATGTTGAATCTCTGTGGATCCTTAATTGTGTCCTATGTTATTTTTATCTCTGCGGTAGAACAGACAAGTAATGAGGTACATGTATATCGAACTACAATAAAGCATTTAACATACGCATATATAGTAAACACTAATTATATGAAGAATAACTTCAACGTAATGTTATTCACACAAAAACTTTTTAAAAAAAATTATTCTAATAGATTATTCAGGATGACAAAATAAAACCGAAATGGCGTTGTGTACCTATAACATATCAGTCGACCGACGAAACAATATTTAACTATTTAACTTAAATTGAAAAAGAATTTTATACATTTGAAAGTGTTTCTTAGATAAAGAGTTTTCATTCTTAACAATTTCAGGGTGTGTGTATTGCTATAACGGCCATCCTTCACTACCTTTTCTTGGTGACCTTCTTCAGTATGCTGGGGATGGGCGTCTATTACTTCATGAGTATAACAGTCACGTACTACGCAATGTATGTGGCAAACAACTTTAAATCTAAATCCAGAGTGAACTTGTTTCTGTTAGGAATATGGGGTAAGCCATAGAATACACCCTGTATAGAGCTGTTTTGTATATAGCTCAGTAAGACAAAAATATATCCCTCCTCTCTCTCTCTCTCTCTCTCTCTCTCTCTCGTATTATCAAAAGAAAACCCTCTATTACATTAATATATCCAAACTGTGGCGCATAAGGAACGCTTGTATTTTTCCCTTAAATACTATATGCATTTGAAACGGTGTTGAACTATTAAATATCGCAAACGTTTAGGTAGGTGATTTGAGAACAAGCTCGTATTTTGTTGTTAAACATTACATAGGATGTTTGCCATTTTATTTATTTCTTATTGATTCTATGCAGGCATTCCAGTCCTCATAACAGTTACCAGTCTTGGAGCATTCTTGGGAGAAAATTATCACCTGAAATCATAGTATGTAATCAATCAATTTATACTTGAATTGTTTTCAACATTGTTGATTATTAATGCTAATACAATGAATATATACAATTTAGTTTGGCTAATATTTAGTTGCTGGCTGTCCATGGAAAGTGGTTCTCTCTATGCATTTATTGTTCCAGTATGTGTCATTACAATCGTAAGTTAGATCTCAATATTTTTATTTTTGTACCATAGGTCTGTGCTATATGTGTTATATTTTTCAAGATTACGGCTGAACGGTACTGTAGTCTGCTTCAAGTTACAGTTTCCGTCACCTTTTGAAGATTTTTAACAAACACAATGAACATACCTGTCATAAAATACGATTGAAAGCGATCAAAGGGACAACATCCGAGATTTCTTTACCGACATGTCCTTCTCTTTTACCGGAGAAATTCTCATAAACGAAAATAAATTTTTACGGACATTTATAATGGGAAAATCTGACATTTTTCATGCAGTTTGGAAGTTTCTAGATATATTTCGCACATTTTTAAACATTATAACAGGGGTTACTCTCATGTCGTTGGCATTGCAGAATATCCTTAGACTCAATTTCAGCAGTGTAACCTGAAAAGGTAGAGGGGCCGTTTCAATGTAGGGATTTGGAATATTTTTCAAGTGAAATATTATCGTTTTAACCCTGTGATATTTATAAAAATCGATTGATTGAAGAAAATGTGCATCGGAAATATCTTCGGGCAGAGAATGATAAAGTTTCTTAATTTGAGGTCTTGGTACTTAAAAAAACCAAATAAACTCATTTAGTAGTACGACACGACGTGCAATGTTAAAGTAACAGTCATATTTCTTTCTCATGAACAATGCATTATTCTCTTTTTGGCTTTTTTTTTTATTATTAAGCTTTGTTGAGATATGGTATGGTATAGTCTCAAAATGTTTACGTACCTGCCTTATAATTTCAGTTAAACCTATTGGTAATTGTCTCATTGGTGAGGGTGTTGTGTGCTTCAAGCGCAATGACAAAGTCTTCATTGCAGAAAAAAGCAATGTAAGTACCTCAAAATTTACTACATTCAGGTTTGCTTAATTATTTAAATTTATTTGTATGTGTCCTACAATTAGATCTAAGTACTGCAACATGTAAGAGACTTGTTAACAAGTAGAAGCAATCAATTATAAATTTGTTTTTACTTCCAATGTTATAAAACTTTAATAAAATTCTGTTAAATTAGCAATGATACCGGATAACCTACATCAGAAGAAATTGGGACATATTTATTTAAAAAAAACCTAACAAACAACAATTGGACAAACACAAGCATTTAGGGATTACAGTACATTTTGTTGAAATCTAATTAATTGAACCTTACTTAAGCGTCTTTTATTTTCATTATCATTAATAAAAAATCTTTTTTACGGATAGATCCGGATTGCGGTCACTCGGAACACTCCTACCAGTGCTTGGTGTGACCTGGTTATTCGGAATTCTCGCCGTTAACGAAAACGCAGATGTGTTCCAATATATCTTTGTCATTACAAATTCATTTCAGGTAAATCTTGCTTTATTTGGTTTTTTTAAGGCGTCGAGCTAATGCTCGGCAGCCTTCTAGCGATCGTCTGGATTGGCAATCGTCCAAAATTCACGCGCTGCACCGCCTTTTAAATGCGCATTATTAAGAAATAAGTTCCTAAAAGTATTAAACGTATTACAAGATTTTTTTCCATTTATTCAACTAAATTGTGTACAAAAAACCCAACTTTGCCTCCCTGGTGATTGACAACTCATTGCATAAGAATAAATTTGCTTAATCAAGAAATGGCGGATGAATACAATCAGGCCTAAGTGTAAAGATTCACTAGATATTATTTTAGTTTATCGCTTACATTTTAATTGGAGACAGTGCCCGATAGAAATAACATTTTAGATGTAAATTTATTTGTTATCGGGCACGGTCTCCAAAATAAATGTAAGCGATAAACGTATCTAGTAATTTCGTTGCAAAAAATAAACTCGATAATGCAGTTAGTTTGGTCGAGCATTTTAGATAGCACGTGTTGTGGATTTGTTTGTAAACAACCATACCATAGGAAATCTTGTTTCAAACGGGAAATGAAATAAACAAATGTATGTTTTATTATTATAATTAGGGACACACTGTTAATGTATTCAAATTATGAACCTGTGAAAGTTGTTCAAAGACTGTTTGAAGCAGAAAGAAACAAATTATTTTTGAACTTTGGAATTTCTTCGATTTTTGCAATTATGATGAGTTATTGTATTTAAAAAGCACCACTACCTATTTTATAAGAAAATATACGATTTTTGTTTTTAAAGCAGCAGAAAACATAATTCATATACTTTCTATTCTAAGTCTAATATCATTTGATATGACTATTAGTACAGAAATTCAAATTATTGGAATCATTCTATATAAAAGAAAAAAATGTCAGCTCGACGCCTTTGTGGCCGTTCCGGCCTTTGATTTTTTTACATGAGATTAGCGATTAAAATGACACATAGTCAAATCTTATGTGATATTGCTATTTTATTTTTCAAATTTATTTTTAGGGGTTGTTCATATTTGTATCACATGTGCTATTGAATAGAAAGGTAAGTCAAAACATTTGTATGTTTAACATACATTTAATTTTATAATGAAAATACAACTTTTAAAAACAACACATCTCGACATAGTTTTCATTTACTTTGTTCATCAAGGTTATTCAGACATTCATGTATATATTGCTTTTAAGGTGATGCAAGATCTTAGGAACAAATATCCAGCCTTTAGTTCCCTTATAAGTATCGCTGAGCACAGCAAGAAGGAGACTCCTTCGATATCACGAAATACGTCGACATCAGGAACTAATGTACAGTTGATCAAAATAAAGGTAAAAATGTTGAATGCTACAGAAGTCGTACCCTGGAGAACTCGTAACCCAGAGAACTCGTACGTACGGGTTCTCCAGGGTAATACTTCTCCTGGTGCCAAAATGTTAACCCTTATACGTTCTTAGTCTTCAAATGTGTCTGGTAAGACATTTTTCACTTCATTATATATATACCATAATTTAAAAATGACGGAATACAAGGTTATTTTATGTTTATTGTAATTTTCTTTGAAAAATTCAATGAAACAATAAAAAGTCCCCAATGTAAAGGAGTTTAGCAAAAATTAGTTTTAACACGTTAAAACGGTTTTAATGTTTGAAATGAAAGAGACAACAATAAAGTTGTTTTCAACCTTTATTTGTGTTGATTTTTACAACCATTTCCGAAGGACATCTACAGGATGTAATACGTAGATATAAATTAAAATACCTTAAATTCTTTATTTTAGAAAAGGAGCATATTTGATGGGCTTCGTAGGTTAACAACTATTAAGAGTATCGAAGAGAAGGATTTTGAGTCACTTATGACAGAGAAAACGATATCTACGGATTGTTCATTAAATGTTTCACATGAAAAGGTTAGTAGGTTAATATTGTGAAAATTTCCAAAGCAGACTTCTTACACAACAATACAATAGATTAAACTGTCATCCGTTACTTTACATTTATATACATGTTTTTTCAGAGCTTGGTAGAATCCCAAAATACATCCAAAAAGTTAGAACCAGAAGCTGAAAAGGCTAGCACGGTATATGTATTACAAACACTAATTATCATCAGTTATCTCAACAGCTATACTTGAATATCACATATTTTCCTATTTAGCAAATAAATGTACTAGCAAAAGATTAAATCCTTTTAAGTATAAACATTATCTATTATAACCAAACTTTTTGATATGTGTACTAAATTTTTTTTTAAAAAATTGTATAATGTTGTATCAACGTTTTCACAGGAGAGAAGGTTTCGGTTTTCCATCAACCTTAATCCCTGGACAAAAAGGTATAGAGTAGCTCAGATGTAAAAAAAAAAAAAAAAAAAAATGAAGAAGTGGTTTAAAAAGGAAACCCCTTTTCGGTCCTTGAAGTACACCATCAGTAGTTGGTTATGCTTTTTAGCTCACCTAAGCTTAAAGCTTGAGTGAGCAATTCTAATTATTTTTGTCCGATATGCCAGCTTGTCTGTCCGTCTGTCTGTAACCTTTTTTTTTTTTTTTTTTTTTTTTTTTTTTTTACATATTTGACTTCTTCTCTAGGGCCGATTGAAACCAAACCACTACATTGTCCAGATATTTTGTATATGACTCCATAAAGCTAATTTTAGTATGTCTATTGTAGTTCAGGTGACCGATGTTGCCCATATGTCTTTTGTTGAAGTTAGATTAACAATAAAATTTTGATTAGTTACTTTGTTAATTTTTGGAGGCTTAATTTCCTTGAAGATACATGTTAATTTCGTTTTGTTTTTATGATTTTGCATTACAATGATTTATTTTGATATGTTTTGTATAAACAAACGGTTTTATTAGCTTGCTTTAAAATTGTTATAAGTATCAAATGTACCAACTTTTTCTATTGTAACACTGCAATAAATCATACAAAGGATTCTCTTAATCTTTTTATTTACATTGTTAACTTTCAATTGCAGTATTTTCGATCAAAAAAGTTTAATTATCATTTACATGCATAAATTAGAGTTTTTATATGAACAAAAAATATTGAATTTAAAAGTGATTTATACATCGATAACATGCCAACAGTAATCTCATTACATGTATATTGATATCCTATGTGTATTCTGTAAATATAAATGTCTTCACAAATTACCTAAAAAAAATTAAATTGGCATGTCGAATTTGTCCTAAAGTTAAATCATTTTCATATTAAGCCCTTGAAAACATTATAAAGGAGTCGCATAATACTAGTCAATGTTGACTTGATCGTTAGAAGGTATAAAGCTATCAAATTTTCAAAAAATGTCAGTCATTATTCCTAGCCTCCAAATTTACAGTAGGATAAAATGTGTGTAAAAGGATCCTAGGTTTCCTTCAAACTGCTGCAAATTGCCTTTCTGTGTCATACGGTTCCACAACATAAATTTATTAATACCTTTTATTATGGTGTCATATTTTCGTTTGTAAGGCATACCGTACACACTTGTTTTATAAAGGTGAGTTCGTTGTTTATACAATTAATGTTACGCCTATTTCCCGAGACGAAGCCGAGGGAAATAGGCTTACTGTCGCGGGGACCTGGAATCTTGCTGACTCCCTCAATGGTATACTTTAACTGGTTTTTTTTTACCGATACAACAACAATTTATTAAAAAGGTTTATATTATAATTATAACGAGAACTCGCCATTTTCATTTCAACACTTGTTGTCATTTGCAAATGTAAACTGGTTCCCAGACTCTTTAACTAGTTTCTATATGAGAATGAATATTTAAAATGATTTACTTGGAATATCTCGGATTTTATCCTTAGATTGAAAGAATTTGCAAAATGTACCGAATAGGTGAGTATTATTTTATAAAATTGACGCACTTTTTGCAGTGAATCAGTCTGTTTAGGGTGATTTTCAGGGAATCAGCAAAATATATCGATTTACTCTTACCTGTATATAATAAAAAATGAGTAGAAGTATCATAAAGATGGTTGTATTTCTTCTGTACACACCGTTAGTAGTAGTATTAAATTTAAGTAAGAAACTGATAACTATTACTATCTGATATACTTTAAAGAGAGATGGTCACAATATTTGGTCAACATTAATATCTTTTTTTTGCTTTTAATGTTAACAATGCCCTAATAAGGGCTTTCTAATAGTCAACTGAAGGTGTCGAGTTATAAGCGAGATACAGAGCTCACAATTCTTTTGCTAAGGTCATGTTTTTGTTTACATTTTGAATGCTGAAAAGAAAATTCCAGGTATAGACCTTAAATGAGTGTGGCAAACGCTAAGAACTGTGTATTTATGTTCAAAAGAGTTAGCAGACAGAAAAAGCAGTTAGAAAAAGAACTTTTGCCGATATATATAACGAAAGTGAGGTCGGTATGAAAAAATTACAGTAACAAACCGTCAACCTGCTTATAACTCGAAATCTGACACTCAAATTTTGGTTGATTATTAGAAATGCATTACTAAAGCATTGTAAGCAGTAAAAATAGAAAATTAAAATTTGACCAAAATCATGACCATGCCCCTTTTAACTAATCTCCAAAATATCCTCCACATAAGAGCTAAATCACTAATTTCTCCGACTTTGTAAAATTGACTTTTTTTAAAGTTTTTACAGTTCACAATTTAGTGACGTTGTATTTCTTTTCGTGTGTACGTTGAGTTTAAATGTTGTTTTGATCACCTAAGAATACATTATACATGTTGATAACAATTCCCTTTTAAAAGTCGTTGCTCGCTAAAACGGAAACATTCCTTTTTAAAATAACAAGGAAATCATTATTTCACTTTGTAATTTCCCCACATTTTTTCTGTTGATATCTTCTGTATAAAAAAAAATTGTAACTGGACGATGATACCACTTTGTTCTCAGTATTTAAGTACACTTACTGCATGTATAAAGAGGTATAACGCCTTTCCCCATTATTTATACTACACCCGTGTTTGAACGGAAAATACCTGTTACTAAAAATAGACACAGGTATCTGTTCCAACATGATTTTCGTAGCCTATGTACTGCTTTTATAATGGTGTCTGTAATCACTGATTTGTCATTAATTCCTGAAACCCGAGAAATGAATATATAGAACTCTGAGTATAAAGTCAGTTAATATTTTGAACCATTATTGCTTCCAGGAAATCAAATGAATGTAAATTGTATAAATAGAGTATAGTGTTAGTGAAGAGATCTGTTTATATTGGACTAGATGATACCCCGCGCAAGCGCAGGAAATGGCAATTGGTATATTGATTGAATTCGTATGTCTAAACAGATTTTTTTGGTTCATTTTTTATATACTGTGTACGCATTTATTCTAAATTTTTTATCTTATTTTTTTTAAAATTGGAATTTAAAAACAAATGACTGGATATTAAGAGGAGGGGGTGGGGATGAAAATCTTATATAAAATTCACCCACCCACCCCCCAAAACAAAGTCTCAGTTTTATGCATATATAATTTATTCATATAGACGTAAAGTTGTCGACACAATCTGTTGAAGGTTTACAATTTTTAATAAAATATAAGATTATAAAGTTTACTAACTACATATATTTGTCAATGGTATAAAAATGTATGTAATCTAAAAACGTGATTGCATGCATATTTATTGTTATATTTTAAACCAAAGTTGTCCGATCCTAGCTGTCTGCCTGATGCATGTTAAACTTGTCCTATTTTTGCCGCCATAGCGTCAATTAGTCAACCCGCGTTCTCTGGAAAGTTCTTTCCTCCATGGCGTCAATTAGTCAACCCTCGTTCTCTGGAAAGTTCTTTCTATCACAACTAAAATCGCGCATTCAAGAAACGAATTGGCTCATTTTATTTGTTTAACATTTCTCAAATTTTGAAAATTTTGATGCTAACTCACACTGACTTATATACGCCAAAGCGTGTCCACCACCTTCCTCTCATTTCTGCTATTTTGGGCTTGTTTATCGAAAATGAAAGTAGGTTTTTAATTAAATTCACAGTAAATACTTAAGATGTAAAATTCAATTATAGCTTACGAACATCAACTCACACGTCTTAAAATACCAAAGGTGTAAGCAGTTTCTCTGGTGCAGGCAGTTCGCAGTTTATTTGCAAAATGTCTTAATTTATAAAGTATAGATATGCCTATGCTCAGAATTAAACAAGAGAATTTGAAAAAAAAATCCAACATATTAGATACATGTACATGTAATGAAACTCTCTATTCTTATCATATGCTTTAGTTGAAAAAAAAATATTTACTACTTAGTAGAATCGATCCAGCGACCGCAAAATCAAAAAGAAATACGTGATACCACTAGACCACGCATAGAACACTTTCATAAGACGTACTTTTAATATATGTGGCTATATACATGATTGTATTAGAAAAGTCACTGATTGAAATATTTGTCTAATTTTCAGTACGAAGACCACGTTAAGCCAAAATTAATTCGATGTAAACGTGTACTACAGTACATGTAGAACATAATTTTAGTCAGATTTCTTTAATTTATACTGGTTAAAATAGTCAAATATCCAACTTTCTATTGCAAACTTATTGTCTTCCTATATATTTCAAGCATGGTATGCATAAATCGAAGCATGATAATTCAAAAACAATACAAAGTCTACATAGAATGCACAAGCCTCTAGTGAGTCATTGCTTTTCTTTTTGGATTCAACACGAATTTGTCAGATTAAATCACAAACACCTGTTGGACATCACGTATTAATGACATCTGAAAAAGGCACGTGCGATTACAAGGCCGTATCTTAACTAGGGTATATACACATCCGTAAGGTAAAACAGGATGCATTTTTACCTATGTCTTCATGACTAGACGGATCTTTAGGTGTTGGTAACTGTAGGCAAAAAGACTCTACCGGAGGACTGCAGTAGGTTAGTCCTAAAAGCAACATGGTTTGTGGGAGACTTTATAAAAAACACATTTGAGGTGTTACTACACGAGATATCGTTGGAGGGTTAGTTAAGTGAGCAAAGTATTATTTGGTGGATGCTTTCTTTGACAAGGAACTTGAATATCAAAATATAAACATTTGCCATCTCTTACTAACATGTGTTTGGTTTCAACATCAGGGTAAGATGAAGCTAGAATTAACCTTAAATGATTGACATTCTGCCTATTTTGAAATATGAAGTTTAATTTTATTTGGTGCGTTGTAGTCCTACTCACAACTGTAAGTGGGAACTTGGCCTGCCGGTTAATATATTTCAATATAATCAAACAAAGGAATATCTAACTTAAAGATTTAATTACCTGTAGGATTTTCATCTTCAACCAAGTCATGATTGGTGGACCTTGAAGGAATGGAAGAAGTATGGGTTTTCTATCCAACTCCGCCAAGATAACCTTTGCTATATGTAGCTGTCTCATTTGAGCGTCGCTAATGTGAACGGGAATCTGCCCACCATTGCATGACGCAAATTATGGTCCTACAAAGTGTATCTTTGCCTTCTCTCGTTGACTGCCGCCTTGTCGTGGTTTGGTGGCCTAACTCCTTTGTAGGCAATGCCCGTTGTTGTTGCTAATTCTGAAAATGAAGCTACATATCTTACCAATTTGCTCAACATGTCGACTGATGGGAGACCGCGACTGCATAGTTTAGTCTAATTCCCCAAATTTGTAATTTAGAACTGGATAGAACGCCAAAAAAATCACTAATGGTATATTTTCTATGAAAAAAAGGATTATTTTATGATAATGTGACCTACGAAGTGAATATAACTTTTGATTTTTTCAATATTGGACGAAAAAATAGATGTGAATTTCCAAAATGCTCTGGTGGGTTATCATTTTTCCTGTCATCCAATGACATTTCGCGTTTGATGAATTTGATTAAAGTAATAATCGGTAACATAACTTTTGATAATGTTATTGAAAAAATAAATGACACAAATATAAAAAAAAATAATTATAAAGAAACTTTGCTAGTGATGTTCCATTTTTGTTGACAATGACTATATTATATTTTAACGTGTCGGGCCTTGGCCAAGCGTCTCAGTCCGTGCCCGGTTCACTCGAGTTTTATAGCGAATGCGACAAAGAGTAAAACCTGCACTTGCCAAGGGCTTCGTGGATGACAGAAAAAGGTTTAATTCAATATGTACAGATATTCCATCTGCCTGGTGGTTATTTCACCGTAAACTGTCCTCGCAATCTGGCAAGGCAACTTGTCATCTAAACACCAGGCTATTCTACCTGGTTATGCCACCTGGTTTTAGTAACTTGGTCAAACAACTTGACACTTGACCACTTGCATGCAACTTGTCACAATACAGAATTGTACCTCATTACTAAAGTACTACAGATTCTCAAAACCTAATGTTAACAAAATATCATAGAATATGCCGCAGCGATATTCTATGTTTAAGCAAATCTTCTCCTTAAAATATCCACTCTAGGGAACATTAGATCAATCAAGCTTCAACTTACAGAATTCACCTATTGAAATGATAGGCAAAAAAGTGACAACATCTAGCATATATATGAATATCATTATTCCATACATTAGGGTTTTAAGCTAGCCAAATCTATTTACGATTTACAAATCTACCCGACTATTTAGAAACTACAGAAATGTGTTGCCTGTTATGTTTTTTATATGATAAGAATACTTGTACAACTCTTTTGAACATTTGACTTCTTAATTACATTATTTACAATGATTAATTATTTAATATGTACAGTCAAGAGAAGATAACTCTTTTGACCGTTTTAATATCATTGCTGATGATGATGTCATTGTTGTAAGAAGAACACGACGAAAATTGTCATTATTGTTGATGATGGAATCTTTATAATGTTGCAGGCATCTAGCTAAAACATTCCAAAGTAAATCGACGTCTGAAAAAAACTTCATTGAAAACAGTTTATAAAGTGCGTTAAATGTCCCATGCAAACGTTATATATAAACTGGGTTTTACTCCCCAGAAATCAAAACGTCAAAATGAACAGCGCAGTTCCAGTCTGTTTTTTTATGACCATATTATATTTTTTCAGAGAAATTTCTTGCTTAGGTGAGTTTTCTATTTCATTTCTTGAATTTCATATTACTAAAGGCACAATTGCAAACAATTTGTGGTTTAAGTACAGGCAACCTTGCATAACCTTGAAATGCACACGAGATTAGTTAAAGCTATTCGAAGTGATACCGGTAGTGGTTGTTTATGATTATTTTTTTTTTTAGAACTAATCATATAAAGATTGTTTTTTGCAAATGATAATACATATTTTTTGTTGTATTGCATTATAAATCATTTTAGTTATTGACTAGACATATAGTGAGGAACAGCATTTAAGTCAATGGGTGGTTTTTCCCATGCTAACGCACATTGGAAACAACAAAAACAGGCGTTCTTTACATGATTCAAAAAAAAAGAATCAAACATAATGTTTATTTATAACATTCTTTTAGGTCATCCACATGATATTACTACACAGTTACTCAGATATCTACATTTATCTCGTCAGCTACTAGTGTATTTCGTTTCACATATCTCTATTTTTATATGATTTTGCCAATTTAACACAAGTAGCTGTATATACATATAACAGATATCTTCATGTGTTGCTAATTTCAATATTCAATTATGTCATGCACATGATATTACGACACAATATCTCAGATATCATTCTTAATCTCGCCAGCTACTTGTGTTTTTCGTTAAAAATATCTCTATTTTTAGATGATTTTGTCAATATAACTCAAGTAGCTGTACATATAAATTACAGATATCTACACGTTTTGTTTATTTCAATATTCTATTAGGTCATCCACATGATATTATGACACAATTAGTCAGATATCTACATTTATCTCGTCAGCTACTAGTGTATTTCGTTTCACATATCTCTATTTTTAGATGATTTTGTCAATTTAACACATTTAGCTGTACATATAGATACATGTAACAGATATCTTCATTTGTTGCTAATTTCAATATTCTATTATGTCATGCACATGATTTTACGACACAATTACTCAGATATCATTCTTAATCTCGCCAGCTATTTGTGCATTTTGTTTCAAATATCTCTATTTTTAAATGATTTTTTCAATATAACTCAAGTAGCTGTGCATATAGATTACAGATATCTACACGTTTTGTTAATTTCAACATTCTATTAGGTCATCCACATGATATTATGACACAATTAGTCAGATATCTACATTTATCTCGTCAGCTACCAGTGTATTTCGTTTCACATATCTCTATTTTTAGATGATTTTGTCAATTTAACACAATTAGCTGTACATATAGATACATGTAACAGATATCTCCATGTGTTTCTAATTTCAATATTCTATTATGTCATGCACATGATATTACGACACAATATCTCAGATATCATTCTTAATCTCGCCAGCTATTTGTGCTTTTCAGTACAAATATCTCTATTTTTAGATGATTTTGTCAATATAACTCAATTAGCTGTATATAAAGATAACAAATATCTACACGTTTTGTTAAGTTCAATATTTTATTATGTTATCCATATGATATTATGACACAATTTCTCAGATATCTCTATTTATCTCGTCAGCTACTAGTTCATTTTGTTTCATATATCTCTATTTTTAAACGATTCTGTCAATATAGCTTAAGTAGCCGTGCATATAGGTTACGGATATTTACACATTTTGTTAATTTCAATATTCTTTTAGGTCATCCACATGATATTATGACCCAATTAGTAAGATATATACCTTTATCTCGACAGCTACTACTAAATTTGTTTCACATATCTCTATTTTTAGATGGTTTTGTCAATTTAACACAAGTAGCTGTACATATAGATAACAGATATCTTGATGTGTTTCTAATTTCAATATTCTATTATGTCATGCACATGATATTACGACACAATATCTCAGATATCATTCTTAATCTCGCCAGCTACTTGTGCTTTTCGTTCAAAGTAGCTGTATATATAGATAATAGATAATCTACACGTTTTGTTAATTTCAATATTCTTTTATGTTATCTTTACAGAGAGGGGATTTTGGTTTCAATTCAACTTAAACCCGAGGACAAAAATGTATACAGTTAGATGTAAAGTGTTTTGAGATTTATCAAAAGTACTTAAGGAAGAGACGTAAATCAAACTTTAAGGAAATGTGTTATTGACATGAAATAATTTTTGACAAAAAATAAAAACTTTTTATATGCCATTTAATTCACCAGTTTTATCTAAATTGCATATATTGATACGCTTTTGAAGTAAAAACAAAACAGACATGTACACATGTAATATAAGAAAATTTTTGCAATGGTAACGAGATTAAAAATTACGTATTATTTAAAACCATAGTGATTTTGAGAAGCAAAAGTGCTTTTTTAACATTAGAACAATATTTTGTCGCTATTTGTGGAAAACATGCTAAGCTTTTATATCAAATATGTATTTAACCATTTTACAAGGGAAAAATTGGGCCTAAAGAATTATTTAGAATTTGTTAAAACGTCATAGCAACGGCCTTTTTTCGCTTAAATGCAGCTTCAATTATGTTACATGAAATTTGGGTTTCAGTCACAGTTTGACATGTTTTGGTGTGTTTTAGAAACATTACAAAAAATTAAAAATGTTACATTACTTTACACAAGAATATCCAAACGTTAAGAATCTATAAATAGTTACCCATTAGACTTTCACAAGGGTAATTGTGACGTCATAAAATGTGCATTTATGCGTATATTTCTTAAGACTTACCAGAGTACACTAAATGTTGAGTAGTTTGTCAAATAGAAACTATGTCCGCAGTCATCTCTAACACTAATAATCACATTATTGCTCTATCTTGTGATATCACCATAAGATATATTAATTTTGATACATTTTCCTGTTCGAAAAAACCTTGAGAGAATGTGTCATTTTTGCATCATTTGTGACTACATTTTAAGAATGTGACAAATTGTTGAAGTGGTTATTCCTTTTTGAAAGCAAAATAAAAAGTGAATGATTTGGTATTTTTTACACACACTTTTCAAAGATGCAATATGTATATTTTCAAGAGTTTTAAACAACTTTTAATTTCAAAGGCATATATTGAGAGAAACTAAACATTCTTCTTTTTTCCTATATGTGTTTATTTTATTCTGTATAGAGCTGAAACTGCTACAATCACTTACAATTTGTCTTCAAAATAGCTTTAGGTAGCCATTTTTCAATCTTTTGCTTCAGTTACCATTGCAATCCTTCCCCATAGCAATCGTTTAATGTTTCTTGCATTTTTATTAAAAAAGTATACGAAATATAAAGAAAATCGCCGACTATTCGTGGCTTTTAATTACATAGAATTGATCTTAAAACCTGTAACATGTGAAGCTTTACGATATATGAAATGTAAACATGTTCAAAATCATGTTCAAAATTCCAGACATGTAAACTAGTAGAACCGATATGTAATCGTGTTGGATTGAAATTCTGAGTATGAATGTGTTTAATTCTAATGGTGTAACCTATGAAACTCGGGCATAAACTTTTAGGATTTAACTTTACAGTTCGTTTATCTTGTTCCGTCGTATGATGCTCATTTTGGAGCATGATTTTTTTTTGTCAGCTAATAACCTTTAACTTCGCACATTTTCAATCTGTAGTTTATATGTCACAAACCGACAAATCTAGTAGTTACCAATGTATTATGCTATATAACTTTTATTAAAGAAAGAAATGTCTGTGTCTATTATCTCTAAAACAATTTTATATGTAATTGAAACTGGAATATACAAGTGAAATACGTACTCTTTCCTAGATAAGAGACAGATCAAGAAAGGATTTCCGATAGGGATGAATATATTTTAATCCGCGTGGGGTTTGGAGACCGCTATGGTGCTTCTGTAGCTCCATTTCTTCTGAATTCATAGAATTTTGAGAGTGAAATTTATATTTATTCCTGAATTAGTCAGAAATTTTAATTTTGGAATGAAATTTAAATATTTTTTTTAACAAAATGACTTTGTTGTGCAAGTGCATGATAAAAATTATACAAATCCAAAAATATTGTTACAAAGAGTCTTATAATTATTGTTTAAAGCACAACGTGTTGTCAAACAAATGAAAGGTTTTGGAGAAAATGAAAGTGGATACTAGTATGGCTATTACATATTTGAAATTTGAATTTTTGTAATAAAGGAACGGGTTGATCAGACAAACTTGTTCGTGTATGAAATGGTAGGGGTTTAATTAATGGGTCTTGTCCCAACATTGAGGCAACGA